>CM055614.1:21297811-21706244 GCA_029379385.1 Quillaja saponaria | reverse complement strand
ATGAATGGAATTAGGTGGCAATATTCCCCAAACCATCCGAAATGATGGTTAACTTAAATAATAAATGATTAAAAATACACAGTTACCCGGATCTTTTTACAAACCGGCTTTTGTAAAGCCGGTTTCAAACTTAGGTAGCTCTGCAGCTTTGCAGGCTACCCTGCGTGCTGCAGGGTAGCCTGCATCATTGCATCGTTAGGCTGCAGCCTAGCGATGCAGCACACTTACCCGCCCCACCCCCCCTGCGCGCAATAATCGACCCCCCCCCTCTGCAAGTGTCTTCTCCTCTATAATACAGAGGAGAAGACACTCCTTATTTTCAAACTCTCCTCACTTTGATCACTCGTTTCTCACCTCACAGACTCTCCTCCAACAAACTCAACCCATTCATCCCTTATTTTTTTATCTATAATCACGTTCATTTCTTTTCTCCTTTAATATTTTCATGTTCTTCCTTCTTTGATCTCCCTCACATTTTATTTGCAAGCAAAATCTTGGTAAGTTATACAAATTTTAATTTTAAAAATTATTATTATTAGTTAAATTAAATTATTTTCTTATTGAAAATTTTATTTACAATATATTATTTTTACAAATTTTAATCATATATATTACGATTAATTTATATTATTTATTATAATTAGTAATATTTACTTATTAATTATTTAAATTATGTATACTATTTAATTTTTTTAAAATAAAATATAAATAGAACTTGAAATAAATAGAACTTTAAATTATGTATACTATTTAATTTTTTAAAATTTAAATTATGTATACTATTTCATACTGGTTTTGGGATAATTGAAATAAAGATGCAATTTTGTGGATGGCAAGCTCGAAAGGGCGGCAACCAGCATACTGTGCGTTTAAATGAAAGAACTTGCACATGCAACAAACCCCAGCAATACATTCTCCCTTGCTCGCATGTTATAGCAACTTGTACAAGCATGCATCTGAACTATAACGACTTTATTGGGGAGTGATATAAACTGAGAAATCAGGAGCTTGTATGCACTCCACAATTCAACCCAGTGATGCGCGATGACTATTGACCGCAATTCCAGTTCCCCTATGTGGTTCCCGACATGTCCAAATTGTGAAAGAAGGGTAAGTCGAAAACACATCGAATTCATAATGAGATGAACATTACATAGTCCTCAAGGCAACATAGGTGTGGTTTATGTAGGCAGGAGGGACACAATCGTAAAAATTGTCCTAACATTACACGATCTTAAAAGACAAGTTCCATTATCGCATTCTTTACTTTAATGTAAATGTAAGAGTTTTCCTATTTATGTATTTGTTTCTAGTTTTTTATTATGTAGATATTAAGCATTATGTCCCCCACATGTCATGTAAAATTATTTTGAAATTAATAAACATTATTGTCGTGTATTATTGTAATATTATTAAGAATTTTTCAATTATTTGTCATTTTATCTAAGTCTTTTCCCATTACATTAAATCGTAACATTATTGTTGTGTATGCATATTAACATTGTATTTGATTTGTCTTTTGTTATGCAGATTCATGGATCATGTTGCCCCAGTAAATGTTTCAGTTTTTAGACTACATGATAGCTATCGATCCGTTAGAGTTTTCATGGATCACGAGGTATGTAAATAACAAATCTATTTACCTTTAATTTTTCAATTTTATTTTATTAGCGGAAATGTTCTTACTAATATGTTTTTAAAATTTTAAAGCGAGGCATATGTTCTGAGATGCCGTCGGAAGGAGGCAGTGTTCGGCCGGGAAATTCTTAATAATATTAATCCTCGTGTATTAGAGTACATGACTATGACAGGTTTTGGCAGTGTGATCAGGGTGGGGTTTATTTCCCTTGATTGGCACATTATGATAGCTTTAGTTGAGCGATGGAGGCCGGAAACTCACCCATTTCATCTGCCTCACGGCGAGGCCACCATCACACTACAGGATGTTAGTATTCTGTTCGGTTTACCTATTGACGGTGAGCCTGTATCTGGCCTAGTTAGTGCTGACGTCGCAACTGAGTGCGAGCGATTATTGGGAGTTGTGCCCCCTGCTACAGCTGTTAAGGGCAACACATTGAAAATGAGCTAGTTAGGAATGACATTTCAGAATTTCCCAGCTGACGGTGGTGACATTACAACGCAGAGATATACACGAGCTTATATATTACAGTTGATGGGTGGATTGTTATTCACCAGTAAGACGAGTACACATGTGCACATTTGTTTCTTATCTCTGCTGGAAAACCTATATGTTGCAGGACTGTACAATTGGGGCAGTGCCTCCCTGGCATGGTTGTACAGGGAGATGTGTCATGCCACTCACCTTGATGCTTCTGAAATTGCAGGACCTTTAATATTACTCCAGGTATGGGCATCGGAGAGACTACCCTTTCTCGCACCGAGGAGGGAGACAGACATTCCGTGGGATAATCTTTGTCCTTTAGGCTCAAGGTATGTAAAATTATTAGTTCTATGCATTTGCTTATAATGTGTGGTACGTAAATGACTTGTAATTAACATTTTTAATTACTTGCAGGTGGAGAGTAAAGTTCAAAGTAACATCAAATCGGCCATAATGTGGTGTCTTGGTATAGGGAGATGCTGGACAGGATGTCAGCAGACCAGATAATTACAAGTGTATCTTATATCTATGTATCATTTAACATATTCATGTTGCAATGTTTTATTTATTAAAACATTGACACTATTTTTGTATTGCAGTTTATATCATTACTCTACATTGATGATGAGCTGAGACACCTGATACCAACATATTGTTATCGAGATCAGCATATTTGGGGTGCTAAAGTACCCTTAATATGTTTTCATATTGTTGGGTATCAGAAAGTGGATAGGATAATGCATCAGTTTGGATATCAGCAACCTATACCAGAAAACCCTACTGACATTGAGACCGATCAAACCTTGCACAAATGTGATCTTCGGGGATGAGGCGTCACAGACTACCCTTGGCTACATGCTAACCACATAGCCATTTGGGGCATGAGATACAATCTGGTCCAAACAGGTAATCTTCGAGGAGTTACACATGCTAACCACATAGTCATGCTGCTCCACCTCCTTATATGGCCAGTAGTTCATCTATGTATCATCAGCTTATGCCGGACTTTGTACAGCAATCAAGCGAGGTTTTTAACTCTCCCATACCGCTGGTGCCATACTTTCAGTATGGTAGTACACCTGAATCATATGACCCGGGTATGGGTTCAGTTGTGCAAGCTGAGGAAGGATTTAGCGGTGCCGATGACATACCTCAGTCAAAAGATCTTGGTGACGGGGTTGATGTACCACCTAGGCGAAACCCGTAAGGAGGAGAAGACCATGCCCATGTGGTATAGAGGTCATTTTTTGTAGACCAGTATTGCCCGAAATCCTTATTTAAGTTTTTTAATTTTTAATTTTTGTATTTGTTACTTGTAATAGGAAGAGTCTTCCTGGTTTATGTTTTAATTTAGTTATACTTGTAAATTAGAATTTACTTTTTAATAAACAAGTAGGGGTCTACCAAACCCCCCACCACTTCAAGGTATAAATTTTCAATTGTCTAATAATTATTATTATCTTAAATACTGAAATTTAAGCAAAGAATCTCTTCAAGTATTGTTTTAATAAACATACATGCTAGCATCACTTTATAATGAAGCATGTAATAATTAGAATGAGGTACGCAATCTTTTCATGAAATGACTACTCGTTTACTTATTTTCAATTATAAAACATTTAAACAGTAAATAGACAGGCTGACATTACTTTACGTGTGAACAAACATGCTGACATTACTTTACACTCACGCATTAAATCTTTGACTACTTCAGTATATATTCAAGTGACATTATTTTGATGATAACAAGAAATATATGCTTATATAAACAGAATTGGTCATTAGAGTTGAAAACATCAAACAACCGTTTCTTACTAGAAACTCACACTCGATAACAAGAACAAATGCCAAGACAACCCTGCTCACATTGTGGCTGTCATTGACGTTATGGTGGTCACAGATCATCAACTAGAACCAGACCTGAGCCATCAACACCGAGACAACGTCTTCATCGTGTAGACAAGTATACTGATCCAAATGATGTTACATGGTATGGATTGAAAAGAGAGTTTCAATGCGTCCCTATATATTTTACCAATAGTCGAAATATTGCCGATCATATAATGGTCGGACCAGTTACTAATGTCTCATAAGAAAATTGGGTAGTTTGGGCAAAGGAACCTGAGTACATTAGATGATGGGAGATAAGGTGCGAGATGGAATCATATTGTAGATTACACAAGCTGTCAGTCCCAAAAGTGATATCTGCAACTTTATCTCGTTCAACACAAGGTGAAATAGCTCAGGTGATTGAAATACTAAAGTCTAAAATTAACCAGATGAATCGAAGACTAGATAAGTATCATGTCTGGCATGAGGCAGCTGCTCGGCAAGACGAGTTAAGAACTCCGACGATGGTGGAAGTTGAAATTGATGCGCAATATGAGAGCGATGATAACCTGTCTGACTACCCTGACAGTGATTGTGATGATGATTTAGTGGGGTGAGCTGGCATGCTTAGTCGGACCTAGAAACCGTGTTTTGAAAATACAATTTCATACTTTACCCTATTCTGGCTATTAAACTAAAAAAATTACTATTTTATACAAAAATCATAGAATTTGAACCCTTATGTCCAAAACCCCACAGTTACCCCCTCTAAATATTATATATATTTGATTGAGAGAGAGAGAGAGAGAGAGAGAGGAAAAAAAAACTAATATTTAAGCTTTTCCTCCATATGAATACTGAAAATGTCAATAATCATACATAGCATGGTGAATCTCAATTCTTGCAGGCAGTGAGTCTTGATTATTTCCACACACTTCAGAAGAGTAAATCTCAACTGCCATAATAAAATAATTAAATGTCAATAATCTAAACTAATTTTTTGTGTATATAATCTATTTGTAAAAATAATTAAATTTTTATCTTAAAAAATAGTATGTATAAAAAAGATAAAATTAATAAATAATAAAAACTAAATCTATCCTTTTTTTTCTTTTTATATCTCACTCAGTCATGATTATTATTTTAAATTTTTAAATCTAAACTTAACTCTAACCTATTTTAGAATTTAGCATTATATGTGCTGGAATTTAGCCCAATATTTTCATTCAAAATTGAAATCATTTTAGTATTTATGGTCAACATGAAAGTGAGGATCCAAATGATGATATAAACAAACAAACAAATATATATATATATATATATATGATTTTCACCATTAAAGTTTTAAAATTAATAAAAATAAACAATTTATGCCTTCTTATTTTAATGATGGAGGTCCAAATATAAACATTTTTGAAACATTAATTAAGGTACAAATATGATAACATGTATTTAACCATAGATAATTTGATATATATATATATATATATATATATTGACATTAATAATATTTACATCGATCAATTACATTGTAGTGGGGCTCATGGTAATTTTGAATTTTTTTATTTATTTAAGAAAATAGTAGAAATTTAGTTAAATTTACTTTCGGAAAAATTTTTAAGTATTATAAATTATGGTTAATTCATACTATAAACATATAATTTTTATTTTAAAAAATTAAAAAACCGAAGGATTGAAGATAATTAATACAATAATATTATAATCATAAAAAAAAAATACTCTTAATATTTTTTTATAGCATTTTTGGAAAAAAAATTTATAATACTATAATTATTCGCAATTATCAAGAAATTATTTCTAAAAAATAATTTAAACATATAGTTATTTTAAAAAAAAACTCTATTGATGGAGGAAGAATTAATATAATAATAACAATAATAAAATAGCAAAAAATTGTGAAAGTAGTAATATATATATATATATATATATTGGAAAGCAAAATAACAATTAAAACGTTTTTATGTAATAGTAAAAACTCATAGGGTAAGGAAAATAAAATTTCTTCCATTAAAAGTTAAAACAACAATATATAATCATGAAAACTATACTCTAAATATTTTTATTTTAAAAAATATTTCATAAATTTGAGAAAAGCTAAAAGATATTATAATTATTAGGAAGTTATTAACTGATATTATAATCATTATTAACTAGCATTGACATATAATTATTGAAAAATATAATTTTTTTAGTGATATAAAAGTTGAAAAAAATAATATTATAATAATAAAAACTATACTCTTAATATTTCTTTTAATTCATAGTAATTTCTAAAATTGTAATTCTTAAATTTGAGAAGAACTATAAATAATTAAGATTATTAGGTACTTACTAAATAAATAAATAAATAAGAAATTCAATTTTACTTGCTATTAACATATAATTATTGAAAAAATTTAGATTTATTAATATTGAAAAGAATAAGTAAAAAGAAATGAATAATCCTAAAATAATTACAATTTTATTTATATTAAATTAGAGAAAAAATAGGAAAAAGTAAAAAATAAAATAAAAATAGTAGTCTATTTGAAGTAAAATAATAACTAAACATAACTATGTAATAATACAAAATTATAAAGCTATAAAAGAAAATAAAAAGTTTATGCCTCTAAAGTTCTTTTATATATAATATAGATTTAATCTTCCTACCACCTTTATTCAGTCCAATCAATGTTTTATGTGGGCCCTCTTCTCCTATCTTTTCTCATGCTCATCCCTGCCTTATCTAGCAAAAGAACTCAATTGCTTTTTTATTAATGTTGTACATGATGGCTTAGTAACTATTTCTGTCATTTCATATGTGTTGTTATCGATGATTTTATACTGATCAAGGTTGGTGACAACTGCTACTTCATTTCTTGTTTCTGCATCTGCTACTTTTTTTCCTGGTAACTCTTCTTTATGAGTTATAATCAAGCAAAACCTTGATTTTTTATATGCTGCTGGAGCTGTTAGGTTAGGCTTATCACAATTTTTAATTCACATCTATATAACTAAGATCAAGCATACTCTTCAATCACTTTGGGCACTTGGGATTCTTGGTAAGATTTTTATAAAACAATGTAAGGTGTAAATTCTCAAACTTAAGGTTGAGTCTTGGAGTTCTGTATTTATCAATATTTATAGGCTACATATACAAGTATGTAATACATTAGTAAAATTATACATAACATTATTTCCTTGATTGCTTGATTAATGGGTCCTTGTTTGACTCGATTATTCTCTCTTGATTGTGTGAGAAAATTATGGCAAAATCCTTTACATGTCCATATTCTTTATCCTATACATATCCAGATTCACTATCTTTTATACGCCCTCGTAAACTGGGCTAAGGAGGAGGTAAAAGGACCAATTTGGTTCTGAAATGAATAAAAAGCAAGAGGCTTGGTGAAGATGTCAGCCACTTGGTTGTTTGAGGACATATATTTGGTGACAAGAGAACGAAGTGCAACTTTCTCTCTAACAAAATGGTAATCCACCTCAATGTGTTTAATGCGAGCATGTAAAACTAGATTGATGGTTAAGTGGAGTGCATAAATATTATCACAAAATAATATTAGTGGTTTATCTAGATAAAGCCCAAGATCGTGAAATAGGAAGGAAAACCACGTTAACTCAGTAGCAATTGATGCCATGGCATGATATTCGGCTTTAGTATTTGAGCGAGCCACTGTTGGCTACTTTTTTGCACTCCAAGAGAGGCAATTGCTACCAAGGTAGGTGCAAAAACCAGTAGTAAATCGTCTTGTAGAGGGACATCCAGCCCAATCAGAGTTTGAAAAAGCATAAAGATCAAGGATACTTTTGGAGAGTAAGCAAAGGCCATATGCCATAATACCACTAACATAACGAAAAATTCATTATATAATCTGGAAATTATAGACAGTATGATCTTGCATATATTGAGAAACATAGTTGACACTGTAAGAGATATTTAGGTGAGTGAATGTAAGATATTGAAGACCACCCACTAAATTGTGATAAAATTAAGGATTATCAAATGGTGCATTGCCATTAAGAGGAAGACGGTGTTTTTGAGCTTGTGAAGTAGAAATTGATTTACAACAAATCATTTGGCCCTTTTGTAAAAGGTTAGTGGCATATTTGGATTGATTAAGAAATAGACCACTGGTAAACTTTTGCACCTCAACCCCAAGAAAATAATAGATATAACCAAGGTCTTTCATGGAAAATTCTTTTTGTAGCTTGGCAACAAATTGATGCAAGAGACTTGGGTTTGAGCCTGTGACAATGATATCATCCACATATAGTAATAAAAATAGAGTGCCTTATGTGGTATGATAGACTAATAATGAGGAATCGGCTATATTGCAAAGAAAACCAGTAGATAATAGGAGTGGCTGAACTTCTCAAACCAAGCACGTGGTGCTTGTCCAAGACCATAAAGAGCCTATTTTAATTTGCAAACATGATCAGGTCATTGACGATCAAGATAACCAAAAAGTTGTTCCATGAAAATTGGTTCACTATGATGACCATGTAGAAATGCACTTTTTTACATCAAGTTGATGTATATCCCAATGATGAACAAATGCAATGGCTAGTACAGCACAAATAGTGATAGTTTTAATCACCAAAGAGAAAGTCTCTGAAAAATCAATACCTGGGACTTGGTTGTACCCTTTGGCAACTAGTTATGCTTTAAGACGATCAAGAGTACCATCAGATTTGGTCTTTGTCTTGTACACCCATCTGAAGCCAACAACATTCATACTTGATTCTCATGGAACAAGTTCCTATGTCTCATTTTGGTAGAGAGCTGTTAGTTCTTCTTGCATAGTTGTTGTCCATCCAGGATGTTTAAGGGCATATTTGATGGTTTTCGGTTTAATGAGTAAAGCGGTACTTATTAAACAATAACCTTAAGAATAATATTTTGAATTTGGTTTTAAAAGACTCATGATGTGATGAGGCTTTTCAACTAATTGAGATGATTGCTCATGAACTTCAGTATTGGTAGGTTGTTAATTTTCTGGGTGAGAGAGATGAATTTCATCTGGTACAAGTGACACATTTTCAGTTTCTTGTGCGTTGTCCTCTCTCATAGCAATATAAGGTTTGAAAAGTGTATTAGACAGATTCTTTGTAGGTTGGTTGCAATCTCGACATGTTATGGAATTCCCCAAAGGTGGTTCTGTGTTATTAGTGTTGCCTTCAGATTGATTTGGAGCGGAACTTATGTCATTCATTGGATACAATGAGAAAGGTGACTAGGATGAAAGAGTTTCATCAGAATTTCCTATGCAACTTTTAGAAAAGGAATTTGCTGCATTAGTCATATGTACATCAGGAAATAAGAGTCTACGACTTTGAAAAGAAAATACTATTTCATCAAATACAACATGACATGAAATATAAACACGACCCATGGGTGGGTAGTAGCAACGATA
Source organism: Quillaja saponaria (assembly GCA_029379385.1). Classification (NCBI taxonomy): domain Eukaryota; kingdom Viridiplantae; phylum Streptophyta; class Magnoliopsida; order Fabales; family Quillajaceae; genus Quillaja; species Quillaja saponaria. The sequence goes on along the minus strand of CM055614.1, from coordinate 21,696,860 downwards.
CCCCTTGTAAAAATCAGAATACCCAAGGAAAACACAAGAAAATGATCTAGGGTCTAATTTTGTTTTTGCATATCCTCCAAATGAGGAAAACATCTGCAGCCAAATACTCGTAAGGATGAATAATATGGACTTTTCTGCATTAATAATTCATATGGACATTTCCACTTCAATACTCAAGATGTAAGGCGATTAATTAACCATACTACTGTAGCAAAAGCTTCTGTCCAAAATCTTTTTGGGCAATGATTATGAAATAATAAAGTTAGGCTAAGTTCTGTGATATTACGATGTTTATGCTCCTCCAACCCATTTTATTCTGCAGTGCATGGATAAGAGAGTTGATGTTTTATACCATGGTCAGCTAGATAATCAATAAATTATTTATTAAAAAATTCACCCCTACCATATGACTAAAATATTTTGACTTGTTTGCCAAACGGATTATGAAAAGTAATTGAGCATTGGATTAGAGTGATTTTCTCTTCAATGGAAAAAACCAAGTAAAGCGTGTACTCTCATCAATAAACACCATATAATATTTGAATTTCTAAAAGGATAAAACAAGTGTTACACCCTAAAGATCATAATGTATGACATTAAATGGTTGATTAGAAAAATCATTTGAACTAAGAAAAGGTAATTTGCATGCCTTAGCCATATGGCAGCTGTCACAAAGTTTCTCAACTTTATTTTTATAACTAGAAATCAATTAGTTTTTCTTTAGTACATCCACAACTACATAATGTAGATGTCTTAATCTTTGATGCCAAACCTCATCAGATATCACTAGTTGTTTGGTTGAGTAAAATACTTCCTTTCCTGGTTGCAAAGCTTACAATCCTCCAAGTCTACTTCCTGATGCTATCTCTTTGTTGGTCTCCCTGTTCTTTATCACAAAACCATCCAATGAGAACAATAAAACATAAGAATATTCATATGTTAATTGGCTAACTAAGATGATATTTTTTTTATTATCTCAGGCATAACGAACACATTTTTAACATTTAATAGTTTACTATCAACTTATATGTCTAAAGATCCTATATGAGTTATATCTAAGGCATTTCTATCACCCACAATTATTTTATTATTACCATTGTAAGGCTCAAATGTATCAAGCTTACCAATGTCATCAGTAATATGAGCAGAAGCACCAGTATTTGGATACCAGGCAAAATCTTGTAAATCATTTATTGACATAGCTACAAGAGCTTGTATGGCTCCCTTAAGTTGGTAAGATTGGTTGAACTGATGCCAAAACTGCATAGCTGTATGACCTGGTTTGTTACAGATTTGGCATTTCACAATTTTTCCACCTTCATGTTGTGATTGTTGATTATTTTTGTAAGGCTGTCTACTTATGTTGCTGGCTTTACTATCTCTTATATTTGAATACTGGCCTGATTAAGGAAATCCACAACCTTTAGAAGTGAATGTTGTAGACTCTTGCTTTCCTTTCTGAGTGAAATTGTTTCCACCAAGATTATTTTGAAGACATTGTCTAACAAATGCCACATTTTGATTAGGAGCATTGAATAAATAGAGTTATGCAAATTTTTCTTAGTTTCATGTCCTTGAAGTAAGGGAACAATTTCACGATAAGAAGGAGTTGGCAGCTTGAGCATAGATGTAACAAATGCCTCATAGCCAAGACCTAGTGTAACACCCTCCTTCCTTAACCCTATACTTAATTTAATTAGTGCCTTTAATTGATTTATAATTACTTACCAAAATTTTTCCTCTTTCCTTTTTAAAACTGAATTACCTTTAATTCATTTTACTTTGGTTTTGCTTATTACACGGGAACATCCTAATTAGTTTCCTTAAACTTTCTTACTTAAATAGTTACCTTGAACATTACTTAACTAATTTATTACCTATGAGACTCAAACTTATATCTTTAATTAATTCTTTATTGATTCATTAAACTAATATTGATTTATAACTTTATATTCTTGATTCTCCTTTTAATACATCCTTAGTGAATTACTACTTGGTCGATTGGTCCTTTGTTCTTTACACAATTCATTCTATTGACATCCTACCATTTTTTTCATTTGTCCTTAGTTAATTGTCATCCTTGTAATTTGTCTTAGTTGAATTTAACACCATTCTTTCTTGAAGGTATGACTTGGCAGAATTTCACACCTCTTTCCCCCTAGGAAATTTCTTCTTGGCCGAGTTGAATACATGGATTTACGAAGTCATAGTATTTCCATTTACTTACCTATATATTTACATACATGGTTTTGACCTAAGAGGAGATGTGACACATACTAACAAGCTTCCTCCGAAGACACTAAGTCTAAGTAAAAAATAGTTACAAAATCATACATTAAGGGCCTTTACATGACCATTTCTCCACCTCTAACGAACAAATACTTTCATGTTTTCCAAACAAGATCCACTTGCTCTCTTTCCTTTACATAGACTACGCCATCCTCCAAGGAAGAACAAAACATATATGTACATGATATGATATACACCTTCATGAATCTAATCAATTTGCACATTAAGATTTAGAAAAGTGAGTCGAACCTCAATAAGTATTCATACATTAAGCAATGAAGGATTCTTGATGGCATTTTTAAAATATAGAAATATGAAATGCAATTTAACTATTTTTCCTCTTTTCCACTCCTTAGTAACTTTTTTGACGGATTCATGCAAACCTAAGACTGCCTTACAAGGACTTTGATGTACTTATGGTACCAACCTCTCGTATCCATGGTACGACCTCTCGATAGTAAGATCCATACTATAATTTGAACATCCTTCTTTTGGGATACTTGTTGAACTTCAGCTAACATGAATTCAAACAAGTTACTAGAACAATTTATCATTTCCTCATTTTCTTTAAGTTTCTTAAAAGGGATTCATGCTTGCTTTCACATGTAAGAAGAGTATAGAAGTAACAAGGAGATAACTTTTCAAAGCAAAGATAAAATAGAACAAAGGAATACATGAATACTTGCCTATTAGATTTAGTTTTTGTTTCATTTTCTTGTTTTCCCCTTTCCTTTTAGTTTTTCTCTTCCTCCTAGCTCTTGGTCTCCTTTTCTTCTTCCTAGTTCATGGCTTTCCTTCTTCTTCCACTAGCTTACTGTTTACCTCTTCCTTCCTCTAGCTCACGGTTTCCTCTTTTCCTCCTTTAATTTCTAACTTTTCTCTCATTTTCTTTGTTTTCTCACTTTTTCTCTCACTTTAGTGTACATTTACCTTGCTTATGCATTTTTTAGTCACCTCCCCCCTCCGTTTTATAGTGCACGGACAAGGCTTGAATTTAGGAGAAATTTTCGTTTCCTATTTTACCTTTTTAGTTCTCTAAAATTACAACCTCTCATTTGTCATTCTCTAAATTAACATGTGCATTTTCTTCTTAACACTTGTCTTTCTCGTATTCTCTAGTTTAAATTCTATAATTATTAGTAAACCACCTAGTTACCATAAATTTCTACACATGTCTAGTTAATCATTCCATGTACAGCTTGTTTCCTTAATTCCTTACACATGCCCTACTTTAATCATTTTCATGGACATGTAATGTTCTCATTGTCTTCCACTTGTCTAGGCACCCTTCTACGTTAATTATTACTTGACACCTTATGTCTTGCATTTCTTCCACATGCCCCCTAATGGTTACTAACTTGCCACACTTATTCTCCTTCTTACACCTAAGTCCCTTCATTAATTGCAAATTGCCACACTTATTCTCTTTCTTACATATAGACCCATTTATTTATTACAAATTGCCACATTTAATCTTTTTCTTACACCTAATCCCTCACATTTTATTTTCTAGCAAGTAGCCTATATTTTATCATTTTCTCTTCTTTTTCCAACGCCATCATGTAATATTTTTCCATCCTTATTTCAATGCCTACACTTATCCATATTTTTCTATTCATGCACATGTATTTTTTCTCTATACGTATATACATATACATACATGTATCTATACATATTTTTATACATTTTATATATGCACATGTATTATTCTTATACATGGAATAATACTCATGAACTTAAATTTTAATCCTACTTAACTTATAAGATAATTACTCATCACATAAATAATTAAGATATTAATTTAGGGGATGTTACACCTAGCCCCCTCAATAGTGCAAAAACTTTGTTACGATCACTTACTGGTTTTCTAATTGCAGCTAATTCATCACATAAGTTTTTGAATATGTGTAGATACTCAGACATGGTAAAAGATTTATTTCTATGGAATTGAAGTTGTTGAGTCAAGTAAAACTCTATCTCTTGAGATTCTTGAGCAAATGAATCCAACAAAGCATTCCATACCTCTCTAGAGGTCTCTAAGCCCACAACTAGACTTAGAACCTCTTCAAATAAAGTGCCTATAATCTAGCCTCGAAGAAGTCGACCCGATCTTCTCCATGCTATATAGTTTGGGTTAATAACCCCTTTCTCAATTGAAGTTTCATCGGAGGAGACTACGAGCTCCTATTGTAGTATAGGATAACTCCTATCAATGAATCCAGTCATGTCTTGACTTTCGATTAAGCCCATGATTTGAGTTTTCCATAAAGGAAAGTTTGTTTGAGATAGTTTTATGGAGGAAGTTTCCAAGGTTCAAGTTTGAAGGATAGGGGTATTTTGGTGAGCTTTCTGTAGCAGAGGATGAAGAGATTGTCATTTTTTTTTTTCCAAAAAAAAGGTAATGGTAGAAGAAAAAAGGGAAAAGATTTTTAAAAATAGAAAAACCTCAAATAATCACATTGAGAACGACTCTGACATGTTCGGATTCATTATATTGTACATGTCCAGATTCACTATCTTATATACTTGGATCATTTGCAACCTATACCAGCCTTGCTCATCAAGTTAATGTGAACTTAGTACAATATGTTCTTGATAACCTATCAGCTGTCTGGCTTGTTGGCCCTCTCTTTGCAGTTCTAACAGGACTTGTTTTCAAGGAAGGTATCACTAGTTACCTTCCATAGGTTTGTTGTTGTTGTTGTTTTTTTTTTTTTTTTATTATTAATATCAAATCAATGCTTCAGTATCCGTATTGATTAGTATCAATATGGTGCTATTGGCTTCAACAGCAAAGTGGCAGGAAGTATCTTGAGTAGCCTTCCTTACATAGTTCGGAAAGTAAGCTTGTATCTCTATTAGGATTTGACTTATTATGGTCATTTATTATTTTTTTTTTATGGGAATCCTTATAATGGTGCACTGGTATGATAAAAGGGATTATTTAACATACTTATTTAGAAAAATAATAATAATAATAATAATCTGAATTGCATTAGGTAGGGGTTCGCCAATTTTAAATCAGAATCCAAATAAGATTCAGCACGTGGGTTCTCTTTAGTCCTTCATAGTTCCATATAGTTATATCTCTTTCTTCTACTATATTTCTTGCTAAATATTATTTGAATCTCCTTTGCTGCTTTCTGGAGGTTGGTTTTCCTATCTGAATTACCTTATTTGCACCTGGAAACAAGATAGGGATTATTTATCTTGTTCACTCTTTCCTTTTGGTTAGATAAAATCATCTTATTTTTCAACTTCTACAAGTTCTGATAATCTCAATAATTTGTTGGACCTATCAATTGTGGTTTGTTGCTTCTACCATTTGTATCTTTTTTTTCTTAGACCTTGATAAATTTCACTCAATATTAGCAGACTGGTTTGATGGGTGATGCAGTTAAACTTGATCTACTGGCTTCGTGGATCGTCCTTTTTGTGATATTTGCTGGAAGGAAGTTTACTCAGCCCATTAAGGTAAACCTTTTCTACTTTTGATGCCCCTAGATTTTTTTATCAATTTAGTAGTACTGCCCAACTCTATTTCCTGACAAGAGACTCTTGTTTATTACTTTATAGGATGACATTGGTGACAAATCTGTTTTCATGTTCAATTCTCTTCTTGGTGATGAAAAAATGGCCTTGATTGAAAAACTAGAGCAACAGTCAGTGAAAACCTTAACTAACTCGGGATGTGTGCCCAAATCCCTGACTGGTTTCCTAATTGACTTCGGCAAAATTGGGAAGGCAAGGACATGGTAAGACTGCTGAGCATAATAAGCTATGACATTCTTTTACATGGTCGTGACAGTATCCAGACAAAAGAAGGAAAATGTTCAAGCATACTGTTTATTTTCAATTGAAAGAAAAACGGTGCTCTACTTTTGGGGTGCATACAGATACAAAGATTGGCATGCCATGTAGCAGTAGAGCAAATGAGTAACGGATGCTTGGCTGTTACATTAGGCCAATTATGAGTGACGAATGTATGATCCTTGAGCCCATACATTCTACTTATAATTTGTTATTGAGCTTTTAACTTTGATTTTATAATAAATTGGTCTGAGCCAACTTACAAATCTAGCAAATAGTCCTGAATGAGTAGCGTGTCTAACAAAATCGAAATGCAATCATGTTTGCCAATGTCTCTGCCTGACCAATGCTGAAAGAAGAAAGGAACAATTAAACAATAGTACATTTAAAGGTTAACCATTAAAATCTTCTAATTTTTTTTTTTTTTTTTTTTTTCTGGAACTGCTATGTATTATATCATGTGTAGAGTTAGTGTACCAAGTCGTAGTCCTGTGTCTCACCTCTTTACCAAAAGGTGTGCAAAGGTTTTTCTTATAAATCAGACTGAGAGACAATCAGTGATAAATATCTGTATAATAGTGTTGTAGAAAGTTAACGCAGACCCTAGTTGGCATTAATTAGACTTGGTATTCCTCATGTTTCAAGTAGGCTTGGTAGATATTTGTCAAATCTATACATGGAACAACAATAAAGGTTATGAGATATTTAATGGAGACTAACGATGTTTAATTTTGTTTATAGAAAATTGCATGACCTTAATGTTTTTGGCTATTCTGTCTCAGATTCTGCTGGGTGTCTGGAAGATAGGAAGTTCATAACCAGTTTATATATTGGTGGCGGCTAGTGGGGCTAATTCATGGAAAATGTTAAATAGTCTCTTACATCCTCCACAATGCATGCAGAGTTTGCAGTATGTAGTGATTGCTACACAATCTATGCGGCTAATAATGACGTTTATACCTCAAACGTGCATCTCCGCCATGTGTATGGTAGTGCAAGAATGATTGGCGGCCATCTCACTTTGGATATCAATACTTGATAAATATGTATTACCAATACTCTGTAAATTGTAATTATTTAAGACAGTTGATATAAAAGTTTGTATGTTTTGTAAGAGCTGTTTTGTGTTTTTCTGGTGACCACAATTTCAGATTTAGCCACTGTTTTGTCATTGCAGCACTTTTTTTTTTGGGTAGAAGTCATTACAGCACTTTGTTGTAACAATACATTGTGAAATACAATACTCCCTTACGTCTCAAAATTGGGGTTATTTATTAGCAATAACAAAAGTTTTGTGAACCAAGAGTTGTAACAATATTGAGTATAAGCTTTAAACTCATTTATATATAGTGTCATCATCTGTGCTCTTACTGTATTAATTTAAACTATTTATAATTTCATATAGATTATAATTTTGTTTTATAAATTGTTTAAGTCAATGTTTTCTAAACATTTTATATCCTAATTTATAAAAATTGTTGTATCTTTGTATCCTGTTATTGGCATCAACAGGAGAGCAACACCTCACAATCTACAGGTATCCACTGTTAGCGAGAGAGAATCGTCTATGTTGGTTTAGACATATTTAACGTTGGCCAATAGACGCAATAGTTAAGAAATATGATTTGGTACAGGTGTCATGTATTAGACGTAGTAAGAAGAGACCAAAACTTACATGGGAGTAGTCATCGAGAAATATATCACTGCTCTAGGAATTATTAAAAATATTATTTCGAATCGATGCAAATGAAAAAAAAATAATTTTTATAACCGACCATAACTAGTTTGAGATTTAAGACTTAGTTGAGTGAGTTAAGTTTTATTCAGTTTAATAGAAAGTGACATGTTACTGATAAGATGATTTGTTTCCGGGCTGAGAGTCGAGCTTGGTTACATGAGCGTGCCTTATTGTTATTAATTCAAGACATCTCTAAATTTTGCAGGCATTGCAAACATTTCCAACCTAGAAACTTGTGTCTTGACAGTGAGCTGGGAGATTGAATAAGATAAATGTTTCACCTGTGACAAATTATTTTATTCTTATGAAATAGTCGATTGTCATGTATATTGGACTAACATTTCTATATGCCACGGGAAGTAGAAGATGGCCAAAATATCAGAGATTTGCATAACATTACAACATATCCTTAGGTGCCCAAGTTACAGCTGGAAAGGAAAAGCTCCTCAATCATATTGATCAACAATCTTCGATGGGAACTAGTTGCATCTTGCCTCCATAAGTAACCGGGATCTGGCTTTCATCAATGTCGGCAAGTAGAGTGGGTGTTATTTTTTTCTTTTCCACAAAACAAATCTGCAATGATGTGATAACCATGCATAGAGTCTATCAGTTCATCAGTTTTCAAGGGATATATAATAACTACAAAGACCACGAGAAATAACCTTCAGAAAATGGAGCATTTAGTTGATTTCAGCTTTGATTCTTAAGTTAAACTACATTAATAGAAAAGTTTTAAAGCTGAGCTTGTTGATTTGATCTTGAACACAAAACTATTAACACAGAATTCGATAAAAATAATGACAAGATAAAGTGGAGATGGTGTTTAAGCATCTCAGAGTGAATCCCACAACTCCACTGATGGTTTTAAGCATTTTGTCTTTTTCCTTCTCTTTCTGTCAAAACCGGAATCCCAACCATTGATTTCAACCCTTAACCTCTACTCAAAAGGGCCAGGTGATACCTTTTAGGCTACGGAGACCATTGTAGAGACAACAACCTTCATAAACCTTGAAAACATGACATTTTGTCTTGCTTAATCATATTTTATCTATGCCATAAAAAACATGATAAAAAAAGTAATACAAAAATCTCTGGATCTTCTCGGTATGCCTTATTTATATCTTCACCTCCCTTTTTGTTAAACAGGTCTATTAGTTATCAATAAACTTGTATGGCAACATTGACATGCATAAATTGTGGTTTCAGTAAGTAAAGGTTTTAACTTCACCTTCTTTTTGGTGCAATTGTCAATAAAAGGGTAAACCATCTTCCATGCAGTCATGAATATGTAAGGCACATGGACTATGAACAACTTGCCTAACCTCTCCGGGTAGCAATCCTGTAAGTAAATCAGATTCCTCTCATGAGATTTTGTTGTTGCAACTCGTGATTGTTATGGTGAAGTATCACACTAATAGAGGTTATCCAAAGAGAAAAAGAAACAAGAGGTACACAGTGGACGATCAAACCTGCAATATTGACAGAGCTGCAAGGTATCCACGAATATCACTATTAGAGTATCCCCAGCCTTCAAGATCTGCAATGCAAACAAATTTCTCCTGTCCTCTTGGCATCCTGAAAATTCCAGGTAACCACATATATGTTAAATTCCATGGATACACAAAATCCATCATTGATTGACATCATTTTAACCATTATGGTTTTGGAGAAAAGCTTGCGAGTATGTACATATTACAAGACAAACCATACACAACAACAATCCTTATACCCAAATATGTGGGTCAACTACGTTGGTTATAACAAAAATTAGTTGGAATCTTTCACATGGATTCTCCACTGCCATTAAACCATGTTTCAAATCGCTCGCCGTTGTATCATATGATAGTCTTATAAAGTATACCTTTCAGCTTCAAGGTGTCCTTCATTCACCTAAACCACCCGATGCACTTCTGAATTGATTTACCAGCCCTAATTACATACGATAAATCCCACCCAATTTCTCTATCTTTTTGAGTTATTACCAAAAGAATTAAAAGTGCTCACTAATTATTAATTCTTATTCCTCAATCACAAGCAGAAACATCCTTTATTCACATAAACATCCTAATGCACTTTTGAATTTTATTTAACAACCCTAAATATTTGATTTGTCAACCTAAATTTCCATCTGTTTTTACTCGAGCTTATGCATCTTTGAGATTAACATATCTATATTATCTTATTCTCTCAATTTATCATTAACTAACCTACCTCTGCTTTGACTGAATATCTTCATTTCTTTATCCTAGTTTCCCTTGTACTACCTCATATTTATATCAGCATTTTCATCTTCAGGGCACTAATTTTTTGAATATGTTGTTTCTTAGTGGCACAGCACTTGGTGCTGTAAAGTATACCAGGACATATATACGATATTCTTATTAAATATACCTTTCAGCTCCAAGGGTGTCCTTCATTCACATATAACTCCTAGTGCTTTTTTTGTTTGCTGAAGACATCCTAATCCACTTCTGCGAGTGTTTCATTTAACCAGCATCAATTTTATGAGATACAAATATACTACTTAATTTGCATATATTTTAAGTTATTAACCATTGTATCAAAAGTGCTCACTAGTCAGTATCTATTTTTTCTTTTTATACAAAAAGAAGATATAATTTTAATAAGTAAAAATTCAACAAAACAACACTGAAGGGGTGAACCCAAGTACAGTAGATAAAAAATAAAAAAAACCATAAATCAAACAAAATAGAGGTAGAGGATGGGGATTCATCCTAACTAAATAGGTAAAAATGAAAGAACTGATATAAAAGAAAAGTTCTCACCAATCACGCTAAAAACCATTAAAGAAACGTCCTGAAAGGATCACGAAGCAGAACACCAAATAGTAGCTAGAAAAATAATCTCTCTCCCACACCACAAACTCTTAAAGATACACTCCAAAAAATTTCTAACGTTGTGCTCCAACCAAAGCCCACAACTCACAGTGAAAATAGTACAGTTCCACAAACATTGTCCTTCCTATTCTTGCTTAACATATTCAGTTTTTTGGTCTTACTTCGAGCTCATCTTCATTTTTATAGCTTAGCACTAACCCCTAACCTAAGCTCAATATCAACTGCAAAAAAATGCATCCAGAGATCTCATCCTGAGTACGCCTCATAGGATCATCCATGACAATATGAAATGAAGTAGGATTATGTATCAATAAGAATGTTGATAAACTTCTCTTGAGAGTTGCAATTTTATGTATAACGATTAACAATGGCACTTGCCCACAAATCTGCACACACAACACTCCATGTCTAGATTTTGAGTGACATACCTGGCGGATATTTTGTCAAGACAGAAGACCACAAAACCTGCAAAAGATGAACATACCTCTTATTAGCAAAATGCATGCCCATCTTCAATATATGTTGTGATCCCAAAATTAAAGCAAAACACATGACTAAATTTGCATCTTTGACAGTTTGGCAACATCAACATTTTGTTTCTATCTAGCATAAGAGAAGAAATACTAAATATGACTACAAAGCTACAACATACGCTTGAACTCCTCTAAACTTCCTTTGGTTGGCTTATGCCTGGCGCCAAAGGCAACCACAATAGGTCGTCCCTTCTTATCCAACCCTTGCATAAACACCTTGTTATGAGCAAGATCATTAGGAATCTCTGTAGCAGATATGAAGCCATTAGGGACAGATGTCCGTCTCCAACTCAGGTACTTTAAAAACATTTTTGAAGCCTTCTCGATATCTTGATCACGGGCCCGCAGAAATCTTTGGATCATTGAATCTTCAACATCCTATAATCGTTATAGCATGTAGACACTAAGAGAGAAGAACTTGAAACCAAATAATTGAAGTAGGTAAACCATGTACAATTAAAGATGGTAATTTGGTATATGGTTCTACACAGGCTTATAAGAAAGAGAGACATAAATATATTTCACTTCAATGTTGAATCAAGAAAATGGGTAAACATCTACCTACTGAATTTCTTGATCCGAGATTTATGATAACAGGAACTACGGTTCAAATGTTAACCAACAACACAGGGTCTCCATTTTTTTTTGGTACAACAAGTCTAGTCTTCTAGAAGGATACTTTCTACACACTCAAGTAAGGGTAAGACCTCCACAAAATCAAATCCCATAAAGGTATAGTTACAAGATTTGCATAATTATAGTGATAACAACAACTGAAAAGGTTCGAAAAATACAAGCAAAAAAAGGCACTGAACAAGCCAATTAGTAAAGAAACAAGAAATGACAGAAAGTTGGATCACATAAAAACAATCATAGTTGAGTTCCACCTCCTCCAATTAAAGAAAAAAGAAACAAAAAAAAAGTACGAAAGAATGAGAATTAAGTAAGTAGGAACTGGGCAAGAGCGAAAGTGGCAGATGGGAACCTTGGAAGAGGGATCTTCCCTTTGAACAAGGGCTCTCATAATTCCCACTTTACCGTGCTCAATCTCATTGTATTCCATGCCATCATGTCCCCCATTTTCAGCCTCTTCTTTGAAATTGAACTCCATCTCCCTGGATCTTGTTTATGTTGTTGCTTGTCAACAAAAATATTATTTTTCCCCTGCTGTTCCCTTTGAGAGTTGAAAACTATGAAATAAAAACTTAGCTTAACCGAAGCAACAAATACTACCCAGATCTTTTACCCTTAAGTCTAGAGATTTATAGAACTTATAAATGATAGAGCAGTTGGGTAAGCACATCAACTCAACTAGAAGTGCTAAACTTTTTTACCTCGATGGAATAGTCAACGATTTTCTTCTTCCAAAGAAAGAAAATCATGAAGACGAAGGCTCTCTACTCTCTAGTCTCTAATTTTACAGTACGAATAATGAATTGAGTAAAGACTAACAAACACCGTTAGACCTTTCGGCTTTCTCTCTTTTGGTCGAGGTTGACTCCGGTGCGGACGGCCTCACTGCAGACCAATAGAGCAAGCTATTTGTACATACATTGCAAATGAACAGAGTTGTACAATATATGTCATTCCGTTCGCTCATGAATTACTGATTTATCGCTCAAGCTTCGTTTTTATAAATTATATAAACCAAGTCTTAGGTGTACAAAATCATTCTCAAGGTTGAATCTTTTGTCTCGTTTAATAAGTAAATAGAGTTTAATTCATTTAATATACAGTTATAAATATGGGCTCTTTTCCACGCTACTATCACATGCTATTTATAACGCTGGTAACAAAAATATCAACTATTTCACATGCTTTTTAAATATATAAGAAAAGTTTTCTTAGTTGAGATAAAATAAAAGTATAATATAAAATATTATGATTTTATCATGAGAATAAATATTAAAGAGATATTTTCATACAAGACTTTACATAGGCACTTACTTTTTTATAAGAAAAAAAATTATTATAAATTTAAACGTTTATATAACCATTTGAGTAAATTACATTCCCTACTCTTGAGATTTATTAAAACGATACTAAGGACTGGTTTGGTATGTTGGAATGACAATTCTATTTTATGCATGATTCCATGGAATATATATTATTTCGTTTTGTATGTTTTTAATCTCAGAATTTTCAGTAATTTTATTCCATAGATGTAGGAATCCTTAAACCCACCTAGGAGGTGGAATTACTCATTCTTACTTCTATGAAATCAGTTTAGTTTTGTTAAATAACAAAGAAATTATTTTATCAATAAAATAAATAATTAAATAAAAATTTGAATATTAATAAAATAATAATATTATAAGTATATAAATATATTCAATTTAGTCAAATGACGAAAATACCTTTCATATCACATTAAATAATAAACAATATAAAACTAAAAAGTTTGTATATAAAAATAATAAAAAATTAATTCATTTTAGTCAAATGGCAAAAATACCCTTCATATCATAGTAAATAATATAATTATAAATACTTAATTAATGTTAAATAAATAAATTAGTTAGTAATTTTAAACTAAAATATTTTATTAATAAATAATAAAATAAATATAAGTGATAATAATAATAATAAATTAATTAATTAACAATAATAATAAATAAATATATAATATCAATTTTTTTTTAAAAATTAAGAAATATATATTTCATAAATTATATTATATTTTTATTATTTTATCTATTGAGAGATACTTTTTTCATTTTAACATAATTTTTATATTATTTCATGTTTAAAAACTGCTTAGAAAATAAATAAATAGAATGAAAAAGATTATTCCTCACCGACTCTACTAAACAAAAGAATGAAATAATCATTCCATTCTATAACATTCTTTTCCTATTCCAATTCCGTAAAATTCATTCATGCATATTAAACTAGCCCTAAGATTCAAAATTTAAGGGGTATGACACTCCTCTTCTTTGGACGGGTGTAAAACTAACTGTATTAAAAAATAAATTTGAAAACAGTATCAAAAATTACAATTTTTTCATTAAAGTACCAAAATGTCCTATTTTAATTTTTTGTCAATTTCAAATAAGTCCTAAATACTTATATTTACTATCTTGTTTTTTTTTTTCCTAGAGGGTGTTTATATTTAATCATAATCAAATAATTTAGATGTTCAGTGTTTGGTTAGAGAATTTTTAGATTATAATTGGATTATTTTACTCATATTTTATGATTATAATTAGAAAAATAAGTAAGAATTTGATGTCTATTTTTCACTTATACTCATCTTTGAGCAAATAAAGTAGGGCTATACAATCGGATAGGTTGGTTCCGTGAAGGAAAAATATCGCCCAACCCGATCAAACTTAATGAAATAAAAATCCACCAAACTTTGAAATTCAGGTGGTCAGGTTAGTAAAATTTTCATCCATTAAGAAATCTGGATGGGTTGAGAAGTTTTTAACTGGGTTTTGGTCCAAAGTAGTTGTCATAACTCGGTATCGTAACGTTAAGAACACTAGGTATAGTAACATTAAGTTTTAAGGAAGTGTACAATCTTTATTTATAAAAACAAACAAACTTTATAAAAGGTATATACATATACATACAAACAATATATATCTTTGCCTTATAATTTTTTATTTTGACCAAGACTTTATATATATATATATATATATATATATATTTACTTTTTCTCTTTTCCTCCTTATTTCTTTTTCCTTCCTTTTTTCTTTTCTTTGGCCGACTTCCCTTGTTTTTCTGGAGCTTTCTTTTCTCTTTTATTGGCTGAGACTTCATCTTTTTTGTTGGTGGTGTATAATGAATGTCAGCTATTTTTGGCTTGTAGCTGTCCAGCCCTTCTTCCTCCTTATGGAAGCTTGCGTTTTTATCTTTTTACAGTTGTGTAGCAGCACGATTTGTAGTAGTTTCCATCCCTTTTCTGACTAGCAGCAGCTGGGTTTTCTTGTTCTCCTTCCTTGGTAGGTCAATAGGGTTGTTTGCGAGGTTGTTTGCTTGAGTTTTGGTGGTAGTAGGCAGCTTCTCTAGCTGCTAACAAGTCCAACTGCCACTTTGTTTTGGTGGGATAACCAAAGTGTGGTAAATTCAAAGCTCCTTGATTCAATTAAATCAATTATTTTCTTGGGAGTTAGGATTATTTTCATCTTGTAATTGTTTAAGGGTTGAGTTTAGGGAATTTAGGAGGAGGAATTAGAACTTGAAAGTGATGGAAAGAGTGATGGTTAAGTGTGTTAGGAAAAATGAAACCTTGGATTAGGTAGGATTGTTGTTGGAAATACATGTAATTCAAGTTTTTTATTACTTTGATTAGCTAAACTAATTTCAAGGTTGATGTTTGGAATATAAGTAATATGGAAATTGATGGAATTGTGTTGATTTTTTTAGGGTATGTGTATGTGTGTATATATATATATGTGTGTATATACGCATACACATGAAATGAAATTAATTATGCCCTTAAGGTGATTGTTAAAATGTTTAAGAGGGGTTATAAAGGAATACATGAAACTCTCAATATATAGGTTTTGATAATTAGAGGACTATAACCATGGAATTTATAAACTAAGTAATACTTGAAATTATGATTTTCAGTTTCTAAGCGCAATATTGATTATTCGACACCCTTGAATTCAAAAAAAGAATGATGAACTAAATCCATAAACCTAGTAGGTGTATATATGTGTATATGTAAATATAGTTCTCAAATGTGAGTTTTTAACACTTTGATTGAATTACCAGGTAAAATGCTATGTTATTAACATTATAGTATTGGTTGTATTGTGTTTTAATGTAAAACTTTGTTTATGCTTGATAAGGGCTAATGAAATTATTTTTATTTATGAGATAGAATCTAGGTGCACCTAGGATACATTTGATTTGTTTATTTGATATTCAAATAAAATATTAGATTAACTCAGCCCTGGGGAGGATATGTGAGGAGCTTATATATATTCTTGGTGTGCAAGTGCTAAGTTACTCCAATTGGCCCTTGTATATTCCTTTGATTTGAAGTCAAGGTTACGAAGGTTTGGTTATCCATTCCTCGGGCCAGTCATACCTCCATGTGAGGTGTGACAAGTTAGTATCAAAGCCACGTTTAGAGATCTGTGACTGCAAATTGCGGGATGTTGTTACTTTGTTTGCATATGTTACCTGGGGAGTATGTAGACTTAGTAATACATCTTGATTCGTCCTGAAACTTCAAGTTGTGATTCTCTAATACATTATTATTTGCCTTATATGATAAATGTCTATTGAATCTGTTTGTGCTTGTTTTAGACACAATGAGACGTAATGGCCGTGTTGCAGGTCGTAGGGGGCAGCAAGATGCTAGCTTCGACTAGGGATCTACCAGCCCTCAGGTTCTAGTAGCCAAAGATAAAGGTCCTCGAGGACATGATAGCAGATAGAGGTAAAGCTGCTAAGCAAGTTAAAGCAATGGCCTATGGTTTTAATTTAAAGTAGTTGGTGCAGGGATTAGACAGAGTACAAAGGATTGTAGGAGATTTAGTTGGGATTTTGGCTTAATAACATTAAGCTTAGCACAGTTAACCATAGCTTCCTGTAGTTCCTCTTCTTTAGCCTCAACCAGAGGTAAACCTTCCAATTCCAATTTAGCAAGACAGGGGGATATTTTTATCATTATCTGAAAGAATGAGAGATAAATATGCTCAGGATTTTGGGAGGTTAGTTCAGACTGTCAATATCGGAGTATCAGACTCGGTTTACCAGACTATCTTTCTTTGCTCCGCATATGGTAGTAACAGAGCAGATGGGAGTGAAAATGTTTATTAATGGTTTTAGAGATTCATTGTTCAGGTTAGTGTTTGTAATAGATTACACTTAAGCTGTAGATGCTGCCTATCGATTGGAGAACTATTATTTGGAAAGGCAATCGGAGAGAGAAAGTCATAAGAAGGTAAGACAGTTCCACTTCTAAATCTAGTGGTTCTTGAAGACATAAAAGCGAATCTACCTTCGGACATGGATCTTTTCTTGGGAGTTTTTAGTTAGGGCAAAGGTCAGATTAAACCGAGCTTTGGAGGACAATCACATATTGCATTATCTAGTGGTCCCCGAGCATCTGAAGTTTGTATATGCCTTACTTATGGGATTAGACACATAGGGCAATGCCAAAGGGAGTTTGGTGTGTATTTTAAGTATGGTGCTATGGATCACCACATTAGGGATTATTTGTTGATGAGTGGGCAGTCTTCTTCAACTTGGACGTCTCATTTAGTGTAGGGTAGACCTCCGTACCTATTATATCTCAAGGAGATCGTGGTACTTTTGTTAGAGGTTCACCATCTTCAAGCAAAAGTCAGGCCCATATGTATGCTTTGATGATGCAGGATGCTCAGACTTCAAATGTAGTGGTGTCAGGTAGATAATTTATTTGTTTAGTTAGTGCTAAATTACTATTTGATCCTGGAGCCACTTATTTCTTTGTATCTCCATATTTTGCCTCTTATGTAAATAGGGAATTTGAGCCTCTTGAGGTTGCTTTAGCAGTTTCAACTTTTGTCTAACCATCATGCTGTGGTGGATTTTCGTGATAAAAGTGTCAAGTTTAGCATTCCTGAGAAGTTGACTTTTATTTTTCAAGGAGATTGGAGTGAAGTTCCTTGTAATTTGATTTCGGCTATTCAAGAGAGACGGCTTATCAAGAAGAAAGATAAGTCTTATCTAGCTTATGTCAGGGATACTCAGTTGGAATGTCCTATTTTGGAACAAATTCCTATGATGAACGAATTCCCTGATGTATTTTCGGAAGAGCTTCTTGGGCTTCCTCCTTAGTGGGAGATAGAGTTTGGTATTGAGTTATTGCCTGGTACTCCACCAATCTCTATACCTCCATATCGGATGGCTTCCAGTGAATTAAACGAGCTAAAGGTGCAATTGCAAGACTTGCTGGATAAGGGATTTATTCGTCCTGTTCATCTTCTTGGGGTGCTCATATTCTTTTTGTTAAAAAGAAGGTTGGCTCATTCCAATTGTGAAGAATGAGTATCCCCTCTCTAGAATTGATGATTTATTTGATCAATTGCTAGGAGCTCAAAATTTTTCTGAGACTAATTTTCGTTCGTGGTATTACCAACTCCAAATTAAGAAGGAGGACATTCTAAAGATTACTTTCCACACTCGGCATGGACATTATGAGTTCTTAGTTATATATTTTGGACTTACTAATGCCCCTGCAGCATTCATGTACCTTATGAACAAGGTGTTCAAGGCTTTCTTAGATCAGTTTGTCATTGTTTTCATTGATGACATTTTGGTATACTCTCGTAGTGAGAAGGAACATGAGAAGCATCTTCGCATTCTCTTGCAAACACTTAGGGAAAATAAGCTTTATGCTAAATTCTCTAAGTGCAAATTCTAGTTGAATAATGTGACATTCCTTGGATATGCGATTTCTAAATAAGGAATTTAGATGGATCCCAAGAAAGCTGAAGTATTTCAGAATTGGTATTGTCCAACAAATATGTCTGAAATTTAAAGTTTTCTGAGATTAGGTGCGTATTACAGGAGATTTATTGAAAATTTCTCCAGTACTACTGCACCTTTAAGTTAGTTGACTTAGAAAGGTGTTAAGTTTGTTTGGTCAGAGGCTTGTGAGGAAAGTCTTCAGAAACTTAAGACTTTTGACTTCAGCTCCAAGCTTTACTCTTCTTTCTGGTACGGGGAAGTATACAATGTTTTGTGATGCTTCCCATATTAGACTTGGCTGTGTTTTGATGCAAGATGGAAAGGTGATTGTGTATGCCTCAAGATAGCTGTAAAAAGCATGAGATGGACTATCCCACCTATGATCTTGAGTTGACAACAGTGATTTTTGTATTGAAGTGTAAAGGTATTATTTATATGGTGAAACTTGTGAGATCTTCATGCATCACAAAGTCTTAAGTATATATTTGATTAGAAGGATATATGTAGCTTATCCTACATGACAGATATGTGTAGCCGAGTTGTTAAATAGGTGTATGGTTGATGGGGTTAGATTTGAAGTATCTCCTTATGTGGTGTTGTTAGCTCATATTCATATGAAATTCACTTTGATTGAAGTTGTTAAAGCAGTGCAGGTAGCTAACTTTGAGGTATATGCCAAGAAAGCTAAATGTGATCAGTTTGTCATCAGTGAATTCAGGGTGGATAATGAAGGAGTGCTAAGATATCATGATGGTGTAGTTATGCCATCTAATTCTGAATTGAGAAAGAAAATTCTTAAAGCATCTCATTGTTTGTCCTATATGATGCATCTTGGTTCTTTCAAGATGTATCAAGACTTGAAGAAGTTTTATTGGTAGGATGGTATGAAGAAGGATGTGGAAAATTTTGTTTCTAAGTGCATGGTATGCCAACAGGTAAAAGTTGAACATCAAAAGCCCACAAAAACGTTGCAAAGGTTAGATATTCCAAAGTAGAAATGGGAGAAAATTATTATGGACTATGTGACAAGGCTTCCCAAGACTTTCAGGGGTTATGACTTAATCTGGATTAATGTAGATTGATTGACTAAATCCGTACACTTCCTTCCAGTGAAAACTGTATACTCAACGCATCAGTATGCTAAGTTGTATTTGGATGAGATTGTTTCACTCCATGGAGTACCTATTTCTATTATCTCAGACCAAGGCACATAGTTCATTGCAGCGTTCTGAAAATCTTTTCAAGAAGCTTTAGGTACTCAGTTGTTATTTAGTACAGTTTCATCCTCAAAATGATGGCCAGTCTAAAAGAACTATACAAACCTTGGAGGATATGTTGCGAGCTTCCATGATGGATTTTGAAAGAAGTTAGGATCAGCACCTGCCACTTATAGAGTTTGCTTATAATAACAAATATCATAGTAGTATTCAAATGGCACCATATAAGGCTTTGTATGGAAGAAAGTGTAGATTTTTGGTTAGATGGTTTAAAGCTAGTAAGCATTTATTATTGGGACCAGAGTTACTTCAAGATGCCGTAAAGAAAGTGCAAGTGATCCATGATAGACTGAAGACAGCTTAAAATAGACAGAACTCTTATGCAAATAATCATTGGAGGGAGTTAGAGTTTGAAGGGGGTGATCAAGTGTTCCTGAAGGTTTTACCTTTCAAAGGTACAATGAGATTTGGTAAGAAAGGAAGCTGAATCCGAGATTTATAAGACCACTACTGCAACCGCTGTTGCTTGAATGGACTGAGCTTGGTTAATGCTCACACTCCCTACATTTCATTTTGTGTTTAGTCTGGTGGACTGAGTTTGGTTGAGAACTGAGCTTGTTTGAGTTTCATTTTGACTTATATTTCTTTTCATGTGCTTGTTTGCTTAAAAGTTTAAGGATTAATCAATTTTACATTTGGGTTAGACTTTAGGTTTCTTTCATAATTAGGCACCTTAATCTTCAATTAATGAATCTATAAATGACAGGTCACAACTCGTTTGAAGTTTCTTCTATGTTTGGCAAGTCCTTTCTTGTGGTGTAAGGGAAAAAGTTGTTTACTGCCTTGCTTTTAGGTGATGTTGCAACAGAATTAAATTATTTCTTATTTTTGACTAGTGCCTTACATAGTTCAAATGTCATACCAGTATTCTGAATTTAGCAAGTATAAATTTGCTGATGACAATGATGGTGGTGTCTTGTAATGGTGGCTTTGATTGCTATATATTGTACTGATTTGATCTACTCTCGTGTACTTTCTTTGAGTTGTTGGATGCTCATTCCAAATTATCATTTGAAGAATATTTTTTTTATCTTTTAGATAGCCCATAATTTTTATAGGTTTTAGTAGTTAAACAAACCACATATTCTAAATAGAGATTATTTATACAACTAACATGTAATACATAAAAAACTAAAAAGCCTAAAGTGATTCTTGGTGTTCTACAAATCTTTTTGCTCTCTCTATATACTCTCTATATACAATGGTGATATTTTCCAATTTTGGTTTCTCTATTGGAAGGTAACCTCATCAATTCAATAGAAATGGATTGCTTCTTCTTAATATTCTCTACGCCTTGTTCACTATGATTGTGTCATTCCTTAATTTTCAGTTTCTTATTGGTAGGCTTCTGCTTGTCATGTTTGAACATGAATGAGTCAAAGCTTTTATGTCTTAGAAGAAGAAAAAAATGGGCCTTTTAAGTTTCTTGGATTAAATTCAAGGATAAGCATTAAGTTCTTGGAGTTATAAATTAAAATTTGTTCATGCATTGGAATAAATCATTAATCAAACTATGTGTGAAACCAAACAGATTGTTCCTTGGTTGTAATCTCTATCTCTTTCTTATTTCTTTTTATTTTTTTTTTCTTTCTGCAAAGATTGCAAATTTGCTAAATTATCCTAATGTCAACTTATTTTTATTTACAAATCTAGAATCCTGAAGTAAACCATTTGTTAGAAACAATTGTGGAATTTTGCTGCTTTTCATTTCCATTCTTCTTGGTTTGTATGTATTATTTTCTAAGTAATTGAAAATTTATTGTATTTTAAGAATATTGTGTCTATTGTATATTTGGATAGATAGAAAAATAGTGATTCAACTTTCTATATTTGACAATGACTTTAGACAAGTCAATGAAAATATCATGTGAAAGAGACATTGGAATCTAATATGTGAGGATAAACATATCATGTAAAAGAATCAAATGGCCTAAATTATTTTTAAAACTATCAAAATTTCGTTTGTTTGTTTGTTATATTTTTAATTGAAAGAATGAAACCATACAAATAGCGTATCTGTTATATTTTATGTTTGTCTTCAACTTGGGTGCTCTGAATGAAAAATAAAATATTGGCATTAGATTTTGTATTGCTAAGTTAGAAAAATCCCATTGTAAGTTTGGTTTTTATTGAGGCTGAAACCTATTATTATGTTTTAAATAGTATGTAAAAAAGACATGTTAGATCCTAACGTGGAGATCTAGGTTTGAGATAAGTATAAGGGTGTGTTGTATTGACGAGATGGCGACAACAAGATGGTGTGAATGAGGTATGATGAAGTGGGTGAGGTTAAATGAGGTGACGAGATAAAGATGTAGTTTGGGATCGGTTTGAGCTAGGACTATCTTGTAAAGATGAGACAATGTAAGAGGACATGGATTTTCCCCGTAAACCCTTTAATGGTGAAGGCAAAGCTCTTAGCAATTTGTATAAAATGTAATAAGCAAATTAGATGTTGTACTCAATAACTAGATTGTCGATTATTGTCATGTATTAATTCCCAACAGTTATGTATTGATTAATTCTCAACGATCCTGCATTCATGCTTATTTATTGACAGGAGTTACACACCTGACCGGTCACATGCTAGTTTTTTAGGCTTTTAGTTTGTCTTTGCCACGTGTCACCCTTATATTAGCCTTAGCTCAATAAATTTTTTTTTGAACGAGCTCAATAAGTGGTTGAGCTTGTCCATGGATGAGCTCAATAATAATTTTTCTGGGGACGAGCTTAATAAGTTGCCGAGCTCATTAATATATATATATTTTTTAGACAAGCTCAAAATTTATTTATTATTTGTTTTTTGGACAAACTCAAATTTTTTTTTTTTTTTTGGCCGAGCTAGTCCATGGACGGGTTCAATAATAATTTTTTTTTTAGACAGTCGAGCTTGTGTTAGCCTGAACCCAAGGTAGGCACGGTGTCAAGGTAAACCCGAGCTCATGGTAGGCCTATGGCCACGGCATGCCTGAGCTCATGGTGGCTGGAGCCACTTTATTGGAGCTTTTGGCTCTGTGAGCACTCAGCTCAACTTTTGTGTGCTCTTTGGCTTTATGAGTTCCTAGCTTAATTGTAATCAAGCTTAATTTTAAGCCAGCTCTTAGCTTAATTTTAAAGAGCTTATTGGCTCTATGAGCTCTTAGCTTAATTTTTAGGTGAGCTCCTGGCTCTATGAGCTCTTAGCTCAATTTTTAGGCGAGCTCTTAGCTCTGTAAACTCTTAACTTAAATTTTTGGAGCTCTTAGCTCAATTCTAGGCGAGCTCTTAGCTTAATTTTTAGGCGAGCTCTTAGCTCTGTGAGCTTTTATCTCAACCTTTTTGGAGCTCTTGGCTCTGTGAGCTGTTAACTTAATTTTAGGCTAGCTCTTGGCTCTTAATCCAAGTTATGGGGCTCTTAATTGGAGCTATTGGCTCTTTGGTGAGCTCTTAGTTCAATTTTAAGTGAGCTCTTAGCTCTTATTTCGAGCTCTGGGCATCTTAATTAGAGTTTTTGGCTCATTGCTTGAGCTCTTGGCTCTTTGGTGAGCTCTTGGCTATACGATGAGAAATATTTGGAAAGGAACTGAAGTTTTATTTGATAACATAAAAAAAATGGTTCAAGCTACTGATAATATTGTCTAAGGTGGTGCATATTCCAAATACATGGTAGTATTTTCCCTTCCTCATTCATTAGTTTATAGGTCCCAAGACGACCTTGGATAGTAACTTTTCCCTTCATGTCAATAGGCAAAGTCAGGTGAAGGAACCTGTCATTTGTTCAAGTTATGTGTTGTCATTAATTCTCGTTTTGCCTCTTCTACATTGATAAACTCCTAAACATGCTTTATGAGTTCTTTTAGATCAACAGTATGTGTTTATTTAGATCATAACAAAAGGGAAATTTTCTTAAACTTGCTCTTAGTATCATGATTATAATCTGTGGACTTGCATCTCCTACCTTAAGGACCCTATTATTGACCTGTGACATAAATTCTTTTAAAGATTCGTTATCCCCCTGCTTTATTCCCAAGAGATTAGTGGCATCCTTATTTTCTTTCCTGTTTTTCATAAAATGCCTGTAGAAGGCTGTTACAAGCTTTTTATAATTTTAACAGAATTATAGGGGAGGTGAGCAAACCATAATCTAGCATTGTCCTTGAGCGCCACTGTAAATGCCCTGCACATGACTTAATCTAGGACTTTATGAAGCAACATGAGTAATTCAAAACTAGTGACAAAGTCATCCATATCTGTCAATCCATTATATTGTTCTGATGTTGGGATTTTCAATCCGGTAGGTACTCAGAAGGAAATCACATCCTCGGTAAAGGGATGGCATGTTGTACCATTGGAGGTGAAAAGAAGGTGTTCTTCTGGCTGAGGTTGCAGATGATCAGCTTTGTCAAGCTCAATATGCCTATGACCATTGAGAAAGGCACTTCGTGTAACACCCCCAAAATTAATACCTAGATTAATTATAAGAAAAGTAATTATCTTATGAGTTAACTAGGATTAAATTTTAATTACATATTATTTCATAAAAATAAGTACATGTACGTATAAAATACGTATATGATACGTATTAGTATAAGAATAGTATATACGTATAAAAATACGTATAGGATACGTCGTAGTATAGGAGTAGTGTATACATATAAATACATGAATGTATATACATATACATACATATATGTACGTACATAAAAATATGGACACATGTAGGCATTGGAACAAAGATGGAAAAATGCTACATGGTGATGTAAAAGAAGAAGAGAAAAAATGATAAAATATAGGTTTCTTGCTAAGAAAGGAAATGTGATGCATTAGGTGAAAGAACCATGTTAAAAGAAGAAGATAAAATAATAAAATATAGGTTTCTTGCTAGAAAATGAAATGTGATGGATTAGGTGTAAGAACCATATTGGAAGAAGAAGATAAAATGATAAAATATAGGTTACTTGCTAGGAAAGGAAATCTAATGAATTAGGTGTAAGAAGGAGATTAAGTGTGGCAAGTTGCAATTAATGAAGGGGCTTAGTTGTAAGAAGGAGGAGAAAGGTGGAAAAATTGTAATAATTAGGGGAGGCATGTGGAAGAAAATTAGGACATAAGGTGGCAAGTAATAATTAAAGAAACTAAACTAGGGAATAGGAGGAAGACAAGTGTTAGGAAAAAAATGCACATGTCAATTTAGAGAATGACAAGTAGGTAGTTATAATTTTAGAGAAGTAAAAGGGTAAAATAGGAAATGAAACTTTCTCCTAAATCGTAAACCTTAGCCATGCCCTATAAATAGGAGGGGGAAGGTAGTAACCAAAATGCATAGGAAAAAGTGTATGAAAGTAGAGAAAATAAGATAAAAAGTAAGAAAGTAAGAGAAAATTGAGAGAAAAAGTTAGAAAACATAGAAAGTGAATAGCTGTGAGCTAGGAAGAAGGAGGGGAAAATCACGAGGAAATGGGAAGAAGGAGACGTAAGAGAAAAAAAAGAAAATAAGAAAATAAGGCTAAGGGTATTAGGCAAGTATTCATGCATTCCTTTGTTTTATCTTTGCTTTGAAAGCTACTTCCTTGTTACTCTTATATTCTTCATGCTACTCTTACATTCTTCATGTATATGAAATGACATGTTTTATGAGAAAATGAGTTATGTGTAACCAAAGAAAATGAAAGGTGTGGAATTTGCTTGGTTTTAGCATGTGTAGTTTGTCTTGACATTATGTTGCGCAAACTATAGAATGGATCCTATCTAGAGATGGTACAATAAAGTGCCGAAAGTCTTTGCAGGTCGATGTCTCATGAGATGACACTGAGATGTGCCGTAAGTCTTGAAGGGCTATATCTCATAAGATGGTATCATAAGGTGCCGTAAGTCTAGAGACGATGCCTCTTGGATAGATTCATATCTAGAAGGGGTGGTACAATGATATGCCGAAAGTCTTGCAAGGCAATGTCTCATGGGATGGCACTGAGATGTACTGTAAGTCTTGTAAGGCGATGTCTCATGAGATGGTACGATAATGTGCCGTAAGTCTAGAGACGATGCCTCGGTTTGCATATTAGCAAGAAAGGATTACAATAGAAAATGAAGAAGTGAATCTCTCTTAGGAAACTTAAAGGAAATGAGGAAAAAAGCTAACTTGCATTGCATATTCTTACATTTCTAAAATTGTCGTCAAGAATCCTTCATTGTCATGTATGAATGCTTGTTGAGGTTCGACTCACTTTCCTTCATCTTGATGCGTAGATTAATTAGTACTATGGATATGTATTGTTTTCTTTGGAGAAAGGCATGGTCTAAGTGATGAGAAAAGATGGCAAGTGGATCTTGTTTGGAAAACATAGGAGTATTTGTGTTGAAATACGATTATGTAGTGTGGTATTCCTTTTGTAAAAAGTTATGATGTGTTCTTAACATGTCAACCTAATAATGATAGTAATTTTGAAAGAAAGTCTAGTATTACTAAATTTGACTATTGTATAAGTAAATAGGTGTAATATTGACTTTGTAATCTTTGTGTTAAACTCGGCTAGGCAATTCCTTAAGAGAAAGAGAGTTAAATTATTTAAAGGACAAATGAAACAAATGGTAGGATGTCAATTAGGATTAATTTGTTAAAAGGTCTAGTACTAATTGGTCATTGAAGATAAAATTGGGTGAATAATGGAAATAGTACTCCTAATGGGTAATTTGGTATGTAGTCTTGATAGGAAAATATTAATAAAGTAGTAATTAAATTAAGATGTAAAGGAAATTCTAATTTTAAGGTATGGCCGAGAAAGAAGATAAAGAATTAAGGATGTAAGGTTAAGAATTAATGAGGAATTAGGAATTTGAATTAATCTAAGACTTGAATAGGGTAAATTAAATAAGAAAATTAACTAAAGGGTGTCTTATATAAGAGTCATTAAGAGGATTAATAAATTAGGAAAGTAATTGTTGTAACATGTTCTCTTATAATTAATAAAGAATAAAATATCACTTAATCAAGAATAGTTGGATTCGGCCAAAGAAGAAGATGGAATGAACTTGGTAGATAATTTAATGAATTCGGCCATCAGAGAATAAAAAGGAAAAAGTAAAATTTAGGTGGAAAAAATGGTCTAAAGCAGTTCATGAATTAAAAGTATAAAAAGAAGGTTTCAGTCTCTTGGATAATTAAGGGATAATTACAGATTAATTTAAGTAGTAAGATATTAATTAACTTAAGTATAGGATTAGGAAAGTAGGGTGTCACACTTCGGGCTCGAGTTTTTCTATACCTATCTTGGTTCTTGTTTTATGTTATGTTGGCATATGTCATTCTCAAATCCCTTGGTCATGGTTGTCTTATAATTGATTGGGCACAAATTTCTTGCATATGCATCCATAAATCTCACAAGTCATGGCTTAGCTTCTATTTAGTTGTCCTCCAAGGGTCTCAATTTTCTTTAATAAGACAGCCACTTGAGTAGTTAATGCACTAATGGCATCCAACTCATGAATTCCAGCCACTCTTCAAGTTGACAACCTTTCAGAAGGCCATTGATAATTATTGGCAGCCATCTACTTCAATAATTCAAATGCTTCATTAATGGTCTTCCCCATTAAATCTCCACCAATTGTCGCATCTATTATTGTCCTTATTTGGCTCACCAAGCCATTGTAGAAGGTTTGGACTTGCAGCTACTTTGGTAAGGCATGGTAGGGGCATCTTCCAAGTAACTCCTTGAATCTTTTCCACACTTCGTAAAGAGATTCTAACTTAAGTTGCAAGAAAGAAGTGATTTTGTTCCACAACTTAACTGTTTTAGCTGGTGGAAAGAATTTGGCTAAAAACTTTTAGGCCAATTCTTCCCACGTTATAGTAGAGTAGTAAAGGAGTGGAAGCAACCAGCTCTTTGCCTTATCTTAAAGTAAGATAGGAAAGAGACACAACCTTAATGCATCATTCGAAACTTCATTGATCTTGAAAGTGTCACAAAGCTCCAAGAAGCTTATAAGGTAGCAGTTCGAATCATTATTTGGAAATCTAAAAAATTGCTGAATAATTTGGATTTGGTCGGGCTTGGATTTTCAGCCTGAGTATACTTGAGTGAAGTTCTTGCACTAGAGGGATTGCAAAGTCCTACAAGAACTGAGGTTCTTGATAACTAGCCATTGCTGGAATTTGGCTTGATGCTTATTGCTTCTCCTTTCAAAGTTTTCGATACATCCTATAGATCTCGGGATTGAATGGAACAAGTTCCAAGCTATGAGTTCTTCGTATGCATGATCAAGAGTACGTAAAAAAGAAAAAAGAAAGTTTGAATTAAAATTAGAATTATTTGGTATTAATATTAACAAATATAAGAATAACTCCCTAGTAGTGGCGTCAAAAACTTGATAGGAAATTTTACAAATGCAAGCGCAAGTTTCGTCCTCAAGTAATGTAGAGTAAGTAAAGATCATTCCCATGAGGAGTTTTCAAATATTATGCTTGTTATAACTCGAGTATAGAACGTATATGTTATAATAATTATATGAAATTGTCATGACTAGATGAATTAAACATCACCCAAAGTAAAATATATGCAAATGAATATTTGAAATAGATATTTATATATAAAAGTTATGTAAGAATTAATTTTATTATATCATTGGTTAATATGGAACTTGGAATTTATAGTTGTAATATTATTAATAAGCAAAAATAGTTGTGCAAAGGTGAACAAACTAGAAGAAAATAATATATATATATATATATATATATATATATATATATATATATATAAGTAGAATAAACATACACCACATATTCAAGCTTTTGACTTTGGACTCAACCTCTTTCATTTGTTTCTTTCTTTTCCCCTCCTTTTTACTTCATCATCAACTTGCTGTCCTCCATTATTCTTACTTTGTCGAGTTCCTTTCCTTCTCTGCTCTTGAAGTTCATGTATATCATTGAAAGCAAAACACTTAGGTAGTTGGGTTCTTGCAATTTATCTTCATTGTTGTGACACAACTGGTGGGGTTCATTGAATTTTCATTCTTCCAACTCTGGACGTGGTAGCTTGGCTTGGAGTTTGAATACAATTTTCCTCTAATCTGTTGTGTACTTTCTTGTGTTGGTCAAGGTGAGTTCTTATCTTTTCATCTTACTTTGTTACATCATCTTGCAAGAGTTTAGTGGGTGTGAGGCATGTTGTTACTGACAAATTGTCTTGGATTGTTCTCCTTGTTTTGGGACATCATGGTTGATGTGGTGCCAATTCTATATTCTAGCTTCCTTCCAATAAAGCTAGCTACTTTGGTGTATATTTTTTTTCCTTTCCCCAAGTTCAAAGCAAATAATAGAACTTATGGCAGCTGTGGAAAGGGGGATGGCTGCCCTGTTTTGGGAAACTTAGCCTTGTAGGCGGGTTAGGGAGATAGTAATAGTTGTGGACTTAATTGGTTTGTCCTAGTTATGTTTATTTCTTTAAGCAAGGTAGCGTAATAAAATAACTTAGTTATTCATTTAATTGAGTTAACCGATTATGGTGTTTAGATTTTCTAGGAGTTTAATGGTTAGATGTATATCAAACTTGGATGGTTAGTAAACTAAGTTAAGGACTAGGTGTATTTAACTTGAGAAGTGAGTGAAGGATAAGTAAAGTAAGAATTGGAAGTAATAATTTTATGAATGAGGAAAATGGAAATTGGCTAAGTAATTATGAAATTAACAATTGGAAGTTTAAAATGTAAGCATGTAAAGTCAGATTTGAATGCTTTAAATTTAAAGAATATTAGATAATTTGAAGTTCAATATTTTAAATATGTATAAATGGAATGGAGTGATACTGTTGTGCAGGGTTGAGTTACTCGTTGACCCTTTGTTTACTTGTATGCTTAGATTGCTTTGTATGATTTGGTTGCTATGTTGAAAAGTGTGAAACATATGAATCATGATTATATGACAATTATAAGTACATACATGTACAATTAAATATAGACATGAGATTAATCAGTGATATATATGTTGTGTGATGTTGGTACCCTCAGAGTACGTGATTTGCTCACTGAGTCCTTGTGACTCACTATTTTCTTTATTGTTAATGTTTTATTTTTATTTTTATTTTTGGTTTCAAGAAAACACTGTTCACCCTGTCATAATTTGTTACCTGCTGATACTGCTGTGGCAAGGTATACACATAATTGCATTCTTGAAGCTTATAGGCGACACTTATAGTCACTTAGGAATTTATATATTATTGTATATATTGAATTAACTATGATAATTTGGTGTATTTTTGGAAGTAGAGCTCCACTGTACACTGTGATATTGTGGTTTTTAGTAAATACTATATGTTTAATAGCTAGTTCATACTTTTATTTCAGTAAAGCTTTCTTAGTCTTAACTGTAATCTGTTAAGAGTCAGTGGTGCATTGTAAAACATTATTCAAGGTTACGGGAGTATGGTTATCTATTCCTCCGGCCAGTATAACTTTATTTCAGGGTGTGACAATTCTAAGTATTAAAATTAGCAATTCCAATTTTATTCAAACAACTAAGATTTAGGTATATCATGAACTAATTATAAATTAAAAGCAAATTAACAAACAAATAAACTGGGGATAAACCTAGAACTACAACTTCCCTCAATATTTCACTAGAATTATTATTCTCTTATCTTGCTTAGTTATGCCAAATAATTATTGACCAAGGGTTCTTAATCAATTATAAGCATACTCATATGTCTTATAAATACATCTCACTTAATCAATCCACTATATTCCTATGTGAATTAAATTAAACAAGTTATAAATACATCTACACAAGGCATATAGGTATATTCCTCTCCTATACACAAATCAAACTCAACAACATGTGTTGAATTCAAACAAGTGCTAATTCATTCATGGCTTAACCTAAATTTCCTTTCCTAAGTTCCTTTAGGTTTCCTAATTCAATCTAAAAGATTGCCAGTCAATTAGAAGCATTAAGCATAAAACAAATTAGATAAATCATATACCAAAACCTAAGTAATCCATAGATAAAATAATATCAAGCTACGTGTTGAGTTATAGTAGCAATTCTAGAAAAGAAACTACTCAATGCTACTTAGTGTAAACATGGATTCAACAATAATAAACATCAAAGGAATACAATAAAAGTAAAGAAGGAGTAGAAATAGAGACAGCTATGAAGGTTGTCGATCTTCAAGCTCCTACGATCCTTGCACCTTTAACAAACTCTAATACTCCAGAAAAATGCTGCTAACTTATGTCTCTAATTATTTATATAAGTCCTTTAGGTAGTCCTCTTTTATAGATTTTAAAACTCTCAATTTCACTTCAATTAGGACTGGAATTGAGCAAGCACTACAACCTCTAAAATCAACGAGTTTTGGACCCTGGCAGTGGGCTTGGTGCTGAGACCTCAACTTTCTGGTGCCTCGGCACTCCTCCTGGCACCTCAACGCAGGTGCTTCTAGCAATAACAAGCTATTTTAGGATTTTTTTAAATTTTGAGCCCGAATTCACATTCAATTTAACTGCCAATAGGACTCATTTAAGCATTCAACCTTCCAAAGACACAAACTAAGTTAATATAAGTTAGAACTCATATAAACACCTAATCAAAGTCTAAATCAACTAGGATTCATCATCCTAATATGATAAGGACTTTAACTACGATTTGACTAAAACTAAGAAAAAACTAACTGAAACTCTAGAACATAACTAAATTAATATAAATAAAAGAATGTAAAATAACTCTTTTTTCAAGAGTTATCAGGTGTAACTCTTGATCATAAAAATAAATTCAAATAAATAAGCATTAAACCTATATATGTACAGAAAGTATATATATACAATTAATTTAAACTTAGTTGACTTGGATCTTAACTTTATCTTATGTAAATTTTTATTGATAAGTGAGACAAGTGTGTAAATAAAATAAACAAGAAAACATTAACAATATATAAATATATATATATATCTATATATATATAAATATGACTAAGGATAAACTTACACTACCAATTTAAAATTTTGACTTTGACCACATTTTTTCATTTTGTCTTTTCTTTCCTTTATCATTTCCTTTTTCTCTCTCTTTAAAACCCCTCTACCACCTCTGTTTTCTTTCCATTTCCTCTACCTACCGACTTAACACATGCCCTGCTTCTCGAAAGTTTAGTTGAAGCTTTGTTTGTCTTTCCTTTGGTTTTGCCCGTAGAAGCTTTCCTTGCCTCCTTGTTTTGTCGTGAAGCCCTCATCGCAACCAACTCTTTTTAATTCCTTTCCATTGTTTTTGGTTGCTTTAGACTTTCTAGTTACTCTTCACTTTCAACCTAGCTACCTCTTTGCATAGAAGGTAGTTCTTTTTCCTTCCTTGATGCTCGGTTTGCCTTCATCAATCTTGTAAATTTCAAATTGGTTAACCTTGCTGGCTGTGAGTTGTTTATCCCCTGCTGTAGCTTTGGTTTGTTTCCCTTCTTTACTAGGCAGGTTGGTGGACTAATGGGAGGTGGTGCAGCAAGGTAGAAAGGTCAATAAGGTTGCAGTGAACCGTTTCACTCTTGGGAAGCACACTTGTCACACCCCTCTCACACCTTTCTCGGAGGCATGATTGGCTGGAGGATTGAATAATCAAACCTTTGTAATCCTGACTTTATCACAACTAGATACGTATGACTCTTGACTAAACCAACACATAAAAGACAAATTATATAAAAGAAGTTGAATGTAAAAGTTTGTTTACTTAAACAAATAACAACTTATTGAAAATTTTGGTAGAGGTCCCTGCAATATGGAATATGCCTTAAAATACAAACATATATAATCTTGTTTTTACGTAACAATAACACAAGGACAGTCAAGGAACTCCCTTCTATCCACATTATAAACAAGACTATAAACTAGACTATCACATAAAATTTAACACTACACAGTTCTAATGTGACTGCAAATTTTTATCATTGACTTCAAGTCTGAGATCCTAGAAAATAACTTTTCATACTCTGTCGATAGGGCACGAGCTCGGCAATGCTACATACTGAACTCCTGTTACTAAAAAAAATTCATAAGAGAGGGGTGAGTCCTATGGACTCTGTGAGTGAAAAATCATACCTAAAGAATACTAGCATCACTCAACACACGTATAGAATATATAATCAATTGATATCAACATATCATACATTTCAAAACTACTAAGATTACACATATACAATTACAAAAATATATAACTTAGCAAGCATAGTTCACGTAACACTCTATATAATCCAATCAAAACAATTAAAGAAATCAAAGCACACAAATCATACAAAGGGTCAACTGAGTAACTAAGCCCGTCACACCACTCCCACCAGGCAGTTTTGTGCCTGCACACTAAACAAAATCATAAACAGAATCACTGAATTACTGAAATACAGAATCACTGAATCTCGTTCTCCAAATTCACCTACAGGGGCTGAGCACTCAATTCTTTTAAAAGTATTTATTAGAATCAAAATATTAAATCAAAACATCTTAGGTGCACCTGGATTTCAATTTCGGAAATAAAACCATTTTGGAAAATTTTCACTTTATTGACTCTTATCAACCACAAATAATTTCAAACATCAAACACAATTCACATAACTCAATCATAGAAATACAATTCTTATTCACCTCTATATAACATATATATACATAAATATATCAAACAATCAAATACACTAATCTTTCAACACTTACTCTTACGTTCACGTGCATAGTTGATTTGACAACACTTTCCAAAGTTGCAATTACATTTTTCACGTATTATTTAGTTTATCAATTTTATAACTTATCACATTTTAATTACAAAAATATAAAGTTATTAAGTTTCAAATATTTATTGAAAGTTTATTACTTTAGGCATTTTCGCACTATCTTGGAGATATGTTGATTTCCATTTATATAATTAACCAAATTTTACAAAATCAAGTTTAAACATTATCTTTAGGAAGTTAGTTATCTTTATTATTTAGAAACTTCTTTTAAAATGAGTCTTGAACTTACTTAATTCCTCACATGAACAAAGACAAAGCACTGTGTTGTCAATATCGGACTCCAAGGCTTATAAAAACTTCATACTCGGGAATTAGATTACAAAAATTTTTAGTATATCTTACTAAGGTGTTTGGAACATTTCATCTTCAGAACTGTACTCCCAATTTATCCTTTAAGGCCACCTAATATAATTTATTTCAAAACAAGTACTGTCCAGACCCGAAAATCACAGTCATGACTTTCAATACCTCCAAAATTCACACAACAAGAAATTAAGACCTGGACTGCTCCAGATTTACTCTTTAGTTTGATAGAAACAACTTTTATTTAAAGTTGTTTTCAAGATATCATCTCAAGACCCTAAGATATATTTTTTCTTTATAATTATTAATTTAATTCAATCCCAAAAATACTCGAAATACAATATTTCTCTAATCCACAAAATCTGATCTTGCATCCCTTTAAAAACCTCTTAACTCTCATTACATCCTTATGTGAATGCAAATTAGCTATCTTTTTCTATCCTTAGTCCCTCCATTAAGAGTTAATTGTAAGATAGTTGATTCAGTAAAATCTAATAAACATTAAAACCTAAGGAAAAGCCAAAAAATTATTATCTTAAACCATTACAGAAGTAAAATGATATGATTAGATCGCCTCCACTAATTTTCTACCTATATGGAACAAAAAGAAAAAAAAAAAAAACTTCTAGATACAATGAATCTTTGTTTCTATTACAGAGACCCTTTACCAAGTTAAGCTATACTAAAACAAATACTAACAATACTAAAATGGATCACTCCAATACCAACAGCATTGGAAAGAACATAACATAGAATATTATCACCGCACCTAATACAATTTCTACCTCATAATTTCTAGGAGACAAACATTTGTTATTTAGACTGATAACTTTAAAAAAAAATAAAACATACCTTTATTAGAATGACGCTTAAAGTGTTTATGGTATTTCTTATCCTTTTGTTTATCTTTCTTATCATCCTACCTTTTCTCTCTTTGACTTTAATTGCTTCTTTTCCTTCTAGCCGAGAGGTTGATCTTTCTCTCTCTCTCTCTCTCAACCATTACAGCCAAGAGCTATATAGTAACCTTTCTTATGGCAGAACATGAAGAATATAAATAGGACATAAGAAGGAAGGTTCGGGAGGCTTAGAGAAAGAAAGAGGTGGTGGAAAGAATAATAAGGATTTGGCCACTTCGAAATGGAAAATAAGGAAAGAACGAAAAAAATAAGGTAAAGTAAAGGTGATAAAATGAGGTCAATGTCAATGTTAATTTTTAAAAAAAAAATATATGTGGTGCACATTTTTTCTTATTATTTTTGTACGTATATGCACATGTCAAGTTGTATTTTATTTTATTTATTTATTTTTTAATTTATTTATTTTGTTAATGTAAAAGTGACACATTATGGCAACAATTCACTTTCCGATATTGATTATAACTGTAATAAAGTCAATGGTCAACAAATTAATTACATTTGTGGTTTATATTTGTTCGTGTTATACATATATATACTAAATTTATATCTACTCTAGTTCATCGTATTTATTGATTTAATTCCTTTTTATACTCATGATATTTACCACCACTCCTCAACTTACACGTCAATCTATTACGCTATTACTTATTTAATTTGTTTACTTTATAACTAAAATTTACATATTACATATAAAGCTTGACTTTACGATATCAGTTTATGAGGGTTATAATAACACCTTCTTCACCATAAGCTAGGGTGCTTGCTAAGAAGTGTGGGTAGATGATGGATTTTAAATATTTTGTTAGTTTAATTTCCTTAAATTGGTAGAATTCCTGTTGGTTGTTGTTATGGGTGAATGATTAAGTAAAATTGAATTAAGGATTATGATCAAAGAACATGACAAATGGTGGGGTTAAAGGAATAATTGGAAGAGGAAATATGGGAAATTGGCTGTGTTTATGTTGAAAGTGGTTAGCTCAAACTTTTGATGGATTTTAGGTAATTAGTTTAACTTAAAGTTGAATGTTGATATTATAAGTAATATAGGAATTGATGAATTTGTATTGATTCTTTTGGGCTTTATGTACATACATACACATACATATGGAATAAAATTAGTTATGCCCTTAAAATGTTTGATAAATTGTCTAAAAGAACCTAGTTATTATTCTTTTGATTGTGTATGAGAGAATTGGGTGAAAGATTTTGTATGGGAGGTTAAGTAAAAGAGTAATGTTAAGAGTGTTCATAAGCTTAGTAATTAGGTTACTGAAAATGTGATGTTGGCTTGTTGTTAAAATTCCATAATCCAAACTTGTAGTAAGTTCTAAATGGGCAATTTAACTTTAAAGTTATTGGAATTATAGGTGTGAATTCTAAGGATTTAGATTAGTTTTATTGATAGAAACACATTTATACAAGAAGTAAAATTGGTTGCCCTTAAGGTGTTTGTTGAAAAGCCTCAAAGATACTAATTGTAATATAACAAATAGAATTTGAATAGAACTTGGTAAATTGAAATCTTGGGGGTTAAGCATTAATTGAATTTAAATAAAGTCTAAGAACAAGGAATAAAGCATTATTGGTTAAGTAGTTAAGGAAAGGGAAAATCTTTGAACCTGGTTGGATTGAAACTAGAATTATATAATTCAAGCTCTCTATTGATTTTAAACAATTAACTTAGCATTGGAATGTGAGTAATATTGAATTAAGGAATTATTTTCTTGGTATGTATGTATGTGTGTATATATATATATATATACATGAAACGGTATTAAGGTTACCTTCAAGGCGTTCGATAAAATGTCTAAGAGAAGCTTAATTTTAATTTATGTATAGGAGTTAATCAATATAGGTTTCATTAAATAAATAATTAATTAGGGGATTATAATAATGGAATTTATAAACTAAGCAATGGTTAGAATGATGATTTTCATCTTCGGAGCATGTTGTTAAGCCATCGCTGCCTTTGAATCCTATAACAAATGACGAACCAAATCCTTAAGCCTAGATAGTGGGAAACATTAATCTTTGGTTTCTAGATTATTATGATTAATTGTTTTGGTGTATTTGTATGAATATGTTCATATAGTTGCAAATATGAATATGTAATTCTATAATTGAGTTAATTGAATTAAGTGTTATATTATTGACCTTCGTATATTAATTGAATTTTATTTGATGTGTGACTTTGTTTGTGTTTTATAAGGACCAATAAAATAAATTTTTATTCAATATAGAATCAAGGTGCACTTGGGATACATTTGCTATATTTATTTGATATTTGATTAAAGATATTCAAGTAACTCAGCCCTAGTGACGGATATGTGAGGAGTATATATTTTTGGTATGTGGGAGCAAAATTGCCTTGAGGAGTATGTATGGTGTGCAGGTGCTAAGTTACTCTAATTGGCCCTTTGAGTGCTTTGAATGCTTTGATTGATTTGTTTTGTATAGTGTATTATATGAATTGTGTTTATTTAATTTTAAGTTTTCTATATTTATGTACGTGTAGAATTTAATTGTTTTATTTAACTTATGTATTTATTATGTTCATGTATTGATTGATGCTAGTACTCTTTGGAAATGTTTTTCGCTCACTGAATTTTTGTGACTTACCCCTCTCTTGTTGATTTTTTTTTCTTTTTTTTTTTGGTATCAAGATCTCATCAAATATATCTATCAGACACTTGACTTGCCGATTATGTTGTGACGATGTACATATTTAGGATTACATACTTGAAGCCAAAAGAGGAAGTTTGCTGTCACATTAGGGCTTTGAGTTCGAGTTTTGATTTGTGTAATAGTTTACTTGTCATTGTTTATGGTTTAAATGAAGCGGAGCTCCTTATGGATATATTTGTTGTTGTTGAGTGTAACTAGATATACAATGATTGTATTTTTGGGCATGTTCTATTTTACAAGGAATTTCTATTGAAATTTTTAGTTAAATTGTTATACATTTTAGTAAATAAGCATTTGTACTTAGTTGGTGTTTTTTTAAACTTTACTTTTAATCTTTAATTTTGTGATGTGTCGTATGTGTTTATTGGATTTAAAATCAGGTTTACGGAGATTTGGTTACCCATTCTTCTTGCTAGTTATGCCTCCATGTGAGGGTGTGACATTAGTTTAATGACTTAGGATTCTCGTTTACTTACATTTTATATTATAATTAAAATTATCCAATGTTAATTTGTGTGACATGATTCATATGTAAACTTGTTTATTAAATTAGATGATTTCTATTCTGGTATGTTTAGAACTAAATAAAAAGTAGAATTCATTTAGATTAAACATAATTCTAAAATCCAGTAGAATTTTACAATTCATTTCATCTTAAATTAATTATTGTATTTGGAATAAAATGAACTATTAGAGAATTTAGTTCAATTTTATTGTTTGGAACATACAAAGAATTCGTTTTAGTTTCAGTATTTTCCCTAAACTACCCCAATTCGTTGAACTAACAAGATAAAAATAATAAATCCAGTTGTGTAATTTTATATGATTATTGAATTTTTTAATTGGTCATATATCATACTTTACAGCTTGATGCTTATAATTGGAGTTAAACATATGAAACTATATCTGTAATGCAAAAGTTAAATAAATGTCACGAAACAGAAGATATACTATAACAAATTTCCTGGCAATAATAATAGTAAAAAGCTTTCATTTAACATGTGAGAAAAATAATAAATTAAGGTGTGACAATAATAAGGGTAAAAGTGTCATTAAGCTGTAAATATGTGTTATGTGTTGATATATATACATATATATAGTTATAAAACTAACTTTGAAGTAGTAACTATGAGTAGCAAATGCATTGGTGATTTCCAGCTTCATACCATGTTGAGAATGTTCTGACACCCTCGTAAACTAGGCGTACTGACGAGCAGCACTCTTGAGCCTTGTGAGTGAATTATGTATTCTTTAGTTGCTAGATTAGTACGTGAAATGAATGTGTATGTATATGTGTTTAGTAACATGTGGCATTATAATAAAGTAATTGAACTGTGATTATTATGTGAATTGAATTATGATTGATGAGGACAATCAAGTTAAATTTTTTTTTGAAATGATTTTTATTAAAGAAAATAGCCTAGGTGTACCTAGGATGTCTTATTTGAACATGTGATATATATATATATAGTTGTAAATACTTGCATAACTCAGCCCTGGTGGGATGGATTGTGTATGGATGTGTTATTTGGTATGCGAGGGTGTATATGCCTAGTAGGATTATTATGCCTAGTAATTGGTGTGTGGGTGCTGAGTTATTCAAGTTGGCCTCTTATTATTTGCTTTGACTGATTAATTTGCTGTAGTGCATATGTGTGAATTCCACGATTCTTTAATAGTACATCTATTAGATACATGTATGAGGTTTATGGTTATGAACTTAAGAATAGTATAATAAATTAATGATATGATATATGTTAACTTTTCGTTGTTTGATGCTAGTACTTGAATGGTACATTTTTCACTCATTGGGTCCTTGTGACTCACCTTATTTTATTTGTAATTTTTTTTAGTATCAAGACATCAGTGCTCGTCATCCAGAGATGCTTGACTTGCTGATTCCTCTACGGCATGGTATATGTTTGAAGTCACATTCTTGAAGCCAAGGGACAGGATTGCAGTTAATATTTAGGCTTTGAGTTCTTATATTTTGTTTTGTATATTAGTATAACTTAATGAATTATTGAATATTTGGAGTTGATCTCCTCTTTGTTTACTGTTGCTATTCGTAGCTAGTTGTATGTAACTAGCTTATATGTATATACATGTGTGTATTTTCAGGCAAGTTCTTCGATATAAGGAAACTCTGCCAAAATATTTAGTAAAATGTTATATGTTTTATATATATTTCATATATATTCTTAAGTTAAGTTAATATAACTTTGCTTATCAATTGTAATTAGTATTAGCCCTTTATGTGTTTACTAGTCTAAGTCAGCGTTACGAGCCTTGGATTACCGAATCTTCCGACCAGTCATGCCTCCACTTGAGGGTGTGACAAGTTTGTATCAGAGCTAGGTTTAGAGGTCCAGTGACTGTAATACGAGACATTGTTGCTTAGTTTGCGTACATTACCCAGGGCGTATGTGGAATTATTGATATGTTCCATTCATCCTGAAACTTCAAGTTGTGACTTTCTAATATATGTTCTTCATTTTATATAGTATTCACATATTAAAATCTTTTGTATTTGTTTTAGATAAAATGAGGACTATAGGTTGTGTGGCAGGCCGTGGGAAACAGTAGGGTGCTGACTCTGATTAGGGATCTACCAATCCTTAAGAGCCTGCAGTTAGAGGCATAGGTCTACAGGGACAGGGTAAAGTTGCTGAACCAGCTCAGGCAACAGCTCCAGATCCTGATTTGGAGCAAATTGTTCAGGGACTTGATCGTGTGTAGAAGACAGTAGATGATTTAGTTGCGATTTTGGCCTAACAACATTAGGCTTAACCTTTGCCTCCGGCAGCTCCTCCAGTTTAGCCTTAGCCAAAGGCAATCCTTCCCGTTCTAGCTTATTAGGAATGAGGTGTATTTGTGGTGTAGTATGAGTTTCGAAAGATGCAGGCACCGGGGTTTTCAGGTGTGGACCTATCGCAGGATCCTTACATTTTTTGAAAGGAGTCTGACAAATTTTGTGTAGCTTTGGGATGCGATCCTATTCATGCAATAGAGTTGGTAAGTTATCAGTTGCATGATGTAGCATATGAATGGCACCGGATGTTTGTTCAGTGGCAAGACAGATAATTACTGCACTTGCTTGGCCGAAGTTCAGTTAGGCTTTTACTGATTGGTTTTTACAAGAGAGTATGCGGGATAAGCATGCTCAAGATTTCAAGAGATTAACTTAGACAAAGGGGATAATCGTAGCTAAGTACACGACCCAATTCACTAAGCTGTCCTATTTTGCTTCACACTTGGTAGCTACAGAGCAGATGCGAGTAAAGAGGTTTGTAAATAGGTTGAAAGGACTACTTGTTTAGATCAGTGTATATTTTAGATACTACGACTTATACTTAGGATGTGGATGTCGCATATTCGCTTGAAGACCCGAGTCATGGAAAGGCAGTCTAAGCGGGAGAGTTAGAATAAGGTAAGACTTAATAATCCTTCCACTTTTAGAGCAGGTGGTTCTAGAAAGCCTGTGGGTGAATCTACCTCTAGGTACTTGATGGGATGGTATGAAAAGAGATGTGGCTGATTTTGTTTCCAGGTATTTGGTATGCCAGTAGGCGAAAGTTGAACATCAGAGACATGTAGGAATATTGCAAAGGTTAGATATTCCAAAGTGGAAATGAGAAAAAGTCACGATGGACTTTGTCTCAGGACTCCCTAAGACCTTGAAGGTTTTGATTCGATTTAGGTGATTTTAAATAGTTTGATGAAGTCCGCATATTTCCTTCTGGTGAAAACTACTTATTTAGCACATTAATATGCAAAGTTGTACCTGGATAAGATTGTTTCATTATATAGGTACCTGTTTCAATTATCTCTGATAAGGGTCCTCAGTTCATTGTGGCTTTTTGGAAATCTTTTCAGGAGGCTCTCTGTACTCAATTGTTGTTAAGTATAACTTTTCATCTACAGACTGATGGTCAATCTGAGAGAAGTATCCAGACGTTAGAAGACATCTTACGAGCCTATGTTATAGATTTTAAGGGTAGCTAGGTTCAACATCTTCCACTGATAGAGTTTGCCTATAACAACAACTATCACATAAGTATTCAAATGGCACCATTTCAAGCATTATATGGTAGAAAATGTCGATCTTCAGTTGGATGGTTTGAAATAGGTGAACATAAGCTATTATGCTCAGAGTTAAGGTGATACGTGATAGGTGCTAACAGCTCAAAGTAGGCAAAAGTCATACGCTGACAAATGTCGAAGAAAGATGGAATTTGAAGTGGGTGATCATGTGTTTCTGAAAGTCTCATCTTTTAAAGGCAATATGAGATTTGGGAAAAAGGGAAAATTGAGTCTGAGATTCATTGGACCCTTTCAAATCCTTGATAAAGTTGGAGCAGTGGCATACAGATTGGAATTATCTCTAGATTTAAGTAGGGTGCATCCAGTCTTCCATGTATTAATGCTTCAGAAGTATCTACTAGACGAGTCTCATGTGCTATAGATTCAGGAGGTACAAGTTGATAAGAATCTTGCATACGAGGAACAACTAGTAGCAATCATCAATCGACAAATTCGTAAACTTCGATCAAAGATTATTCCTTCGGTAAAAGATATTTGGCAACATCATAGTGAGCAGGAAGCCACTTGGGAGTCTGAAGACTCGATGAAGCAACAATATCCATATCTATTTGAATAATTCAGGTAAACAAGATGCTTATAACCTTTCTTTTGAAATTTGAGACAAATTTCTTTTAAGGTGAGGATATTGTTATGATCCGATATACTTATGTATGCCTTTGAAAGGTTAGGATTATCTTATTGTGACTTGATAAGAAAAAAATTATATCCACAAAATGAGTTACTATTTGAAATATATATATATATATATAACTATAAATGAAATATAAGAATTTATTTTTATTATGTTCGTGGGTAGCTTGGAATTTAACTTGTGTAAAATTCTAATGTATAAGTGAAATAAGTGTGTAACTAAAATAGACTAAGAGATATTTATAATAAGTTATATATATAAGATTTTTTTATAAACAAAAAAAAAAATTAAAAAAATGAATGAATTAGGAAATTTTAGGACCACTTGTTTAGGGAAGACTTTGGCTAACTTTTTGATTTTTGTTTTTTTCTTTTCTCTTTATTTTCTGTCTTTTCCCAGGCAACATAGCCT
The DNA here is from genome assembly GCA_029379385.1 of Quillaja saponaria. Taxonomy (NCBI): domain Eukaryota; kingdom Viridiplantae; phylum Streptophyta; class Magnoliopsida; order Fabales; family Quillajaceae; genus Quillaja; species Quillaja saponaria. The sequence goes on along the minus strand of CM055614.1, from coordinate 21,654,146 downwards.
TGCTTCTTCTTCTTTTTCTTCTACTGTGAAGCTCCTGCTATGATTTCATAGAAGAAACCCTTGGAATGAGTTAGTGAACATATTAAACCTTGGAAGCTTGCTGCCTTATCGTGCTTTAGCTTCCTCCTCCTTCCTCTTCAGGTTGCAGCAACGTTTGGAGGATCAGGTCCTACGTTCGTGGATCTGGTGGGTGGTAGTTTTTGGCCAGCTGTAAGGTATGTAGTGGTGGTTTGTAAGCTTGTGAGGTTGTTGTTGTGGAGGGCTTTGTAGCTTTAGGTTGTAATTAAACAACCAAGCTTGACTTGTCGATTCTTCTGCAGCAATGTATATATTTGAAGTCAATTTCTTGAAGCCAAGGGAAGGGATTGCAGTCAATATTTAGCTTTGAGTCCTTATATTTTGTTTTGTATATTAGAATAACTTGATGAATTATTGAATATTTGGAGCTGAGCTCCTCTGTGGTTACTATTGCTATTCATAGCTAGTTGTATGTAACTAGCTTATATGTATATACATATGTGTATTTTTAGGCAAGTTCCTCGATACGAGATAATTCTACTGAAATTTTCAGTAAAATGTCACATATTTTATATATATTTCATATATATTCTTAAGTTAAGTCAATATAACTTTTCTTATCAATTGTAATTAGTAATAGCCCTTTATGTGTTTACTAGTGTGAGTCAGGGCTACGAGAGTTTGGATTATCGAATCATTCGGCTAGTCATGCCTCCAATTGAGGGTGTGACATTTGCAGAGGCAGATAATAAAATACTAAACTCAAATAAGCTCATGAAAAATGACGTCAAAATTAAACCAGTATATGCATCTGCAAAATATCACATGCGTCTGCCTTTGAATTTTTTAAGGACTTTATGCATCTGCAAAAGAGCATAAGCAAAAAGATAAATTTGCAAACTTAATTAGTGTTTATCTGTGTTTGCGTATCTAAGTCTGCCAAAAGGCTAACATAGATACAGTAATTTCTTGTATTGGCCCTAGAATCAGAGCACAATGCCTTAACCACTAACCCAAATGCCTCTTTGTTAGTTTAGTTTGTATCATATATGCTTGAAATGTAAAATTTCGTCACATTTTTTATTTTACATTTAATAAAATTGAAGATTTAATCTATCTTTCTAATTTATCTTTGTCATTTTCATAATTAAACAAAAAAGATCAAAATAGGATAAGTGGCATCATAGATACAAGTGAGCTTGTTCATTTTATTTTTTTCTAAAAAATTATTTGTTGTTGATTGAGAAATAGTGGGATTATGATTGAAAATGAATTTTTCATAAAAAAAGAAGAAGAAGATATAATCATGGTACTAAAATTCATTTTGGGTTGTTGTTTCAGTAAGTTTGGAAACGAAAATTATTTATGAAATGACATGAAAATAGTAAATTATTTAAAAACTCATAAATATATATAATAAGCACATATTATAGTAATTGTAAATATTTAACATGATTAAGTATATAGAATGCTCATAAATACATACCAAAGTAAAAATCTTAACATAAATATACAAATTGAATATAAGATCAAATTACAATCACATTCTTAGCAAACTTATATAATATATAAAATATTATGTAAAACAGTTACACAAACCAAGAATTTTATTGAACAAGAAATTTATGATATTTTCAACAAATTTTACTGAAATCAATCTATTTCAAACGAAAAACTACACATTTCTTGCGAAAATGACAAAAACGAAGGAAACAATTTGTCTACTTTGATGGAAACATCATTGTTCCATTTTAAACGATTTGTCTAAAGTGGTGTTTCGCTTCCATAACTGTGAAAATAGAAACTATTTGCCCATTTTAGTGGAAACGAAATAAATTTTAGTTCCTTGGATATAATTGCAAGTATTGGTATATTATATATGAGGAATCTTAACATATACCCATGTGAGTGGAAGTTATCAATGTTCACTCTTTCAAATAGACAAAAAACCTAATTTCATCTTTTCATAAAATTTAGTTTAATTTTATAATTTAAATTAATTTAAATTTAAATTTAATTATAATTTTAAATTTTTGAATCCTAATGTAATTTTCTCTCTCCTAAAAAATAGAGATCATTCATTCTTCAATTTTCTATTTCCTTAGTTTGTTTGACACACTCCAGTTCTCATTCTTAAATCAGACCATATCTCTTGCTCCATTTCTCTCTCTCTACGAAAAATTACAAATAGAGAGAGAGTTTAATTATCTCCCTCTGATTCTAATTTTATCAAGAAATAAGTAAATGGGTCATTGAAGCACAGAGCATAAATCAATGTTTTTCTTTTTCTTTTGAATTTTCTTTCTTCATCTTGATTGGATTGGAAGGAAAGTGAGGGGGGGGGGGGGGGGGAATAGAAAAAATAAGCACAATAGAAATCTTCATTGGAGGAGAAGGATGAAGAAAGTGGAGGTGACGGTAGGCTGGATGATCTTGAACATGGTGGGAATGTAGATTGATGGTGGAGAGAGAAGTTCACTAATTATGGTTTACACTGGAGATAAGAAGATTGAAGGATGGACAAGAGAAATGAAGAAAGACATGTGTCTAACAAAACAAACATTGGGATTCAAAATCTAGCATACCTTTATATTTTAGTTTTTATAAAAGGATGAAATTGAATTTTTTTTTTTTTTTTTGTCCGTTTGAAAGAGTGGTCATTGATAACCTCTCCACTAACATGGTTGTATGTTAGAATTTCCAATATGTATAATTTTATTAAATATATTTATAGCGTCATCTGGTTAGAGTTTCAACTATCAACTAACCTAGTTAAACCAAAAACTAAAAAATCAATAAGTTTTTCTAGTAGATCGCCAATTAGATTTTTTTAAAAATTGAAAACCAACATAATTTTTATGTATAATAAACATTATATTTATTTTTCTTATTAAAACATGTAAGCCATATTAGTAGTATACCCTAAAGCTAATGACCTGTGATGTTTTGGCATATTATTTTTTATACAATCTTATTCATATTATTATTAATAAATATTAATATTCATTTAATTGAATAAGTGACAAACAATATCATGTATAATAGTTATTAATTAACCATCATGAGCCCAAAGAATTAAGTAATCGAAATAAGTATCACGATAAGATCATGCTAAGGATATGTATTTCCTTTAACCTTAATTCTTAAATGTTCCTAATCATGGGATCAAAGTATAGCATTAGGGAATCTGGATAGATTAGTACATATCTAGTTTGCTCAAATTGTTGAGGGTGAATGATCTCATAGTCACTTATGTATGAGACACTAAGATAAATATGTAAGTGCTTATTACGAATGAGTTTGTTATAACCCAATATTTTAATGTATTCTTTAGAATATTTGTACATAATTTTGTCATGACTAGGTGGATAAAACTTTAAACAAAGTAAAGTTTAAGTATATGAACACTTGTACATATATATATAGGTATATATACATGTAATGCAATAATTAATTTTCACAACATTATTGGTTTACTTGGAGCATGACTTTACTTTGTGTGAATATTTTTAACTGAAATACATGTATAAATCAAATAAATTAGATTAAACAAACATGTAGATACCTATATATATATATATATATATATATACAAATAAAGAAAATAAATATATACCATAACTTTAGTTAAAGGTGTTGACTATTGAACTTATCTCTTCTTCTTTTTTTTACTCTTCTTTATTTCCTAGTTTTTCCTTCTTATTTTTGGTCATCTTTTTTACTCTACTTGGCGTGAACCTCCTCTGTTTTTCCCTTCCTCTATTCTGGTCTTGGTTAATTTTCCTTGGTTTGGAAACTACAGCAGCCAAGGAGTTATTGGGGTCTGGTTGTGGCTTAGTCGTGTAGGAGCTCCCCTCTTGCTATCGTTTCCCTGTTTTTGGCAACAACTAAACTGACTTCCTTCACCTCTTTATCCGTCTTGTTGGAGGGCTTTTTGGGTGATCTTTGGAGCAGCAAGACAGCAAGCATAGAAGGTAGGCTACAAGTCATTTTTACCTTGGCAACACCAACTTCTCCGTGGCAGCAAAAAAGCATTTGCCACCTTCTTTCTTTAATAGTTCCATGTCTCTTATTCAACTAAAATAGTGATGCTTTCATAAATTAGGACCTTTTCTATTTGATATGTGATTGAAATTGGAGTCTTTAAAAAGGTGATTAGAAACTTGAAAATAATAGAAGTAGTAGTAGTAAATGGTTAGGAAACGTGGAATGTGATTATGTTAAGGTTAAATTATGGAATTTGAATTCTTCAATGATTTAAAGAAATTAACTTTTTTTAAACTTAATAATTAGAGTATACGTAATGTCGAATTAATGAATTGTGTTAGATTTCTTGGTGTGATATATATATATATATATATATATATATATATATATATATATGCATACACATTCAAGGAACTTAAATACGCCTTTAAGGTATTTGATAAAATGTTTAGTGGAATTAATTCCAAAGTAACACATGAATATATATGCATATATGTATATGTAGAGTTGAGGAATCATAGAATTAATTATAAAATGATTACATTAAGTAACATATGAAGTTCTGATTTTCAGCTCCAGATCGTGTCGTGGATATACTGACACATTCACATTCTAGATAGAACGACGAATCGAATTCTTAAGTCTTGTGAGTGGATAATGTATTCCTTGGTTACTAGATTAATAAGTTTAATTATTTATGTGTATTTGAATGAATATGTTTATTTAAAGGTAAAGAAGAATGTGTAGTTCTATAATTAAGTTACTTGAATTATGCTTGACATGTGACTTTCTTTGTATTTGATATGAGCTATTAAAAATAATTTTTATCCCAAATTATTTTTACATACGAAATAGAATTCGGTTGCACCTAGGATACTTTGATGTTATTATTTGATATTTGATTAAAAATATTCAAGTAACTCAGCCCTAGGGGTAGACATGTGACGAGCTATATTTGTTACTAGTGTGCAAAGCAAAAATGCCCCAAGAAGGTCATGTATTTAGTGTGCGGGTGCTTAGTTACTCTGATTATCCCTTTTTGGTTGTCTTTTTGGGTTTGTGTGCATATTGAATTGCTTGAATAGTATTTGTTTGTTTTATTACGTTATCTGTATTTACGTACGTGTGAAATTGAATTATTTCACAAATCATGTTATTTTTAGATCACTTGATCTATATGTTATAAATATGTGTTGGTTGATGCTAGTACTCTTTGGGTAAGTTTTTCGGTCACTGAGTTTTTATGACTCATTCCTCGTTTGCTGTTGTGTTTTGTGATTAGTATCAAGAGACCAGCGTTCTTTGCCGATTGTATTGTTGCAAAATATATATCCGAGATCATAAACTTGAAGCCAGAGGATGAAGTTTGCATTCATATTAAACTTTGGCTTATCATGTTTTGTTTTGTATAACAGTCTAATTGTTGTCGTTTATGATATGAATGAAAGGGAGCTCCTCTGTGGATATTGTTACTGTTGTTGACTAATTGAGTATAACTAGGTTATTTATGTTTGTATTATCGAGCATGTTCCACTTTACGGGAAACCTCTGCCAAAATTTTTAAGTTAAGTGTTATGTGCTTTAATAAATAAGTCTTTGTCCATAATTTGGTTTGATAAAGGTTTCCTCTTTAATTATTGTTGGTCAAGTGTTATATGTGTGTTTCTTAATTTGGAATCAGGGTTACGGAGGTTGGTTACCCATTCCTCATACTAGTCATGCCTTTGTATGAGGGTGTGATAGAGTTCATTGAGCTGACTTAACTGAGAACACTTATATAGAGTTTCTTTACATGTCAATAGATGGTTCTCATGTTACAGTTGTGCAAATAGTCATTCGACTTAAAGCATTATAGTTATCTTGTATGTAAGTATTTATACTTTGATGCTATTTCTGATTCTATTAATGAGTCACCTAAGAAGTAGTAATTGGGTATAATCACTTGCATATGGAGATATATGAATATGCAATAAAAGATCAATCACTATTAGAAAAGAGAGAATGTCCTATGTGGTTCATAAAAGATTAACATAAAATCTATGACCATAGCAATGTGGATATTACAAAATGAGTTTCTAATCTCCCTAATGAAGTTATAATCTTAATATCTAGACACATGATTAAATTCAAGATTTGACATTATTACCATACCTAAATAAATTTAATTAGGACATTGCATGATAGGTGGATTTAATTGCACAATAACTATTAACGGAAAGATTCAAAAGGTTCACAGCCATATTCATACTATTAAAGGTAGTCATCATGTGCTGCTAGACACCAATTTTAACTTGTAGGAAACCGTGATAATTAAAAAGATTTTTAATTCAAATAATTAGAATGAGTTCTAATAATAAATATGTAAAAATTACATGCCTATTGTTATCAATGGTTTGAACCTAAGAGGTCACACACAAAAGAATGATATTCAATTAAGGAGAGTTTTAGGGCAGTGATGTAATCATTATAGTTTATTATGTTAGTAGTATACCCTACAAGCCAATAATATTAGATGTCTATGGTATAATACTTATAAATATAATCTTATTCAGTTATTAATAAAATGAATATGTTTTATTATTATATGGTATTATTATTTATCATATACTTTAATTGCTAGTTAATTTTTTAGTATGAATATGATAAATCCCATAGAATATAAGCAATGGAAATAAGAACCATGATGTGATCACGTTTATGAGATATATTTTCTTAAGCTTTGTTCATAAATATTCATAATCAAATGATCATTAATAATGGGAATTAATGATCCCGTTAGATTAGTATATGTTATATTAACTCAAATGTTAAGGGTGATCGATCTCATGATTACTTATGTAGTTGACACTATAATAAAATATATGTGCTTGTTAGAGAACAATTTCATTGAATTGACTCTGTCATAGAATACTTATATGGACTTTTACACAGTTGTTAATGAATGCTCTTCGTTGTAGTGGTGTAAATGATCTTTAGACATGAGCCATCATAGATACCTTGTACATAAGTTATCATACTTTAATACTATCTAAGTATAATCCATCATGGATTATACAAAGATAGATGTTGGATATGGCTTTCTATGTATGGAAGTATACGAGTGCACAATAAGGGATCTATCACTCTCAGTAAAGAGATATAATGTTCTATGTTATCTAATTAAGACATAACTCCGAAATTTCCTAGCCAGGGTGGTGTCAAACTATATTAGAGAATTTAAGTTTCACCACATGAATTATGACTTATAAATAAATACATCAGATTAAGTAATTTAGGATTTAACATTAATCCATACTCTAAGTTTGATCAAGAACATTGAATGATGGAAAGATTGAATTACATGGTAACTAACAACGAAAAGGTTCATAATTATATTTATATTATCTAGGTAGTCATCATATACTACCAGTCATCAATCTTGACTTGTAGGTAACCCGAGAATTAATTTAATTAATTCTCATTAATTGGTAAATCAAAAATTAGTTTTGATATAAATTACTTAGATATGGATCAAATTAAAAAATATATTTAGTTAATGTGGTCAGCTGCCAATTTAATTTGAACCTAAGGAGTCACACACAAAAGGATGTAATTTAATTAAAAGAAGTTTTGGATTTTCATGTAATTACAGACAAATGATATTTGAAATTTAAAATAAGATTAACTTTATTAAGATTTTCTTATTTTATCCAAAAGTCTAATAGATAATATATGATCTTATCATCTACAGTTTAGTTATATCATATTTAAATGAGGTTAAACCACATATGTATCGGACGTAACTTTTATTCAAAGAAAGCCAAAGTTCTTAGCAAAGAATTTTTGGCAAACTAAGTATTTGTGAGACATGAAAAAATCTCATCACTTGTGCTAGCACACAAGGAGATTTTTGACAGCCAACATAGAGCTCTTGATCAAGTCATTCCGTGTAGTGACACTTAGAGATTGTACACCCTGTACAACTAGTGGATCAAAAGCTAAGATCATCCTAATCACTTCAAGAAATAATATTCTATTCATAAGATAAGTAGAAAATACATTGGTTCATAAACAATAGAGATTTAGTTATGCCAATTTTTTATTTTTATTTTTTAAATTTTCACTGTGCCCAATATAATCAATATTCTCACAGTGATATTGGAGCCAACTCTATTAGTTTATGAATTGATTTGATTGCATTATTGGATTATGATGAATTTGATTTAATCATTCTAATTGGATTTGGATGATTATGTTTATGATTTTATTGAAACGATATTTCATAAATTTTATATTGAAATGATTTTATTGAAATCCTTATTGAATTATAATTAATTAATATTTAAATCCAATATTGGATTTGAGAAATCCATGGATATTTGATATTATGAAACTTCATGCATGATCACAATTAGAATGGAATCAAGCTACTTTATTTATTTAATGCAATGTGATTGCATGGATGATTAGTGGATGACTATGGACATTAGACCTATGTGATGGGTTTTATTTTATTTTTAATGGTTGTAAAATTATGTGAATTGTAATCTTTAAATGGGGTTTGTAAGCCTTGTTTTTCTATTTTATCTCTCAATGTAATTTTCTATCTCTCTCTTATGTAATTATCCTTGAATTTGATCAAGGTTTCTTAATAAATATTATGTATGAGATAGAATTTTATTAAAGAAAGATGGTGGATCATATTTAAAGATTGAAGACCTATGAATGTATAGGATATTTCATGTAATAATTTTACCTCGGAATGTCCTAGTTATTTACTTATGGCTTAAGTAATTCACACTTAGAAAAGGTCCATAGTCATCCACCATGTTAGCATAAGATGTATATTAAAATGTATGTTGATGCATGCCTGACTCATAGATGATATATATGATATATGCATTATGAGACCTAAATATTTTAAAATTTGACCAATAATCCCTCTTAATCAAATATAGAAATATTAAGTTGTAACAAAATTCATTATAAGAATGAAATTCGTAGCCCTCCACTATTATAAATAATATATAAAATTATCTTGCGATTGTAAATTTGATGTGTCACACATGATTTACAATTCTAGGATAATTTGTATTATCTATGCATAGTAGATGTTTATGAGATATCTTGATTATATACTTTTTGTTGTGTCACACAAGAATTATATATATGAGGATATACTTACTGCGAATAGTGGGAGTAACTTAACTAAATGATTATGTAATTTGTTGTGTCACACATGATTGCATAATTTTAAGGGGCTAAATATGATTAAGAATTTCATATGATGAAATTGATAATAGTTATCTATCTATCAAATACTTTTAGTTTGTTGTGTCACACATGGCTATTTGTATATATGATGGGATCTTAATCCCCATTAAGTAACATTCTAACGAAGTTACTCACTTTCCATTCTTAAAGGGTAATGAAAACCGAAGAAAATAGTGGGAGGTACCATTTAGATTAAAAGACCAAATATATTTGGTTGTTAATAATATGTATAGATCCTAATATAATTTGTTGATTATTTATAGATCACCATGGCAAACCCACTAACCCGTATTTTAGAAACAATCGCTTAACTTGACCAAATTATATGAATTGGCTTGGAAATTTGAGAATTGTTCTCAATTCCATAAGGATAGGTTATGTCCTTAAGGCTCCTATTCCTAAAATTTCGGATGAGAATTTATCTGCTAAGGAAGAAAATGCCTATTTTAGATGGGAAGTGCATAATATAAAAGTTGTATAGTACATGCATGCATCTATGTCAAACGAGCTTTCGAAACAACATGATAAGATGGATTAGCCTAAACAATCATCTGTCTATGAACATAGACTAAAGATGATTGGACATATTAAGCAGTTAAAAGAACTAGGCTTTAATATGAACACTAAGTTGTGCACAGATTTGATCCTGCAATCTTTGCCTGACATATACTTACAGTTTATTATAAACTTTTACATGAACAAGTTAGAGGCTTCACTTCCTAAACTTGTTAACATACTGAAAAATGCTGAGCCATCTATTAAGAATGATAAAAACCTCCTTATGTATGTAGGTAGCTCTTCAAAGTCCAAAAAGAGCAAGTGTTCTTCTAAAAAGAAGGATTCGAAAAAGAAAAAGCTATACAAACCTAATGGTTGTATTAAGAAACCTACCAAGGCCAATGATAAGGGAAAATGCTTCCATTATGGCAAGGATGGACATTGGAAGAGAAATTACAAGGAGTACCTTGTAAGTTTGAAGAACAAACCTTCTGAAGGTATGTCTCATATGTTCGTTATTGAAGTTAATGTAACTATTAACGATTCTACTTCATGGGTATCAGATATTGGTATTAGTTCTCATATCTGCAATTCTATGCAGAGACTGAGAAGAAGTAGAAGGTTAAGCAAAGGTGAACTGAATTTGTGACTAGGAAATAGAGCAAAAGTTGCTATATTAGCTGTAGGAACCTATTGCTTAGTTTTACCATTTGGAAAAACATTAGAACTTAATGATTGCTTCTACATATTAGTTTTAGTTAAGAACATTATTTTTGTTTCTAAACTTGATAGAGAGGGTTATGAATTTTCTTTTAAGAACAAATGTTGTTGGATTTATTTCTGTGATAAATTTTATGATACTAGTATTTTAGATGATGGTCTTTATATTCTTAATGTGCATGGTAATGTACTTAATATCAAACATTCAAACAAAAGGAAAAAAGATCAAATAAATTATTCATATATGTGGTACTTAAGACTACATCATATTAATGAAGATAGAGTTTAAAAGTTTATAAAGAAGGTTATTTAGACATCAAGGATATTGAATCTTATCTAACTTATGAAGCTTTTCTCATGGAAAAAATGAATAGATCTTCATTTAGTGAACATGGAGAAAGAGTTGTAAATATATTAGGGTTAGTGCATATTGATGTGTGTGGACCCTTAACAGTCACTGCTAGGGGGGTTACTCCTATTTACTACTTTTAAATATGACCTTTCGAGATATGGGTATGCATACTTAATGAAGTATAAATTTGAATCATTTGAAAAGTTCAAAGAATTCAGCAGTGAAGTTGAAAAGAAAACTAGGAATATTATTAAAACTCTTCAATCAGATTGAGGAGATGGATACTTGTTCAATGAGTTTTTTGATCATTTAAAAGAGAATGAAATTCTCTCTTAGTGGACTCCTCCTAGAACACCACAAATGAATAGTGTGTCAGAAAGAAGAAACCGGACATTGTAGACGTGGTTCGGTCCATGATGGGTTACATTAATCTTCGTACCTTTTTCTGGGGTTATGCCCTACTATCCTCTACCTACCTACTTAACAGAGTACCCTCAAAGGATGTATCTTCAACACCATATGAGATATGGAAATAGAAAAAACCTAATCTTAATTACAGTGAGATTTGGGGTTGTCCTGCATATGTAAAAATGTTACAATCAGATAAGCTAAGAGCAAAATCTGATAAGTGCAGGTTTGAGGGATATCCCAAGGAAACTGCTGGATATTATTTCTATAACCTATTAGAACAAAAAGTGTTTGTTTCAAAATATGCTATCTTTATAGAATAGGAGTTTATGCTATAAGAAAATAATGGGAGCAAGATAGAACTTGATGAGATATCACAAGAATCATAAACGAATGATACATCGCCACCTCAGGTGCTTATTAAAGTGGAACCTCAAAGTACACAACTTTTATGTAGGTCTGGAAGGATAGCTAAACCACCTAAGAGATATTATAGGTGATGAGGGTCAACTCATAACTGATGAGGATCCTACTACCTATGAAGAGACAATGTATGATATTGACTCTAAGAAGTGGCAAGAAGCCATGAAATCCGAAATGGATTCCATGTACTCTAAAAAATTATGGACTTTGGTTAATGCACCTCAAGGTATAGGACCTATAGGTTGCAAATGGGTCTTCAAAAGGAAGATTGGAGTAGATAAAAAGGTTGAAACCTATAAAACAAGACTAGTGGCGAAAGGATACAGTTAAAAGCAAGGAACTGATTTTGATGAAACCTTTTCTCCTGTAGTCATGTTTAAATTCATTAGGATTTTACTTGCTATAATTGCATACTCTGATTATTATGAAATATGGAAAATGGATGAAAAAACCTTATTTCTCAATGGAAACATTGAAGAGGATGTGTACATGACACAGCCTAAGGGTTTTATATCTAGTGATGACAAACACAAAGTATGCAAGCTACAAAGATCCATTTATGGACTCAAGCAAGCTTCAAGAAGTTGGAACATCCGTTTTAATGAAACAATCAAAAAGTTTGATTTTATTAAGAATCCAAATGAACCTTATGTATACAATAAGGTTAGTGGGAGCGATGTTGCTTTCTTGCATTCTCTATGTGGATGACATACTACTCAATAGGAATAATGGAGCTATGTTACAATCAGTCAAAGTTTGGCTATCAAATGACTTCTCCATGAAAGATTTGGGTGAAGCTACTTATATCTTAGGGATTAAGATCTATAAAGATAGATCTAAAAAGTTGTTTGGCTTGTCCCAATTTACATACATAGATAAAATACTGAAGACGTCACCTTAGACAACTCAAGAAAGAGAATTAATGAGTAGAATATCTTAAGCTTCAATAATAGGATCTATCCATATATTCTATGGTATGGACTAGACCTAATATTGCTTATGCCCTTAGTGTAACAAGTAGATATCAGTCTAATCTCGATGAATGCTATTGGAAAGCAGTGAAGAATATTTTTAAGTACTTAAGAAGGACTAAATATTTGTTTCCCATCTATGAAGGATCAGATTTGAAAGTTGATGCATTTACAAACTCAAGTTTTTAATATGATAAGGATGATAATAAGTCCATATCAGGGTATGTATTTACCTTGAATGGTGGAGCGATGCATTGGAAAATTTTCAAATAAGACACTACTGAGGCTGAATATATTGTTGCTAACGAAGCTGCCAAAGAAGCTGTTTGGATGAGAAAGTACATCAACGAGCTAGGTGTGATTCCTAATATTGTTAATATAGTATCATTACATTGTGATAGAAATGGAACCATAACACAAGCAAAGGAACCAAGGTCTCACCAAAAGACCAAACACATTTTGAGGCGTTTTCATTTGATTAGAGAAATCATTGATAAGGGTGATGTGAATATACAAAAGGTATCAATAAATGATAATATGGCAAATCCATTCAGTAAACCATTGTCTCACCAAAATTTTGATCGCCATTTTGAAAATATGGGTATGAGATACAAAAGCGATTGGCATTAGTGCAAATGGGAGATTATTAGTAGTATGCCCTACAAGCCAATGATATTAGATGACTATGGTATATATACTTATAAATACAGTCTTATTCTGTAATTAATAAAATGAATATGTTTCTTTATTAGGTGCTTGGTAAATCACTAAATTGACTTGATTATAGAATACTCATATGGACTTTTACATAGTTGTCAATAAGTATTCTTCGTTGTAATGGTGCAAATGATCTTCAGACTTGAGGCATCATAGATACCTTGTACATAGGTTATCATGTTTTGACACTATCTAAGTATAATTCACCACGGATTATACAGAGATAGATGTTAGGAATGACTATCTATGTATAGAAGTATATGAGTTCACAATAAGGGTTCTATCACTCTCAGTAAAGAGAAATAATGTTCTATGTTATCTAATTAAGACATAACTCCGAAAATCCCTGGCCAATGTGATGTGAAACTAGATTAGAGAATTTAGGTTTCACCATATGAATTGTGACTTATAAATAGATACATCAGATTAAACAATTTAGGGTTTGACATTAATCCATACTCTAAGTTTAATCAAGAACATTGAATGATAGAAAGATTGAATTGCATGGTAGCTAACAATGAAAAGGTTCATAACTATATTTATATTATCTGGATAGTCATCATATGTTGCTAGGCATCAATCTTGACTTGTAGGTAATCCGAGAATTAATTTAATAATTAATTCTCATTAATGGATAAATCAAAAATTAGTTTTGATTTAAATTAATTAAATATGGATCTAATTGAAAAATAAATTAAGTTAATGTGGCTTACTGCTATTTAATATGAACCTAAGGGGTCACACACAAAAGGATGTAATTTGATTAAGAGAAGTTTTTGGCTTTCATATAATTACAAATAAATGATATTTGAAATTTAAAATAGGCTTAACTTCATTAAGATTTTCCTATTTTATTTAAAAGTCTACTAGATAAGATCTGATCTTATAATCTACAATTTAGTTATATCATATTTAAATGAGGTTAGACCACATATGTATCGGACGTAACTTTTATTCAAATATCACAGAAAGCCAAAGTTCTCAACAGAGAATTTTTGACAAACTGAGTGTTTGTAAGATGTGAAAAAATCTCATCACTTGTGCTAGCACACAAAGATATTTTTGGCAGCTAACATAGAGCTCTTGATTAAGTCATTCGGTGTGGATACACTTAGAGGTTGTACACCCTATACAACTTATGGATCAAAAGCTAAGATCGTCCTAATCATTATAAGATTAATAGAAAATACTTTGGTTCATAAATAATTAAGATCATCCTAATGTGTTAGGATTATCCAATACATAGGGAGATGGTTAGTCTTTATAAATACAAGACTTAAAAAGCTAGGAAAGATAAGTGAAAATAATTGTACGTACAATACAGAAAGCCAAAATCTTTAGAATAATATTTTTTAGGCCAGAGGGATTCTGTAACTTGTGCTAGCACACAATAAATCTCTTAGTAACCCCTCTAATCTTCAAGCATGAAGATTCTTAGTTGGATTTGTTCATATGGATGCACTTAGAGACAGGATACATGTGCTCTTGATGAATAAACAAAGGAGTGGACGTCGAATCAAGAATACGACGAAAGAATTGAAAGCCACAGAGGTGCATATTCTCTAATTTCTTGTTTAATTGTTAAACTAGAACTAAGCTGTTTCATATAATCATAAGGTGATTTTGGGTTGAAGGGATCAAAATTTTGAATTCTGATAAGCATATGATTGCTAAATTTTATACCAATTCCTTTTAAGCCAGTAATTTGGTTATTGAAATTCAAGTGATTAACATCTCAAACAGAAAGGTGAAGACTGTTATAGTTAAGGCATGTGAAAATTTTGAGTTGATTAAAGTTGTTATTTATGATGTTTAATTGAAATTCGTGACAAGATTACAAAATGAAGCTCTCGAGTTTTCAAGTTGTATCAATCTAAATTACAAAAGAAAACACTTAAAAACAGAAATAATTGTATATTTTTAACTTCAACATATTACAATTGTAGTATGTTGGTTTAGTTTTATGTAATACTATTATAATGTGAGACCTATATGATTTTTTACTATCCCATGACTATTTGATAACTAAATAGTAATCTCTATATTTTTTCATCTTTCTACTCTCTTCCACTCTTTTAATATCCTAATTGCCTACATGTACATACGCGTGTATTTTATATATACTTTATCTTAATTTAATTTGATAAAAAAAATATTTATATGGTAAAAGAGTATGATAGAATAGTATAGTGAAAGGGTGAGAGTAGTAGAGCAAGAAGGCAGGAAAGAGTATGAGAGTAGAAAAATAGAGAGATTACTATTTAATAGTTATTAAATAATTGGATGGATTTTATTAATTGAATTTATTTTTTAAATAATTTAAATAGTTAAATATGTGTATATTATATAGTAGGAGACTACAAAAGTCTTTTTGCTTTTATAAAAATATAGATAAATCATTTTATCAAATTAAATTAACTAAAAAATAAAATATATACAAAACAATTCCAAAAATTCTGGATGTGTTCAAGAAACTCCACATAAACATGCCCTTTTCTAAAGCTCTTGAACAAATGCTAAGCTATACAAAATTCATGAAAGACATTCTATCCAAGAAAAGGAAGATTAGTGATCATGAAACTATTGCATTTACTGAAGAGTACAATGCCATACTTCGAAAGAAGCTACCACCCTAGTTGAAAGATCCAGGCAATTTTATTATTCCTTGCACTATAAGCACATAACATTTTGGTAGGGCACTTTGTGACTTAGGAACTAGTATAAATGTAATTCCCTTATCAATATATCAAAAGATAGAATAGGTGAAGTAAAACCAACATCAATAATTCTAGAATTAGCTGATAGACTACTTACACACCCTAGAGGAATTGTAAATGATGTTCTAGTTAAGGTGTACACATTGATCTTTCCTACTAATTTCATAATTTTAGACATAGAAGAGGATATGGAGGTACTTATTATATTAGGAAGATCTTTTCTAATTATTGGTAGAACACTAATTTATGTCTAAAAGGGTGAACTCACAATAAGGGTAAATGATCAAGAGATTAAATTTAATGTATTTTAATCCATAAAATTTCCTCAAGACCAAGAAGAATGTTTTGCAATTAATATGGTGAGTAACCTTGTTTAAGAGATGTTCTTGGAAGAACATCCAAGTGACCCTCTTGAAGCTTCAATAATTTCACACTTTACAAGAGAAGATAATGATTTTAAGGAGTATATGAAATTATTGGATGCATCACCACATATGCTGAAACCAAATTCAATATTTGAAAATCTGAATTTACCACCATCCACTCCATATGGATCAAGAATATCAATTGAAGAATCTCTTACCTTGGAGCTGAAACCATTACCTAATCATCGAAGGTATGTTTTTCTTGGTCCTTCATCTAATTTGCCTATTATTATTTCTACTTATCTTAATAACATGCAAGAAGACAAACTTTTTCATGTATTAAAAGAACACAAAGGAGCTTTGGGATGGAAAATTGCTGACATTAAAGGTAAAAGCCCTTCCATTTGCATGCATAAGATCCTCATGGAGGATAACCACAACCAGCAATTAAGCATTAAAGGAGGCTTAATCCTATAATGAAAGAGGTAGTGAAAAATGAAATAATCAAGTGGTTAGATACTGAAATTATCTATCCAATCTCGTATAGTCATTGGGTAAGTCCTATTCAATATGTAACAAAGAAAGGAGGGAAGACAGTTGCTGCAAAAGCAAACAATGAACTCATTCCTATAAGAACCATTACTAGTTGAAGGGTGTGTATGGACTACAGAAAGCTAAACAAAGCTACAAGGAACTACCATTTTCCTCTTCCATTCAATGACCAAACGCTAGATAGGCTGGCAGGTAAGGAATACTATTACTTTCTAGATGGTTATTCAAGGTATAATAAATTGCTATTATCCCAGAAGACTAAGAAAAAATCACATTTTGCTTGCCCTTATGGCACATTTGCTTTTAAAATGATGTCATTTAGTTTATGCAATTCCACAGTCACATTTCAAATGTGCATGATGGCAATTTTTACCAATATGGTGGAACTAGGGCTTGAAGTTTTTATAGATGATTTTTTTTTAGGTGATTCATATGATGAGTGTCTCCATAATTTAACTTTAGTACTTAAAGATGTGAAAAGACCAACTTGGTCTTAAATTGAGAAAAGTGTCATTTCATAGTTTAAGAAGGTATAATTCTAGGTCATAAGGTGTCTAACAAGGGAATTGAGATAGATCGAGCTAAGATAGAAATCATAAAAAATTACCTCCCCCTAGTTCAATAAAAGAAATAACAAGCTTTCTAGGCCATGCTGGCTTCTATAAGAGATTCATAAAAGACTTTTCAAGAATTTATAAACCACTTTGTAGTCTCTTAGAAAAAGACATCCCATTCATATTTGATAATGAATGTCTTGCTGCATTTTTTAAGTTGAAAAACAGATTAATAACAGCCTCAATTATGGTAACCCTAAATTGGAACCTACCATTTGAATTGATTTATGATGCTAGTAACTATGCAGGAGGGGCAGTGTTAGGATAAAGAAAAGAAAAGATTTTTCACTCTATACACTATGCTAGCAATACTTTAAATGGTGCTCAGTTGAACTATACCATAACTATAAAAGAACTTTTAGCAGTAGTGTTTACTTTTGACAAATTTTGATCTTATTTAATTGGAACTTCGGTCTTTTTTTTTACTGACCACTCTGCTATTAAGTATTTGATTGACAAAAAATATACAAAGCCCATGTTGACAAGGTGGGTCCTGTTACTACAAGAATTTGACTTTGAGATAAGAGACCAAATGGGCTTTGAACATTAAGTTGCTAATCACTTATCAAGGCTGAAAGGAGATCATCAAGTGGGTGAACCCACTTATATAAATGAAACCTTCCCAGATGAACAACTTTTCCAAGTTGTTAATAAACCATTGCCCTGGTATGCTAACTTTGTCAACTATCTAGTTAGCAAGGTCTTTCCTTCTAACCTAACTTCTTAACAAAAGAAAAAAGGTTTTACATGATATAAAATTCCTTGTTTAGGATTACCCCTTTTTGTACTAATCAGATATTAAGGTGTGTTCTTAAAGAAGAGGTGGAGAGTATACTTCACCAGTGCCATGTTTCAGGAGTATAGAGGTCAATTTATAAAGAGCCGAACTGCTGCAAAAGTGCTCCAATCAAGTTTTTGTTGGCCTTCTTTATTTAAAGATGCTAATGAATTTGTTTCTAAATATGACAAGTGCCAAAGGGCATATTTAGGAAGAATGAGATGCCACTCAACAACATACTTGAAATGGAATTGTTTGATATATAGGGGATGGGTTTCATAGGTCCATTCATCTCCTCATATACCAATTAATACATTCTTCTTGCTGTGGATTATATCACTAAATGGGTTAAAGCCATTGATGTGCTAACCAATGACTCTAAAGTCGTGACCAACTTCTTGAAAAAGAACATCTTTACACGCTTTGGTACACCATGAGCAATCATCAGTGATGATGGGTCTCACTTTTGCAACAAACAAGTAAGAGCTTTCCTTGCTAAATATGGGATGACTCACAAGGTTGCACTAGCTAATCATACACAAACAAATGGATAAGCTGCGATCTCTAATCGAGAGATCAAGAGGATTCTAGAGAAATATTGTATGTCCATCACGGAAAGATTGGTCTAAGAGATTGGAAGATGCATTATGGGCATACTTAACAGCCTACAAGACCCCTACAGGCATGTCTCTATTTCTGCTGGTTTATGGCAAGGTTTGCCATCTACCGGTTAAGTTGGAGCATAATGCCTATTGGGCAATAAAAAAGCTGAACTTTGACTATCAAGCCACTGGTAAAAAGAGACTCCTCCAATTGAACCAGATTGATGAATTTAGGCTCAATGCTTATGAGAATGTCAAACTCTACAAGGAGAAGACCAAGAGGCTACGTGATTAATGGATTATTGAGCACTGCTTTGAGTTGGGTCAACAAGTCCTACTCTATAACTCCCGGTTAAAGCTTTTTCCAAGCAAACTCAAGTAAAGATGGTTTGGACCATTCACCATTGCCAAAGTGTTACCTTATGGTGCTGTGGAGTTGATAGCCACTAATCCCTATAGAACATTTAAAGTGAATGGTCAACAATTGAAACGCTATTAGGGAGAAAAAATTGATAATTTGATAATGATCATACCTCCATTAAACTTGGTGAAGCTACTTGAGTAACACTAAGTTAAGCTGATGAATTTAAATCAAGCGCTTCTTGGGAGGTAACCCAAGTTTCTAAAACCCTTTTTCTTTATTTTGATTTTAGTTAGTTTAGTAATGTTTTAATTTGTACTCTACACTTAGCCTTCATTTCATCTTTTCTCAGGTAACAAAGACTAAGCCTTTCAGTAAAAATCATTTACATCACGGCGCAACAATACCTAACGCGTCTGCGCCTCATGAACTAGAAAGTACAAAAATCAAATAGAGAGCACAACATTGTGGCACTCATAAATTCAAGTCATGGCACAATGTAAAAAAAAAGCCCAGGTATGTTCTCATATTGCTTTGAGTCACAGCTTCATAAATTCACATGCCTCGGTGCCTAAATCCAACGAAAAATCAAATTTTAAGCAGTGAACCCCATGCTACAGCGTTATCTCTTTGGGGCCACGGCGCCACTTACCCAGAAATAAAAATATTTTACACAGATTGCACTGAGCCAAGGCATCCTTTTGCTAAAGCAATGGTGTAGTTATTTCAAGAAAAAAAATAAAAAAAAGTGGGTTTTACAAAGAGAGCATTGCGCAGCGGCATTAACACGCGTATTGTAAAAATTTAAAATTCTAGGGGCTCTGCACTGTGGCGCCTACTCCTTGAAGTCGTAGCGCTGTGTCGTAATCTTTGTTTTTAAAACCAAATTTCGGAGCCATAATCGCCCTAACTCACGCCCTAAACACCCAATCTAGTAAAATGAGAGGTTTTAGGCTACAAACCACTAACCCAACCCTATTCTAGTACCTTTTATCACGCTCACACAAAAACCCCTCACCCACATCACGGTTTGTACTCTATTTGGAATTGCTTCAACACAAGTAAGTGTTCTTCCCTTTCTCTTTATGTTCTACTAATTTTCTTGTAGGTAGAATATTTCTCTTGTGTTGTATGCCTAAATACTTGATGGATAGTGGGTAAATATGCTCTTTAGGGGGTTCTATGCAGAATTTTTGATTTTGGGTTTTTGGTTACATGGGTGTTACATTTTGTATCTTGATGATAAGTTCTTGGGTAATGTTAAACAAAATTGATATAATATAAATCTATATCATCTTATTATGACAGCTACCCCAATAATTCTTGAATGTCTTGATAAATTATGATAGTAAAATAGGTTTGGGGGAGGGATGATGCATAATGATGGGAAATACATGGATGATATAATTACATGTCTAAGAATCTTGTTAAATGTTGTGTGGGTCTAAGATCCTTTTTTGTTGATTAATGGGATGTGGTTGACATTGTTACTGGGTATTTTAGGGTTCGCAATTACATTGTTTTTATTTTTCAAGCTAATAAAAGACTAAGGCTACCAAGCAAGCTCGATCTTCTAGACAGAGTTTTGATAATAGTTAGTTCATCTCTGCTGCTGGAGAGAAGAGATTTCATGATGGGCTTGTAATGAAAAAGGTTGTGGCATAGTTAGGTATACACTTTAGCCTTGATTACTTCCCGGTGATGGCCAATTAGATTTAAAGTAGATATTAGGCTAAATTATATGAACCACCCCCAGCTAGAGTCATCATAGTGGCTTGGGAGTTTTATGCTAATTTGGTGGAACACACTAACAGTAGATTAACGGTGTGAGGAAAAATGTATCATTCATAAGCACTATAATCAATGCATATTATAGCAATCTGGATATCCCCGAGACTAATGAGTATATGACCTATCCAAGTGGGATAGTAGATTATGATAAAGTTATCGGTGTATTGTGCTACCAAGACTCCGTTTGGAAGTTGATCAATGATGAACTCATGTAAAGAAATTATGCTTAGGGTGTTTGAGCCAAAAATTTCATTTCATCAAACATTTACCCTAACCTGACATTACAAGCTGAATAAAAGACTTATTGATTTTTTACTAAGCATTAACCTATATTAGTGGAGAGAGGAAGGAAAGACAAAGTTAAGGATTTAAAATTAGTCTTTGAGTTATCTTGAGAATATTTTTGAAGCCATCTAACTCTAGTGACAATGTCTTACACACACACACATACACACATGAGGTTGGCCTGAACATGATAAATTTGGAAATTATAGTTGTGTTATCTTGAGTCAATTATTTGTTATAAAATTTGAGGATTTTTTAGGGAAATAATTAGCTCATCATCGAAAAATTAATTGTGATTTTTTTTTTCTTTTTCTTTTTTTGCTAAAGACTAGCAAAATACTAGACTTGAGGGTGTGATAACTCTAAAATAAAAGAGTTATTTCACTATGATTTTAATTCATCTTTGATGCTAATCCTGATATTTTGAGTTAGAATATTAGTCAAATATAGTGTTGGAGTTGTTTTAGGTTGTTTTAAGAGTTTTGTAGAGTTTTTATCTTCATTAGGAGTAGTTTTACAAATATTGGTATTTAATTTGTTTTAGGTGTCTTTGCAGTGCCCAAGTTCGAATTAAAGAAAGAAAAAAACTCAACTAGCACCAGAGAGCTTAATAACATGAAGCCACATCACCACAAAAGGTAGAATTTGATGAAAAAGTTAGTGAGGCCTCAGCCATGGTGCAACTAAGATGAAGTCTCGACCCTAATACAAAAAGGAGGAAAAGCAAAGAAGTCAATGAGCTGAAAGCCGCAGCGCTTGAAGACTAAAGTCGTAGTGTGATGTGCATGCGCCGCAGCTCTTATATGGATTTTGAGGACTTCTATTTTAATTAAAATTTGAGAAAAATGCTTATGAATAGAGGAGGAAGACTAAAGTTGAAAGACATACCAGAGCTCGTGATAGAGAGTGATAAGGAGCGCAAGGAGACCTGAAGAGTGACAACTTCTAGTTTCTATTTCTTCTTCTTCTTATTTTCTATTTGCTTGTAATGGCTATATCTTTAATTTTTATGTTTACTATAGTTAGTATGAAGTAGCCGTATTCTAAGGTTAACGATTGAACTCAAATTTAGCCGATGTAGCTTTAGTTTTACTTCAATGCATGCTTTAGTTTTAGTATTTATGTTGCCTTTTGTTAATGCTTATAATTGCTTGATCACCAGTTAGATTGATTAGGAATTAAAATTTTGACTTGAAAGAGTCAATTTTGGAATTAGCCTTCGGTGATATAAGTTATGTTTGGATTGTACATATGACTTGGATGATCTGATTTGTTTAGGAGATGGGGATACACTCTTTTACCATAAGTAACCAAGAGATTGGTTCTTAATGAGTTTGCTTTAGAGTAATTTTCATGGGAATAGAAAGAATAAGATTAAGGGAAATATATAATTGCTAGACATAGGAGTATGCTACTAATTGATTAAGAAATCTTAGTTAATATTAGCTAATGCAAGAATTGATTTGAATTAAAGTTATTAAGGAATTGTGTGAGGGATATCGTGAACCTAGACTTAATTTTAATATTTTTAAATAGAATTTATCTCTGAATTTACATTAGTGTAATTAGAGTTAAGTTGCATTATAATGGTAAATTGGCATTAAAAAAAGTAATTATTTTTTGTGAGAATGATCTCTACTTGTTACTATATTACTTGAGAACGATACGTGCAGTTGTGTTGGTACAATCTCTATCAGTAACCAAACCTCTGTAACCTAAATTTCAAATTAAAGAAACATATATGACACTAGACCAACAATAATTTTTTTTTTAAAAAAAAAGACCCTTTATCAAACAAAACTATATACAAAGATAAAAAGACTTATTTATCAAAACAAATAATACTTTAACTAAAAATTTCGGCAGAAGTTTCTCTTAAAGTGGAAAATGCCTGATAATACAAACATATACATATCCTAGTTACATTCAACCAGTCAACAACAGCAGTAGTATACACAGGGAGCTCCGCTCCAATCATACCATATACAATTACAATTAAACTATTATACAAAACAAAACACGACACCCAAATCCTTAATGTGACTGTAAACTTTATCCTTTGGCTTCAAGTATCCAATCTCAAATATATACATTGCCGCAATATAATCGGCAAGTCACGAATCCGTCGGTGATGTATGCTAGGCTTCTAATACTAAAAATAATAATAACAAACAAGAGGTGAGTCATAAATACTCAATGAGCGAAAAACGTATCCAAATAGTACTAGCATCAATCAATACATAAATAGAGCACATAGGTTAATCAATTCATGTAAACATGCCTTACCAAACAATTCAATTTAATACGTATGTAAATATAAACAAGTATAATTCATGCAATACATGATATAAATAAATCAATCAAAGTATTCAAAGGTCCAATTAGAGTAACTCAACACCCACACACTAAAAATATATGTAACTCCTCACATATCCACCCTGGGATTGAGTTATTTAAATATTTTTAATCAAATCAAAATATCTTAGGTGTAGCTAGATTCCATCTCAAATAAAAATTAATTTTATTGGCTCTTATCAAACACAAACAAAGTCAAACGTCAAACATAATTCAATTAACTCAATCATAGCATTACCCATTCTTATTTACCACTATATGAACATATTCATACAAATACACCAATACAATTAAACACATAAATCTAGCAACCAAAGGGTAACATTTTCCACTCCTAGGCTTAAGGATTTGGTTCATCATTTTGCCTAGAATTTAAAGGTGTCGATGTATCCACCACATACTCTGGAGCTGAAAATCATAAATTCAAGCATTGCTTAGTTTATAATTTTCATAGTTATAATCCCCTAATTAATTATTTAGCTAATGAACATCTTGTATAGATTAACTCCTAAACATATACTAACATTTAGTTTCTCTTAGACATTTCACTGAACATCTTGAAAGCATGACTAATTTCATTTGTGTATATTATATTATATTATATATATATATATATACATATACCAAGAGTTCAACATTAACTCATAACTTTAACATTTATCATACTATAGTAAATTCAATTTGAGGTTAGTTATTTCAAATCACTAAACAATGTAAATCTTAAAACTGTCATACCGATACAATCAACTTCCAAAATTTCTCTTTTATTTCATACCGACTTCCTGTCAATTCTAAACTTTGATTTATTCTCTTAGCCCCCTAATGTTTAAACTTTAAACAAGATCACAAGTATGGTAACTGACTTAAGGAAACATTAAGTATTTCACCTAAACTAACATGACTAGAACTATCTTAACCCAATCAAGCTCTCAAAGAAAGAAATAATTTTCTGCACCTATTTCCCTTGATGCCATGACACATAAAAACCAAGAAAACCTCCTCCTCTTGACCTTTAATGGTAGGCTATGAAGGAGGAAGGAAGAGACCAAGCTGCTGTCCAAAATAGGGACAATAGCTTGGTGGTATGGCTGTTACATGGCTGCCTAATTCACACACACCTGTTGAAGACAAAAAACAAGATGACTCATATAGTAAGATGAGAGGCTGATTCAAGGCTATTGCAGGCCAAGCACAAAGCTGCTGCCACCGTTCTTGGTGAGGACCAAACCTCTCGACCAATAAGAGCTTCGAGGCCAAACACAGCAAGGTGAAACAAGGAGGAAAAGAGGAAAACTTTGTTGCAAGGAGGAGAAGTTCACTTAGCTACAAGAAGCTCTCATGGGCTGAACATGGAGAACAAAACAGGGCATGGAAGAATGAAAGTCGGTTGGCAGAAAATAAAGGATGAACAAATGAAGTGGAGACAAAGGAAAGAAAAGAAAAAATTAAAAAAATTAAAAGAAAAGCAAAAATGTTAAAGTGGGTTAAAGTCAAGAGAATTATGGTAGAGCTTAAATATTTATATACATATACATATATATATATATATAAAAACTTAATGAATTATGCTATGTAGTGCATAAACTTAAAAACAGAAAAGTAAAGACAGTAAGTAAAAGGGAGGCAAAGTGGCGATAGTTCGCACACTAAACGAGGGGAAAGGAGATGCAAGATGCAAATAGATTTGTCATTGAAATAATATTAAAGATTGGAAGTTTGAAACTACAAGTATAGATAGTAAAAGGGAGAAAGCTCAGGATGGTTACCAAGAGGTTTCTCTTAAACTCTATAATAAAGCTCAAACTAAGTCTATCTCTGAATAAGAGAAGACCTCTTAATAAATAAATAAAAATTTGAAAACATTGTTTGCTACAATAAATGTTATAATGCATTTGCTTAATAACAGTAACCTGCTGCATCCTGCTATTGTAAACTGCTACAGTGTTCTACCTACAAATTAGTGGCTTTTAAGAATTATTTGGACTGTTTTAGTCATCAGCCAAGCTAATGCCATAACAATTATCTTCATTTTCTTGAACTTAATTATTTGAATCATTTCCTGATACTCTGGAAAAGAAACTAAAAATTGATCTTTTTTTCATTTTTTGGTACTATAGAAATAGATTCATCTTCAAATAAAAGCTAGAGATATTTCTATTTATTTGAGCAGGAAGCAAGTCTTGTAGAAATCTGGGACTTCTATTATAGAAATTGAGTTTCTTCTAGAAAAGGCTTTTTCAGAAACTGAGGATTCTCTTGGAACCATTGCTTGATGGTAGGAGCCAAGGCTTTTGATGTATTGAACTCATACCACTATTTTGTTAAACCTTATCTGAAAAGTATAAGCCAAATGTTCAGATTGTCTTTGTTTTTTATGGTAATCTTTTGGATACTTATATTACCAAACATAAACCCATGCTAAGACAAACCCATCCTAAGACAAACCCATGCTAAAGTAAATTAATCCTTCAGAAACATCAGCAGGTAAATTTTACTACTGGGTAAACCAATAAGGAAACTTATATTAAACATTATTTTTAAACTATTGTTTAACTATTGTTTTGAAAATAAAAATATTGTATCAAGCATCTTGGTAATCCCAGTAGTTATAGGAAATTGGATCAAATGATTGAAAGAATTTGCAAAGTTTTGTAAGAGCAGTCTTCCAGTCAAAAGGACTGAGAACTTTCAAGATTTGGAGGGTGGAATGCGTTATGAAGTTAGCATTGGTTTTTGACTTATAATATTTGATCGTAACAGAATTGCTATCAACTAAAATAAATTTATAAAATTGCTGAGTTTTTGAAAGATTGGTTGGCAAAAAATGCCAATTTAGGAGGAAAACCTTGTGATGGACATTTTGTAGAATATCAGTCCAGAATTCAAGTTTTATTTGGAGAACAAGTTGGAGTGTGTCAATAGGGACATAAAAAGAGTGTGTCAATAGGGACATAAAAGGTTTGAGATTTTTGAGAAAAATTGGAGTAGATCGAAAAACATGAGCCTTATCTGAAGGGACTATCGTGGTTGATTGTTCAAGCTGACTAATAGTCTAAGCAAGCTCTTGAGAATTAAACTTCAAACTTTCTTTGGGATAAACTATTATTTTAGATTGCTCTTCATCAACTAAGTCAGCCCAAGTCTGCTTTTCTGTCGCTTTTGTTTGTTTTTCCGTAATTTTTGCTAAGGAGAAGGATTCCTCATTTTTGGATTTGAGAAAATCATCCTCTTTCTTTTTCTTTTTTTTGGGCATATTGCTATTTTCCCTTTAAAAATTCACGGATAAGATAATTTGGTATGAAATTGAAACTTCCTTTAATATACTCAATGTCAAAATCAAAAACAAATAAAATTACTTGTCATCTAGCAAAAAACTATTTTGAGATAAGATTTTTAACATCTTTCTGTAAAATATCTTTTGCATATTTATAATCTACTTTAATCAAGAATTTTTGATTAAGTAAATCAATTTGGAATTTGGACATACACAAATAAATGCTAAAATTTTCTTTTTGATTATAGAATAATTGTTGTCCTGAATTCCAATGTCTTGATGCATATGCAATAATATGCTCTTTGTCATAACTGGAATGTTTAAGAATGCCACCATAACCAATGTCAGAGGCATCTATTTCAAATATTGGTATTAATGTTAGATCAATGAAGAGGACTAACATTTAGTCTGTCATGCAAAGATTTGATTAAATTACTAACTCCTGGAATGAAATCATAAACATAATTAAGACATCCTAGAAATCTTTGTAATTGAGTTTTGTCAATTATGTGAACAGGAACTTATCAGAGAACTGAATGGCCTAATCAATGGGAGTAATAGTTCCACGGTGGATATTACGACCAAGAAACCTAATTGTTATTTGAAAAAGGCTAAATTTGTTCTAGACACAGCTAGGCCATCTCTTTTAGCAATATCAAAGAAAATATTGAGATGTTTGAAATGTTCATTAATGTTTTGGAAAAATATTAGAATATTATCTATATAGAAAATGATAAATTTTGTATATGGATTAAAATATCATTCATAATTCTTTGAAATTTAGAAATAGCATTTTTTTAATCTAAAAGGCATTACGTTATTCATATTGACCGAACAAGACAGTAAATGCAGTTTGTATCCATCAGATTCTTTTATTTGAATTTGCCAAAAACCGTATTTTATATCAAATTTTGAAAATATTATTAAAGAATAAAGACAATTGAGAATATCTTTTTTGTTAGGAATAGGATACTTAATACATTAAAGGACTTGATTTAAAGGTTTATAATTGTTAACTAAGTAAGGAGTACCACACTCAATTTCAACATTTTTATTGACATAAGAAATAGAACAAGACCAAGAGCTCTTGTTTTTGTGAATTATTACTTTTAAAAGAAGATTATTAATTTTCTTTTGACATAATTCAAGCATTTCTTGATTCATTTGAATTGAACGAGCTTTTGTAAGAATCTGTTTTAATGAAAATCTTTTTCATATGAAAGATTAACCATGTAATGTTTTCTTTTCCAGAGAGCATTTCAAAGATCAAAACATATCTATTTTTGAATTTTCTCTTCAAAATTTTTAATTTTGTTTTTAATGACTGAATCATTAAGTTGGTTTTCAATTATTTGAAAAATATTTCATTAGAAAGAAAATTAATTTGTTTTTGCTTGTTTTCAAGAAAATTGACATCATAGAAAACCGTTTTTTTAAGAAATAGGAAAGAAACAATCTATCTTATGACTTCCTTGTGAATTCCTTTATTAACCTAAAACGGATTAGTTGAGAAATAAAATATGAACCTAGGATAACTAAATTTGTAATATATTTTGCAATGAGGGACATTGTAGAAATTTATAAATAAGAGTTATCAATTTGAACATTTGTAATGAATGACTATTTTTGTGCCATTAGCAGAGATTAATCTTTCAGAAGTTTTCTTATAATGTTTGATTGGAACTTGTCTTTTTAAAATACAGCTAGAGTATGCAACAGTGTCAAACAATAGTTTCAAGAACTTGTTATTGAAGTTTAAGATTTTTAAATTTGACATTTCATGTTGGAGATCTTGAAGGGAAACCAGTTGTGTTTTTACATAATTAAATATGGATAAAACGTCTTTTAGGTTAAAAGAGTTGTTAGTAATGGATAAATTGAAAGGTAGTTTGCTCTGCTCTTCTAGGGTTTCTAGAGTTTCTTTTAATTTTTGCAAACAATTTTTCTTGTCTTCATTATCAGAAAGACTTGTAATGACTTCAAAGAGAAAGTGTTGTTCCTACATTCTCTTGTGAGGATAACATTCAAGAGTTTGGTGAGAGGATTCTAAGAAAATTTCATCATTTTCAATTCAATTGACTTATTCATTGTCAGAGGAAGGTGGAGCTTCACTATCAGATGAATCTTTAATTAGAATATAATCAAATTAGGCAACTAGACCTTCATCAATATTTAAAGTTTTTATTTTTCTTGTAATTCTACAATATTTTCCATTGTGAACTGGTTTATTATATTTAAAACAAACAACAGGCGGTTTATTATTATTTTGAAGCTATTAAGAAGCACGTTTATTTTTATGTATTCTTTTGCTAGTTTTATTTTTTGAAGATTTTTTGTGATTTTTTGGAGAATCTGAAACTTTTTTTTTTTTTTTTTCGGTTTTGAAGAATTTGAAGGATAATCAAATCCATATTGAGCACAAAAACTTCATAAATCTTCACTGTTTAAGGATCTTTCTTTTGCTAATTATCTTTGAATTTATCATCTTGACAGATTTTTAGCGCAATTTTCTAAATATAGCGCTATTATAATTTTTTTCTTAAACTTCATCTCCTAAAGAACGAGGAATACTAGCTAGAATATTTTTTTTTTCCAGAAGGGTTGATTACTATCTTTACTAGAGAAAACTCTAGTAAAGAACGTATCTTTGTACCACCTAAAGTCAGTTAAAGTATGATATTTAAGATTAGAGAAAAGTTCAGTAGATATTAAATAATTTAATGATAAGATGCTTCAAGTAAGATATTAAATAATTTAAGTGTCACACCTTATGCGAAGGTATGGCTGGTCCCTCCATAACCCTAACTCTAAATTTAAAAAAATTATCACACCCCTCACTGAGGTATGACTGGCCTGAAGATTAGGTAGGTAATCAACCTCTGTAATCCTAACTTTAAAACAAATAATCAAATACAATTCTTAACTAAACCAAAGAATAAAATTAGAATTTAAAAAACTCAAGTTAACTACAAATATTATTGAATACCTAACAATTTACTAAAAATTTCAACAAAGATTCTTTGTAAACTAGAACATACCCAAAATACAAACAAAATACACTTGGTTACATACAACCATATTACAATGACCACAATATACACAGGGGAGCTCCGCTCCAGTTATTTCATAAATAATAACAATTAGGCTACTATACAAGACAAAATACAATGACTCAGAACCCTATTGTAACAGTAAATCTTCAACCTTTGACTTCAAGCAAGTGATCTTGAATATATCTAGCTACCAAACACTTGGAAAGTCAAATATATGTGGTTAACGTCCCTAAAGATCTTATTACTAAAAAAATGGTCAGCAAAAGAGTAGTGAGTCCTAAAAATTTAGTGAGTGGAAAAATGTACCTAAAGGATACCAGCATCAACCTAAGCATAATAGTTACTTTATTTTAAGGACTCTTTTTATAATTTATGAATTGTAGCTTTTGCTAGCTCAATCTTTTAATAACTATATTTATAATCTAGGCGTAGGTTTTTGTTTTTTTTTTTAGGTAGAAGAGATTATAGTTTGATAAATCATTCAAAATTGATTATGATATACTTGCATTTAATTTAATTTTAATTGAATTTTATTGATTTTTTGTAAAATTTCAAATGTAATGTATGTGGGTTTTGCAGAATTTGGGTCTTCAAAAGGTGTGAAATTCAAAACTGGGAAAGATGAAAATTTTCATACAATGTCTTTAATGTTAGTGCCAATTTTGTTAGGTTTCAAATATTCTTTTCTTTTATTTATTAACATGAATTTTATATGTTAGCTGCATGTTGCATTTGATGCAATTTTGCTTTTATAATATTTTTTATATTTTGTTGATTATTCTTCTTCAAAAGTGTAACTTTGAATATAATTTTGTACAGTTATATAATTTCATATATATATATATATATATATATTTGTGTTATTTGTGTGTGTGTCCTATAATTGTTTATTACTATAACTATTAATCTCTAAATATTTATGGAGATCATTTTTAATTATTTGCATATCTACAAAAAAAAAAAAAAAATTGTCATTTGTTCATATAATTTGAAGTTATGATAATTCCATAAGCATTTACTTAGATGTTGTTTGTTATTCTTAATAATCATTTTAAGTTGTCTATATGTTAGTTGCATATTGAATTTAATGTAATATTGTTTTTATAATATTTTTATTTTTTGTTGAATGTTATTGGGTTATTTTTTGGCCTATCAATAATATTCCTACTAGAAACATTGCTTTTGAATTTCAAAAATCAACTTCATGTATAGAAAATGGTATATGTATGATATTAAAATTTCTTAATAAAAATATTCTCTAAAAATGCAGAATGATAGTATATGTTAGTATATTATTCAACGTAAAATTCAAAACTTAAATACAGATGAACAAAATTAGAAACAATAACGTTATATTTGGAGAAAGGGAAAGGGGAAGGAGGGAAATGTGGCAACTAATAATTATGGATAACAGAGAAGCAACACTTACTAGGCGTTGTTGGAATTGCCAATCTGTGAGATGAACCAATATTGAGAACAACTCTCTATATAACACTTTAGATACAATATCTATTGGTGACACAACTATACTTAATACAATAGTTGACAATGAAAGAAGTGCGAGTTTAAGACTCACTAATGTTAGGCGTATAGCCTGTGCAATAAGAGTGCAACCTAAACATGGTAAGTGATTTATTCAATTTTTTCTAAATGATCCATCTAGACAAATAAATATATATATTGAGAGAAACTCTCTATATAATACTCCAGATATAGCATATGTTAGTGACAAAAACATACCTAATGCAAATGTTGATAACCAAAGAAGTGAGAGTTTAAGACTCACTGATGTTTGGCGTATAGTCCGTAAAACATCAGTGTAACCTAATCATGGTAAGTGATTTATTCTAATTTTTCAAAATAGTCTGTCTAAACAAATTAGTACATATATTGAGAGAAACTCTCTATATAATATTCCAAATACAACATCTGTTGGTGACAAATATACCTAATACAACTATTGACAATGAAAAAAGTGAGTTTATAACTCACTGATGTTAGGCGTATAGCCCATACAATAAGAGTGCAACCTAATCATAGTACATAATTTATTTAATTTTTGTTCACAATAACCTTCTAAACAATTTTAAATATAGTGTTTATATTTAAAAATATAATGTCTATATTATGATAGCAATTTAATTGTTATTGTTAATTATGTGGTTATTTAATATTGGTAGATGAACCAAATGAAGCTTAAAAACAAATGCATGAAAACATATCAAGTGGTGTCAATATAGGATTCACAAGGTCTTTTATACCTCCTCCAAGAACATGCCCACATTGTCCTGCATGCCTATTATAATGAATCTTCAAACCTATGTTGTTCAAATAGTTGTATTGCATTGCCACCAATCCCTACTCATTTAGAGTTGACAAACATTTTTAGAGACCAAAGTCCAGAGGGAGTGCATTTAAACATAACATACACAACTTGTCACACCCCTCAAGAAGGCATAACTAGTCGGATGAATGGTAACCAATCTTCCGTAATCCTGACTCAAAAACAAAGCAACAACTATGACTCTTGACCAATCAATGAATAAACTAAAAATTTATTAAAAAAAAAAAGAAAAAAAAGGTAATGGTAAAAGTTTGTTAACAGAAACAAATCACAACTTATTGAATATTTTGGCAAAGGTTCCCTGTAATATGGAACATGCCTTAAAATAAAAACTTATAAACTCATGTTCTTACACAACAACAACACAAAGACAACAAGGAGCTCCGCTCCATCTACATTATAATAACAATTAACTAGACTATTACCCTACATAGGACCATGAACTTCATAACTCTAATGTGATTACAAACTTCCGTCCTTGACTTCAAGCATGAGATTTCGAAGAATACCTTGTCATCAAATTCTCATCAAATCCCGTATTAGTGGTTAACTTCCTTTGAAGTCCTATTGCTAAAAATATATTCACAAAAGAGGGGTGAGTCCTACAGACTCTGTAAGTGGAAAATCATACCCAAAGGGTACTAGCATCACTCAATACAAGTATATAATAACATCGTGAATTAATTCAAAATACACATACATATTTGTAATGGTCATAAATTCACAACTTACATAATTCATAGAATCATAAATTAATTAGAGCAATCACAGCGTACAAAACAAACAAAAGGCCAATGAGTAACTCAGCCCCGCACAACAATATTATCCCCCACCTGGCATTTACACTCTCGTACAACAGATTGATCTCTATACATAATTCATCCCACCGGGGTTGAGCACTCAAACTTTTAAAAATATTTATCAAAATCAGAATACCTCAGAATTTCAAATCAACATATCCTAAGAGCACCTGGATCTTAGTTCCGAAATAAGAATTATTTATCAGAAAAATTAATCATTTCTCAGAAAAATTTTAATTTGTTGGCTCTTATCAACTACATACAGTTTCAAACAAACAGGATTCTAATAACTCACTAAAACATTGTACTTGCATATTTATTTAAATACACATACAATTACACATAATAATCTAGCCTCCAAAGACAAAAATTAACTACTCACTTTTAACCGATTTCATTTGTCACTCACACTTGCGATTGTGCGCGTCGTTGATTCAATCATGTTTTCCAAAGCTGCAATTATGTTTTCCAAGTGTTACTTTGTTTGACAATTCTTAAGTTATAACCTTTTAATTACGAAAATATAGAGTTACTCAGTTTCAAATATTTATTTAAAGTTAAATCTTCTTTAATTATTTCCACAACGAACTTTGAAATATATTTGATTTCCGCTTATATACTTAACCAAATTTTAAAAAATTAAGTTTAACCATTAACTTTAGGAAGTATCTATCTTTCTTATTTAGAAACTTTTCCTAAACTCAGCTTTTAAGACCTTATAAAATCAGTTACACAGAAACAGGTTTAGTTAAGACCCGAAAATACTCGAAATACTAAATTTTTATATCCCATGAAATCTGACCCTGCATCCCTTCAAAAACCTCTTAACTCTCATTTTCCTGCACTTTACCCACAACTAACCCTCCTTTGTCCATATCTATGACTCATTTTCATTAACTCTTAAACCCACAATATTAATCAACTATTTTTTGCTCTTGTTTATGAACTTTTATTCAAAGGAACTAGTTATTATATTTTTCATCTCCTATATTTCTCAATTAAACACACCTTTATTCTTGCTATTGATATCTGACATGCAGCAACAGAACCACCATATCTAGTACCGACAACAACAAGATCATAATTCTCTTCTTCCTCATCAATCCTTTCTTCTAACTGAGTTCTTTCTTCCATTTATTTGCAGTCCCAGATTAAATAATCTAAGAGACTAAGTTCTTTGGTCAGTTAAAATTTTAAAGATAATAAAGAGACTTTCAGTCTAGAAGGTCATGAATTCATTTAGCTACGTGCTTTGTTATTTATTTGTCATTTCTCTATGAAGAAACAAAAGCATTTTTATTGAAAGCATTTGTACACCCACTACATAGGAAGCATTTTCATTATTATATTTAGAAGATCAAACGCCATCTTTGAAAAACAGAAACAGAGTAAGTATATGGATATTGGCTTAATAAACTATAAATTCAAATCTGTATGTTATCAATTCAACCGTGCAAGCTAGTCAATTAAATGTATGGTATTACTTATCAGTAAACTAAATATCAAATGCTCAAAATTGTGCATATCATAAAAAGATACGACTCATTCATGAAGTCAACTTTAAAAGGTTGAAGGGGCTAGGTAGGATCTGGTATAAAGTGGAAATTTTGGATATATACGAAAATAACATAAATTACATAATTAAAATAGTTAGAAACAGGAACCTAAGACTAATTTGTTTTTCATATTAAAGTAAAAACAAAAGATTCTCAATTTGGTTCTGTCTAAATTGTTTTCCACTGCATCTATATATTTCCGTTCAAGTTCTTTACAATCTGTTTAGTTTTGTAGTTGTTCCTATCAAAATCCATTTCTCAATTTCTTAATGAAGACATGAGATACAGTAGTAGACCCACTTCTTCCGGGATGAAGTAGTGGGTTTAATTATAAGAGAGGTTAGCTCCTCACTCACTTTTATTAGACTACCATAAAAGGATATCTCACGGCTTTAACACTAAAACATAGCACTATAACATTCCATGTTGAAACAACTTACAACCCCAACTTTAATTCACTGATATGTACTACACAAACACCATCACATTTAGCACTCTCGGGTAAAGAAACAATTCACTTAAACGGTTAGAATTCCAACTTAAACATCACATACCCAATTTTTCTTTTAACATAAAAGCAGCTTATGAAGAGGTTTGAAGCTTACAAAGGTTTAGCATTCTCCATGGATGAATTAGTTTCATGGTTGTCCTCCTACAATAGAGCCACCAAAACAATAGCCAAAAAGGTCATAAACTCAACAAAAAAAAAAAAAAAAAACGAAAAAATCATAGTTAAAGGAAAAGAAAGAAGGGATGAAGTTCTTTACCTTGGACTTAACTTAAGTAAGATGGAATTTGAGATTTCTTAAGTTGAAAAACATAAGCTAGGGACAGTTTTCCAATAGCAAGAAACATGGTACTCGACAATGCAATGAAGGGGTGAGGCGGTGCTTCAAATGAGGAAGAAAGGAAATTAAAAATTAAAAAAAAATCTATAATCAAAAGTCAAAATATTTTAGTTTGGGGTGTGAATTTTTTTCTTTTTTTAATATAGATATATGTGTATATTTTTATCTAGTTTAATTTTTCTTTAGTTGCACTACATTTCACAGTTATAAATTATTTTTTTTTAACATTAGATAAGGTTTTAAAATAAATTAAAGTCAATACATGACATTTATTCTTGCTTTATTTATATATATATAGGCACATGTTTAATAGTATTTTTTACTTGTTTAATTTTTTTGTGGTAGATATTAAATCTTAATATATATACACTTATAAATTAATGATTTGCTCACTTAAATTTAATTAGTCACAATATTATTTACTTTATGATAACAAATACACTACATTTTCAAAACATACACTAAAATTACACTAAGATATCGAATTATAATATATTAACTATATTATTATTTAATTTATTTGTTTATTTTGTAATGTAAATTTATATGTTGAGTCTAAAACTCGATCTTACGTTATCGAGTTATAAAGGTTATAACACAACTATAATCATGCAATGTCATTTACTACAATAGAAGTTCATCTAGGTAAAGGTTTAGCATCAATTAGATATGGAGTTTACACATTTTGTGTCCAAGGATCAATATATCATCGAATTGGTGGATTGTTACCAACTCAATGTCAAAGAACTCGATTTTTACAATTGTACATTTGTGACACTAATCATTAGGTTGAAAATCGAATGGTAATGCACTCGATGTTAACTTGGTGAACAAAATCAAACAAGTTCTAGAAACACATAATCTTTTTGCACAAGTATTTCCTCAATTGGCTCAAAGAGATGAGTTATATAATTGTCATCTAATTATTAAGGAACATCATCCAAATCAACGACAATATAATTTGCTAACAACATTTGAAGTTGCAGCTATTGTAGTTGGTGCAGAATAAGTAGGTGAACTTAATGGAAAAGATATTATTGTTCAAACAATAATAGGAAGACTTATGAATGTCTTAGAGTTAGCGGCTTCAATATCCTTTGTTGTTGCAATATGATACTTATGGCTGGGATGAAAATACTCACAATAATAATAATACGAAGATTACATGTTGTGACTATTATTAATACATGTTACAGGTAATATTCCATATCTACCATTTGATACGCTAACTAAACTAGATTAATCAATTATGCTATTTTTCTTTATGAATGTTTGATGCGACGTGATAATGAGTCATTACTTCTTCGAGGAGGACGGTTGCTCCAACAGAATATTATTGATGATTATGTCAAGATTGAGACATATAAACTTAGATGGTTGCAACATAATCAAAGTAATATTCATGAAGAGATCTGACAAAGTCTTCATGATTTAATGGATACTAGCACTAATGATGCAGGTTTGTATATTTGTCCCTTAAATATATCTATGAAACTTTATTGTGCTTATAATATGTAATCATAATTCAACTTTTATAATAGGAAATGTCTGTCACATAATAATATTGCCTTCCTTTTTTGTTGGGAGTTCACGTGACATGTTTCAAAGATTTCATGATGCAATGACATTAGTTTGAAAGTTTGGAAAGCTAGATCTTTTCCTCACTATGATGTGTAACCCTGCTTGGCAAAAATATACAAAACTTACTTCTATCTCATCAAGTTCCTCAAGATAGACCAGACTTGCTTACAAAAGTATTTCACTCAAAATTTGAGAATTTTAAAGAAGATATAGTTAACAATGAGTTTTGGGTGGAGTCATTGCATATGCTTATGTGATTGATTTTCAAAAGAAAGGACTCTCACATGCACATATGTTGGTGATACTTAGAGAAGATGATAAGTTAAATACACAGATCATTGTGACAGAGTTATAAAAGTAGAAAAACCAAACCAGAATGATCAACGTTGTCCATGTATGAAGAATGGGCATTATAAACGGAACTACCCAAAACTATTTGCACAAGTAACATTACAAGGAAATGATTCTTACTCTATTTATGAAATACGTGATTTGGGACCTGTTTAACTTGACCATGGCTAAAATATTATAGTTGATAACAGTGGGATGGATCTATATTATCATTAGCTTCTTTTAAAATATAATTGTCATATTAATGTTGAGATTTATAGTAGTGTAAATAGTGTGAAGTATTTGTAAAATATATTCATGAAGGCCTAAATCGTGTTTCTCTTGAGTTGCTATCAGAACCAAATGTGGATAGTATTAGATAATAGTTAGATGCAAGATATATCTGTCCAACTGAGACATTCCGGAAAATTTATAAATTTTCAATGAGTAAAATGTATCTATCAGTGAAAGGACTTGCAATTCAGCATCCAAACATGCAATGAATACCTTACATTACAAAATGTAGAATATCATATGTCTTAGCCAATGAACAAAATTTGAGAATAACATAAACATAATTTTTTAGAACAAATCGTGAGGATCCAGAAGCAAGACAATATGTATATTCTTAATTTCCTCAATATGATAGATGGGATAATAGTGCATATCAATGGGGAAAAAAATCAGATTTAAGTGACAAGAATAATATATTCGGTGTCACCGTTAGAGAAGGCCAATGGATTTTGATAGCTTATTAACATATATGGGAATTTTGTACAGCTCATACAAGTTATCTGCTGAACGGCATGATGTACTGAAAAATGATAGTAACATTAGACAGTGTATGTTTGAAGCTGTGTCTTTTCATATGTCATCTACTTTAAGAAGATTGTTTGTCACAATATTGGTATAGTGTCAACCAGCTGATGTACGGAGGTTATGGAATGAATTTTACACCAGTATGATAGAAGATTATCTAACTTCAAGTACCATAAAAAATAGTGTAGTTTAAGTTATTATGAGACTTAAAAATATTATTAATGCAACATGAACAACAAATTACTAAGTATGATTTTCCACAAGTATCATATGACGGAGATGATGAAAATGAAGTACCAAAAGTGATACAAGAAGAGTTTTTAATTCCTATACCATAAGAAAATGTTAATGCACTGGGAAACTTAAATGAGGGTCTAAGAAATGCCTATGATCTTATTATATTCACTGTTGAGGATTGAAAAAGTGCAACATTTTTTTATTGATGGTCTATGAGAAATAGTAAAAACTTATTTGTATCGTGCAGTCTTAACAACTTTGTAGAGTCAAGGTATGATTGCACTAGCAACAACTGCACCTGGCATAACAGCTACAATGAAGCCAAGTAGAAGAACTGCACATACAAGATTCAAATTACCAATAAATTTTTATTCATCTTCCATGTGTTCAATTAAAAAACAATTAGATTTAGCTGAATTATTTCAAAGAACATCAGTTATCATATGGGATGAAACTCCAATGGTGCAACAATATGCTTTCGAAGCTTTGGATAGAACTCTAAGAGACATAACCGAAGAAAATTCACATTTGACGAGAAGGTAATAATTCTTAGAGGGGATTTTCTCCAAATCATTCCTATTGTGCTCAATAGAACAAAATCTCAAATGATGAATGCGTCAATAATGAAGTCACTCTTATGGAAACAGTTTTAAGTTTTGAGATTAATGTCATATAAGATCTAAAACAGATGAATTTTTTTTCTATGTTTGCTCTAGGAGTTGGCGATGGGATAGAGCCACCTGTGGATGAGGATTTTATAAAAATTTCATCATTAATTGCAATACCATGGGTTGGTGAACAATCTATTAATCAGTTAATTAATGAAATATATCCCAATTTGGAAGCCCTTATAAATGAACCGTCATATATGGTAAATTGAGCAATTTTGACACTTCACAAATGACGAGGCTGAGAAATTAAATAATAAAATCATTCATAGTTTTCCTTATGAAGAGATCATATTATGCTTATTTGATTTTGTTAAAGAAGATACTCGCAATTTGTACCAACAAGAATATCTAAACTCAATTTCACCAGTGACCTTCCACTACATGTTTTAAGATTGAAGAAAGGTGCACTCATAATGGTTCTAAGAAATATAGATCCCAAAGCAGATTTATGCAATAACATAATACTGTTATGTTATGGTTTTTTACAAAATGTTATTAATGTAGAAATTTTAACTAGGCCAATATGCAGGAACAAGAGTTTTTCTTTCGAGAATTCCATTAAAACCACTGGAGAGTGTTAAACTACATTTCAAAATGATAAATAGACAATTTCCAGTTAGATTAAGTTTTGCCCTAACCATAAATCAAAGACATATAATACCAAATGTTAGTATATATCTTCTAGATAATGCTTTTAGTCATGGTTAACTGTATATGGCGCTTTTAAGAAGGATCTCAATGTCAACAACTTGAGTTTGTGTTAAAAAATAAAAAATTAAATGGTATAGATCGTTCACATGCAATATTGTTTATTAAGAAGTACTAAACTCCTAATTAAACAAGATAACATACAAACAATGAATTCAAGAGACATCAATGAATTTCTCACAACAATCCTGTGTATAAGTTGAAAGGTTGGAATTTGTAATCTCTGTTTTGTTTTAAATTTTGTGTTTTGTATTATTAAGTTGAAAGATTGCAAGTGGATGTTGTTAGTTACAAGCTTTTCTTATGTTGAAGTAAATTTTTTATTGATGTATAATATTTCAAAAGCTTACTTATTTATTTTTTGTTACGTTGCTAATCATATGCGAGAACATTTATATGTGTGCTATTGATGTCATTCATATTCAAAATGCATTAAATACTAAAATTTATTATGTTAAGATGTTTTCTTATAGAAAAATCTACTAATCAAAGTAAAGGAGCAGATATTATTTTTCTCATTATAATATTACATCATACTTGGACTCAAATCGCATTTACTAAAGTCGATCAAAAAAATACAAATTTAAGAATCGTAATATATCAACTAATTCAGAAAAAAAGAACTTCAACAAAAGGATCATTAAGAGGTAACAAAGTTGTAGATAAGCATTATGATTCCTTATTTGTAGAACATTTACAATGCATTGTTTATGAAAATTCTCTATCACATTTTATATCTTGAATTGTTTAACTAGATTTTCAAGAAATACTTGCTATATGAGAAGAGTTGATGACGACATGCCAGAAATATTGTACCACTGATAAGGTCCCTTTATGAATTAACTATATAACAAAACAGTATAATATGACATTTCAAACTTAATTTTTTGGACATTGTATTTCATTCTTCCAAATTTCAAATTGTTGACCAAGATTCAAGAGACGTTTGGAAAAATAATTTCCTCGAACAATTATGATAGATAGAAAGGTTGTATAATCTTTTTTGTTAGTATTGTTTGTAATTATATTTACAAATTTTTACTAGACATCATATTCCACATTATATGTTCACCAATGAATCATGAATTTTTATTTTGATTATTAAGTTTCATTGACAGGAAAGTAGCAACAACTACATTTGAATGTGATATAACAATTGTAAGTATTAGATATAAATCAATTAATAGAGTTTACCTCAGTGCATACACATAATACTATTATTCGTTTATATAGGTTGAGATAAAATATCGCAAGTATGCTTCATTGAAGCCTTGGACTAAAAAAGACAAGTAATTAATTTACAATTTGGGTTAGTTAAATTTAATATATTAAATATAATGTTGATTTTAATTTGATTGAATAGAGAACCATCTCTAGAACATGTGACAAAAGATGAATTGATGTGGTATGTTATGTTCAATTAAAAATCAATTCATTCTCAATATACTTTGCATACAATATAAATAGTGAAATTTTTTATTATTCGTAGTTGGAAGAAGATCACTCAATAAGAGATTTGTATATTCAAGGTAAATTATAATTTGATTTATTTGTGGTATTTAATTTACATAATAAACAAACAATGATTTTTATATTTTCATATAAATTCGTAGTACTTCAAGTGTCAAGAGTTTATCAATAGAGTCACGTATAAGAAACAAAATATCATAATCACAAGACAATATTACTACTTGACAGAGAATATAGTGAAACATTTAGGACTACAAAGAGAAGATAAAGAGGTATATATTGAACAAAAAGTGGCAACTAACATAGTACTTCTAAGGTAACTATTATGCTCCCCTAATTTTTGAAGATTTGAGCATTTTATACACAAAAGAACCAAATGATGAGGAAAAGTTATACACACACATAGATATACCATTTAGTTCAATGGTTTGCTAAGTAGGTGTCACTTCAGTGAAAACTTTGAAAAATTGTTGTATTATGATAGGAAGTTTGAGTATAAAAATCATGAGATGCTATAATGAACAACACCTTTTTAACTAAGGTTACATTTGCAGGGACCAAGGATTTGGGAATTTTGGTACCGAGGGGACTGCTTTTGGCTTCTTAAATCAGGATCAGTACTTGGTTGGTAGGTTCTTAACACCTTCCACCCCAAATTCCTTCTCTTTTATTGGAAGGAACCCTTTTGGTTGATGTAAAGAATAATGCCTATGTAAAACATCATGTTGCTCCATGTACAATTCTTGGCTATAAGGTTTGGTATCTAGTCTG
This sequence comes from Quillaja saponaria, assembly GCA_029379385.1. Classification (NCBI taxonomy): domain Eukaryota; kingdom Viridiplantae; phylum Streptophyta; class Magnoliopsida; order Fabales; family Quillajaceae; genus Quillaja; species Quillaja saponaria. Next base: position 21,611,917 of record CM055614.1, on the reverse strand, counting down.
ATTTTAATCAAAGTTCAAACAGTTAAATCCAACCAATGAGGATGTTTTGTGAATTTTCTTGAAATGCAATGCAACTTTTCTCATTTGACTATGTAAATTGTTTAGTGTTGCATGAAAGTGGAAGATATAATTAGCCAACACTCTAGGGGAGGAGGGAGGTGGCAATGGTAGAGAGCTGATAATGATAAAATTACCTCAATCGAGACTCGTTATTTTTGTGTTGTGTTATTATTTGTATTTCTAGTAACCATTGAATGATCTGGCGTGCTTATTTACTTACCCCATAAACAAAAGAAAGGTATTTATAAAATATCATTCCATATAATCTATATTGCCACATAATAATATTGGAAATATTTATTGAAACTAATATTAAATAGTAGTAAAAAAATAGTTGTAAATAATATTTAATACTTTATATCTTTCATTATTTATTAATTAATAAAAAAAACACAAGAAGTTTTATCTTTTGTTCTATTTTATATCAACATTTTTTTCCATTTTTATTTTTAATAATCAAAGCCTCATACTTCTTTTTATTACAGGAGACGTGTAAAATTTTTCTATAAAGCTCGCATCCTCGCACGAGTTCTTGCATGCGTTCAGATGCCTTTACTTTTGAAGAAAAAATATTTGAAATTTAATTATATTAACATCTTCGCACGTGTTTAGATGTTTTTTTTTTAAAGAAAAATGTTTAATTTTTTTTCCAATGCATACTCCTATACTAATGTGTTAAATTCTTCTTTAGATATACTCTGTTGTTAGGGTATAAGTTCTTCACACCTGTGCTTGTCCTTTATGAGCGTATAAAATTTTAGAATCGACAAACTCTTCACATAACGGATACTGTTATATAAACAATATAGATTTTGTTAATTCTAGAATTTTACACACTCATAGAACACATGTGCTGGTGTAAATAACTTACACTCTGATAGTGAAATACATTCCGATAAGAATTTGACATACTAGTATAGAAATAAATGCCAGAAAGAATTTTACACATTTTCAAAAAAAAAAAAATGGTTCATGAGCAATGCGAGATTATTTGTGAGGATGTTAGTATAATTAAAAAACTTTATAATGTTTATCTAATAATAAAAACAAGTATTTTAGCATGTGCGAGATAACCTGCGAAGATGCTAGTAAAGAATATATAAGAACAATAAATTTCATCACGACTTTTATGATGATGTGGGGTATTTTTAATTTAATTTGTGGAAGGAAGGAATGGGTAAGACTTGGTACAGGGAAGTGAAAGGAACAAAAGTCCAATGGATCGCGGGTCGTAATCTTCCCATCGCTCGGCCACACGGACACGGAATAACATCTACTATTTCCTCTTTGTAATTCATCTTTTTTTTTTAAAATTTTTTTTTTGCTTCCCTCTCCAACATCAATTTGAACAAAAGCATTATCATTACTGAGGGACATAGATCGTGAAAGCACCTCTTACTCTTTCTTCTTTGCTGTTCCCTTTGGCTCTACCTTCTCTGTTCTCTTCTATTCTTCTTCTTATCTGGGAAATGTTGTGAACCTATTGCAACCAGAAAAGGAAGCCAAGTTTCTACTCTTCCGCTCAGTACCTATTACCTAACCTGTGGATGCTTATGAGACACTGTCTCTGCGTGACAAAAAATCATACAGCTTGTGTGTAAGCAAAGGAAAAACCAGAAAAGTAATAAGAGGAGGCAGGGGCCAGATGAATGGTTGCGGACTACTTGTTCGTTTGGTGTGAAGCAAACATCTCTCTAACCTGCTTTTCTGCCCAATTTATGGGAAAGAAATTAAAATGTCCCTGGTAAATTGAGGTCAGTGTTCCTTTTCAATCTTCATTTCTTCTTTTCTTTGTGATCTCTGATGTGCAATTGCAAAGTTGAAGGCTTCTAAAATCGTTATATTTATTATGGGTTTCTTTTGTTTTTTTGTTTTGTTTTTGAAGGGAAGCAGATATTGTAGTGGGTATTAGAGATCTGGGATCTAATACTTTGAATGTCTTGACAGAAGAATTGCGACTCGAACTGCTAGGGTTTTCGTCTCGTAATATTGTGTGCCGATGACTACAAAACGGGCTTACAAGCTACGTATCCTTCTTGTTGGGGTTCCTATTGGGTTATTAAAAGGACTTGCATTTGCTTGATCTATGCGCCTGTCCTGAGATGTTGGGTCATTCACTTCTTGCCACATATCTTTTTTCCTTTCGTCTGTTATATTATGTTGTACTTGATGGCATCTGTAGTTCGGTTAGTTGTCCTTAACTGCAACTATTGCAGAGGAGTTTGTAGCACATTCTTCTACTGTCAATTGCCTCAAGATTGGAAGGAAGTCATCCAGGGTTCTTGTCACTGGAGGTGAAGATCACAAGGTCAATCTTTGGGCGATTGGTAAACCTAATGCCATACTGGTTAGTTATCTTCATCCATTTTTCCCCCTTTTCCTTCCTTTCGTGATTATCATCATTTTCTTTTTCATGTTCCTGTCAGTTGTAATATAAGTTACATTTTATGATCATCCATCCTGCATGAGAATGCCCCTTCGTGGTTATTGCTTTTGCTTTCCATTTGCACATTTTTTATTTTTATTTTCCCTCATAAATTTGTGATTGTTGGATGCTGATTTAATTTTTCATTGTCAACTGTGAGTTGAAATAGTGTCTGGATGGCTTTACATAAGACTTTTGAGGCTTGCTAGTTGAAATAAGACTAAGTTATCTTTCTTCTTCTTCTTATTATTATTGTTGTTGTTATCCTCATTCTAATTATGATTATTTTGGTCATTGTTCTTTCTAGTGACGATTTGGTGTTTGGTCATGGATAGATGCACAAGGACAGAATATAATCTTTTACATTCTAATACTTTTGCCTTCATACCCAGAGTTTGTCAGGACATACAAGTGGAATTGATTCTGTAAGTTTTGACTCATCAGAAGTACTTGTAGCTGCTGGGGCTGCAAGTGGTACAATTAAACTTTGGGACTTAGAGGAAGCTAAAAGTAAGCTTTTGAATATATTCATATGTTGTTGTCACTGAAGATAAATAGAAATAGCAGTTAATGTCAAACTTGATTGAGTATCTTAGCTATGTATATATCACATCATACTGCTAATATACTTTTTGCGTCCAATTTGATTTTATATGTAGTTGTGCGCACACTTACTGGTCACAGATCCAATTGCATATCTGTGGACTTCCATCCCTTTGGGGAATTCTTTGCATCTGGCTCCCTAGACACGAATCTCAAGATCTGGGACATCAGAAAGAAGGGATGTATCCATACATACAAGGGCCATACTCGAGGGGTCAATGCAATAAGATTTACTCCAGACGGACGCTGGGTAGTTTCAGGTGGAGAGGACAACATTGTGAAGGTAAGAATAGTTTTCCATGTTCATTGCATTAGTGAATTCATATTCACATTCTAAGCTAGTTCTGATTATATTAATGAACTTAAAATTATTTAGTTTAAAATGTAGTTTGTCGTAAACCACATTATGCTTATGTCATAATTCATAAGCATAATGTGGTTATATGTTCTACTTTGAAATGGATACAACAAATTCCCAGACATTAATTATTGTTATCAGGATTTTCTAAATAAATTTCGATTTTTTTTTTCATTGGGTTGAAAATACAAAAGAAGATACAGTACAGAAAAGAGGCAAGAGATCCCCCTAACTGTGAGAAAAAACAGATCTGTAAATATTTTACCCGAAAATAAGAAAAAAAAATAAAACAAAGGGGAAAACAGAATAAAAGTTAAAGAAACACTCATACTCATAAAAGTAATGTGGTCAACCACATGGTTTGTCCTCCTTCTTGTAATTATTTAGCCACTCAAATTTGTAGAAGGCATCATTTTCCCAGGTTTGACAGTTGGAGAATCAAGTTTATCGATTCGGATTTTGATAACTTATGGTTGTTCATTTTTTTCTGCTACTATGCTTTTGGTTGGTTAAGAGTAATGGGTAGAGATTCATGAGCTAGCATTTCCTGTTTTCTTTGGTGAGTACTCCAATATGACAATTAGGTTGAGGAAGGCATATCTCATAGTTGAAGTTGGGTAATTGGGAGGGGAATTGAATACGAGTCTTGTATGACCAAAGGATGCCTTTGAAGCTGAGATGGGGGTAAACCATCTTGGATGTCATGGCCATACATAGATATAAGAATGCCCTATCAAGGAAGAGTGAGGTAATTCAATTCGATCAAGAGGATAAGAGGGAGACGAATAACATGGGTGGAAGTGATAAGGAAAAATAAGGTTGCAAGAGGATTAGTGGAGAATCTGGATATGCTTCAATAGGGAAAGACAATCAACATAAAATAAGTTTTGATATGTGTCTAACGGAAGGAACTAAGGCTTCATGTAGTTTTATGTGTAAGTGAGTATTATTGCTGTTGTTCTCCATCATGAGTAAGGCCTGCAAAACTGCCACTGCAGAGTATGAGATAGTAGGTCAGCTTTTATGTAGTCTAAGTTAGTGGAGTGGAAGACATAAGCTTAAGATGGAAAAGAGTAAACATTGTGAAAAATCCTCAAACCAGCCATAAGGGGGACTGTTAATTGGTCCAAATGTCATACAGAAGTTTTATTTTTTTGAAGACCAATCTTCTAAATTTTGTCATACTTGATATATTGTTGATTTCAAGGTTTTGGTGTTATGTAAAATACAACTAGAAGCTAATTATCATCTCCAAGAGCTGTAGCTCGGAAGCTTTCTTTGCCACTTCATTCAGTTTGACATATTCGCATGCATGCCTCTAGCCCCCATGAAAGAAGGCTGGCCTCTCTTTTCTAGTGATGTTTGGGCTTAATAACTCCTCTTTCTGCTTGAGAATATGAATTAGTTATGAGATGACTGGTTCAAAAATCAACACATGCTTGACTTAACTGTAAGTAGAACAGAAAAATGTTATGATTGAGTGCCTACCACTGCACCAAAAGCTATAGCTTCTAGCCAATGTTCTACTTAAATCTCTTAAACCACATAGACGAATAGTAGCTCAAGTGCTATGAGCCGAGTGTGACTTGTCCCACACTTGGGCCTCTAGTACATGGGCAGATTGCTGCCACACCAGGTCAACAATTTCCCAACAAAGTTGAACCTCTGACTTGGCTTTGATGCTGATTGTTAGGATCGAGTGCAAAAGCTATTATTGTTAGCCAGAGTGCTGCTGAAATCTTGTAAACCATATAGTAGCTCAAGAGGTATTGGCTGATCATGACTGGTTCACATCCTGGCCTTTACGACGTGGGAATATTGATGCCAATTCATGCCAACCAGTGTTGTCAAAGGCTCTAGGCACACCTAGGCACCAGGGGTCCTTGGAGCCTTGAATCTATGTGCAGGACGATCGCACTTGAGGAAAGCCAGCCGCACTACGAATAAAAGAAATAATTTCTATAGGCAAGAATTCCAAGCTTCCATCAAAACAAGGGAAGTTTTACTACTCTGTAAGCCACACTTGTTAGCAGCTCTGTTTTAGCAGAGCAGAGACTATTTTAAGAAGAAGAATAACTTAAAAAGAACTAGACCAGGATACAACTGAAAATGTGCTTTGTGATGCTTTCTGGCTGAGACTTTCAGTCCTTATGCTGCTGACATAGGATTTTGCTAGATGCTGATATAGGGGTTCTTTTAATGTTTTATTGACCCTGTTCCTTCTATGACTCTTCTAATAAGAGACGTTTCCTATTTCTTAGGAAACTAAAAACTGTCTAAAAAAAATAAAAAGAACTTGCTGGAATCTTCTGTACGCCTTCTGGCTGCCTTTGGGCACTTCATCGTGCCTCGAACAAGGAAGAGGCACACACCTGAGTTGCCTAGGCATCACTTGAGTGATGGTGTCCCGCATGAGAGGTGCAAAGGCGAGAGGGTTGTCGCCTCTCGTGCCTCTCGCCTGAGGTGTGCCTTTGACAACACTAATGACAACAAAAACTCTATGCTGCATTTCTTTCTTTCAGTTTGAGATGCTAACATCTTCACCTCGGGCAGTTATACTTATAAGCTTCAAAATGCTCTAAGCCACCACACTTTTGGTTAGAAATCACAAAATAATAATGTTGTATAGTATGAAATGCCACTTGAAGGCAATACATATACTGATATTTATAAGCATGTTTCATGCTATTTTTGGTGTCCAAAGTCAGATATTCACATATCAATACTGGCAACTAATCCTGTGCCAGTATTTGATTATTATTGACTTATTTGAATTCAACCTAATTCATCATCTGGCTGCTGGAAAGCTATTGTTGTGATTATTTGTATGAGCTCATGAGCAATTTGGTTAGTGTGTAAATTCGCAACATATAAATTTATTTGTTGCATATTTATGATTCAGGCATATAAACATACTTTGGTACCGTGGCTAGTAATTTATTGATTTGCTATTTTAGTACAACTGAAGTCTATAATGCATATATATATATATATATATATATTTTAACAGTTGTGGGACCTAACTGCTGGAAAGCTATTGCATGAGTTCAAGTGTCATGAGGGTCAGATTCAGTGCATAGATTTCCATCCTCATGAGTTTCTGCTTGCTACTGGTGAGCTTTACTTTTTAATTGGAAATAGTTTTGTATAATGAATGATTACATTTATTCTGCCTCCATCAAATACTTGTCTTACATTCACATTGCATACTGTTCTTGTTAACCACAGACACAGATAATGATGATAGTGACAATTTAATATACATGAAGACACACACACACACACATGTATGTATATATAGGTTCTTCTAGCCTCCATGGTATGCGATAGCGATATGCCCCAACTGCTAATATTAAGTCACAGTTTAAATCTATTTAACTGGGGCGATGAGCAAAGTATACCCTGAAGTGTCAGCACGTATGACATTGAAATGGCTGCTGAAAGTCTGTAAAACTTGGTTTCCTTTAGTTTAACTTGTAACAAATTTTATTGATATCTATAAACTCTTTTTAACCCAAGCCCTACTAGAATTGGGATTTTGACCCTGGAAACAGAAACCCCACAACGTAATAATGAATGAAGACTCATGGTCCTAAGTACAGGTTGGATCCAGCAAATCCAAAAATGATTGAAAGATCTCCAGCATGAAGTGTGTTCTTTTTCCCCTTCTCACATTATGAATCTCGCAACTACACTAAGTTGTGTAAATATTTAAATTCTATTATTATTTTTGATTATTTTAAGTTCACCTTTTTTTTTGCTTACAAGGACTCATTGTCCTCCCACCTGTACCTCTCTTCTCTCTTAATGAAGTCTTCTTTTTCTATCAAAAACATATTTTATTTCTACTATGTTTAATGTGGCATTCATATTGATTCAATGATGTTCATAACTCATATTATCTGGAAGATCTTAACAGTTATCTTATGGTTCACCTCAATCTGATGCTTATGTAACATCAATGATTTATTCATTAGTTTCACTTGAATGACCATCTGATAGCTTGTTAATTTTATCTTTATAATCCTGAAATGCTACACGTTTTCCTTTATAACATTTCTATCCATTTCTTTTCTTCTGTTTTTGGTAAGTAATATTTTTATTTCAACTATTGTCTTTACCTTTTCTAGGTTCGGCAGATAGGACTGTTAAGTTTTGGGACCTCGAAACCTTTGAACTTATTGGTTCAGCTGGACCTGAGGTACTTATTTTTCTTATTTCATTGTTGATATTTTCCTAGTTGATGGAATTGATGATCCAGATGTTAACTCCTAAAATCTGAAACTGAATATTTTCTTAGAAAACAAACACTACAAAGAAAACTGCAGGGAAAACAAACTAAAGCTTATGGAGAAAGCTAAGAACTTTCATTATGACTTTGAGTACCAATTACAAAGCTTGACTGCAGTATTTTAGCTGCAGTAATCAAGAAGTAACCCAACCAATTCAACTAATAGATCCACTAAGTGAATGCAAGCTGTTAGAATTCTATCCAATCTAAACTAGTCCAAACAGAATTTAACTCCCCCCTTCTGCACAACACGGAGTGTTTCTTATTAAACAAAATGAATTACCTCACAGTTTGATTCCTTCCTCCTACTTTTCCATCAAACTGCTTTGTTTGTTTAAAGAAATTTGTAACAACTTCACCTCCCTTTTACGGATATCTTTGTCCTTGAGGATGAAAGTAAGACATCATTGCCCTCGAGGATGAAAGTGAAGAAATTGTTGCTTAAGTACCTGAAAGTAGCTTCCGTACTTATGGCATGGATCCAAGCCATAATAGCTTGTGCAATGTGCACCCATTTGTGTAGACATCTTGATGTCCATCTATTTCAGCCCTTGGCTATGATTTTTCATGACAATACTCTATGGAAATCTTGGATATATTACAGCCCTTTTGTGATGCAAACGCTTCATTCTAGCAACCATTAAATCCATGAGCCTTTTCTTTTTCAATATCATTCTTGGATTGGTTCTTACTGGATTCCTTGTAAAAACTAGGTTAATGCTGTCCTTTTGGTTAACTCTTCCATCCTTGTATGCTTCCCTATCTGAGAAATCTCCTAAAGTTGCTCCCCGTAGGAAGATACTTGTTCAGGCAGCATCTTTACATGAACCATCCTGTCTTGCCATGGTAAGCTTGGTCAAACTGGATGTCCTTGAAGATGAGTTAGCAGAATCTATTGTCAGCCTGTCACATCTTCTAAGTTGATTCTCTTTTTATGGTACCCAAAAATCTTTGAAGTGTCTGCCAAGGAAAATTCCACACAGCTCAATTCCACTCCCCATGGATTCCCATCCAAAGCGTGTTGAGATGCATATTTTTTTATATAGTATCAAAATTTATGACTTCTCCCATAGCAACAGAGGGACTAGTGTTATGCTTCGGGAGCATTTTAGGGCAATTCTTTAGCTGGTATATAATGTCACTGGCAAGTCTTATTGTATTTATGTATAGTTGACTTATTTGTACTCTATACAATTTCGTAATATAAATATATTATCTTGGTATAAGGAATTCTCATCCAATTCATCAAAACACTTTGAGATCTCTCTTTTAGGTCTTACATGGTATCAGAGCCAAGAGAGAGAAAATTCTAATTTTGATTTTCCGCTGTATCTCTTTCCAACATGTCTCTCTACTGCTGCATTTCATTTCAGCAGTACGATCAAATTCAAGATTTGGTCGTTTTTTGATTACTATTCACCACACTGTTCATCTGTATGTCTACCTCCAAAAAATCTGAAATCGGTATATCAAAACCTAGTACTTTTACATTTGTGTTTTCTAGATCCCCTGTTAGTACTACTAAGAAATTGAATGGATCTAATTATTTGTCTTGGGCTGCATCGGTTGAGTTATGGTTTGTGGGACAGGGATATGAAAATCATCTCATAAAATCAGTGGCAGATATTCCAACCCCTGAACAACCCAATTGGAAAAAGATCGATGTCTAATTGTACAGTTTACTCTGGGCATCCCTTGAACTTTCTATATTGCAGATTTTTCGAGCATATAAGACATGTTTTGAATTGTGGAAATGGGCCAAAAGTTTTATACACTAATGATATCCAACTTTTTTACACTTGGTTTCTAATATGTTGAATCTAAATCAGGTTGATCAGAATATGTCCACCTATTTGGGCAAGATTCATAATGTCAAAGTTGAATTTGCTGAAATATTATTATCTCTTACCACTGATCTGGTTGACCAAGAGGCACAAAGGGACAAGCTATTCATGATTCTCACTCTATATGGCATTCGAGCTGATCTTGATCTAGTTCGCTATCAGATATTGGCTAGTTCTACTATTTATTCCATGGAAGAAGTGTTTGCTCGGTTGTTACATATCTCATCTCCGATAATAACACATGTTGAGAATCCTTTTCCTGATTCCTTGGTCTTAATCTCCCACTCTGGTACTCACGAAGGTCGTGGTCGAGAGGGTCGGTGGTGGACGTCCCCAGTGCACTCATTGTGACAGGAAAAAGTGTTATCAGCTGATTGGTTATCCGGCTACTACAGCTAACATTGTTCAGTCAGCCAATTCACTTGAAGTTTCACCATCTGAAAACAAGCATCTTAATGTTTCATTATCAACTACTGAAGATGATAAGTTCCTACAGTATCAGGCTACCTAGTAATCTTTTTATGGTAATTCTGTCGCCTACCTCTCTCAGACCTCTTCTGATAGGGTTTTTGATAATGGTGCCTCTGATCACATATCTGGTAACCTTAAATTTTTTTCTAGTATTAATAATCCATCATCACTTTCCACTGTCACCATAGCTAATGGTTTCACAACCATTGCTAAAGGTATAGGTCAAGCTACCATTATCTTCTTTGCCTTTAGAGTCTGTGCTTTATGTTCCAGAATGTTCATTCAGTCTAATTTCTGTTTGTCAATTGACTCATTCTCTTAATTGTTCTGTCACTTTCATCAATGATTCCTTTACTATACAAGACCGACGTAGGAGACAAACGATTGGTACAGAGCTTGAGTCATAGGTTCTCTACCATCTTACCACACTACCTACATCTTCAGCCTTATTCTCATTCATAGTCGGTTAGGTCATCCTAGTCTATCCAAGCTTCAGAAGATGGTTTCTTGTTTGTCATCTTTAAATTATGAGTTATGTCAGCTTGACAATCACACACGTGCTTTGTTTCTAAAGCATAGTCGTTTTAGAGCAGAGTCTCCTTTTCATCTTGTTCATACTAATGTTTGGAGTCCTAGTCGTGTCAGTTCATCTTTGGGATTTCAGTATTTTGTAATCTTTATTGATGACTATTCTCGTTGCACGTGGTTATTTTTAATGAAAAATCGTTGAGTTATTTTCTATATTTCAACAGTTTTGTGCTGAAATTACAACACAATTTGGTGTTTCCATTCGTATTTTGCGTAGTGATAATGCACGTGAATACTTTTCTACATCATTTTAGCACTTTATGATATTTCAAGATATGCTGCATCAATTATCTTGTTCTCACACCCCTCAACAAAATGGAGTTGCTGAGCGCAAAAACAGACATTTAATTGAAATAGCTCGCACTCTATTACTTCATGGTCATGTTTCACTTCGGTTTTGGGGTGATGATGTACTTATTGCATGTTACCTTATTAATCGCATGCCATCTTCCACATTGAATAACAAGATTCCGCATTCTATCATCTTTTCTAATCATTCTTTATATTCATTTCCATTTCGTATCTTTGGTTGCATTTGTTTTGGTTATGATCTAACATTTGGGCAGGATAAACTCTTTCAAATCAATTAAGCGTATCTTCTTAGGTTATTCTCACCTTCAAAAAGGGTATAAGTGTCATTGTCCAGATAAGAATCGTTACTTTATCTCCGTTGATGTCACATTTTTTGAGGAATCTTTATTCTTTCCCTCGATTATTCCCGAGTCATCTCCTATCTCTGAGGCTCTTCCGGTTTTTTATCTTGGATCAAATGAACATGTATCATCTGCATTACTACCTGAATCTTCTACCTTATCCGAACGTCCTCGCTAGGTTTACCATCGTCGTTCTCGGCTTGATCTTCCAACAGACACTGTTGATGTACCTGATAACTCACCTTCTATACCAACACCTTCCCGTGCTTAGGATCTTGCTTCGCCACCTATTTTACGAAGAGCTACTCGTTCAACTTGTAATCCTTATCCTATTTATACTTTTTTGAGTTATCATCATTTATTTTCACCCTATTATGCTTTTGTATCCTCTTTGTCTTATATTTTTGTTCCAAAGTTCACTAGTGATGCTCTTGCTCATCTTGAGTGGCGGCAAATCATGATTGATGAAATGAACGCCTTACATACTAATGATTCTTGAGAACTGGTCTCTTTACCTTATGGAAAATTCACTATTGGACGTAAATGGGTATACACCGTGAAAGTTCATCCTGATGGTTTTGTTGATCGCTTAAAGGCTAGATTGGTCTAAAAGACTACACTCAGGTTTATGGTGTGGATTATTCAGAAACTTTCTCTCTCGTAGCTAAAATTATTTCTGTCAGGGTCATCATATCTCTAGCTATTATTTTGATTGGACACTTTATCAATTGGACATCAAAAATGCTTTCTTACATGGTGACCTTGTTGAAGAAATTTTTATGAAGCAACCACCTGGTTTTGTTGCTCAGGGGGAGTCAGGTATGGTGTGTCAATTGACAAAGTCTTTATATGGCTTAAAGCAATCTCCCAGAGCTTGGTTTGGTAGATTCAGTGAAGTTGTTCTTAGTTTTGGCCTTCAGAGGTGTACTATTGATCACTCGGTTTTCTATAAACATACATCTAATCGCATAATTCTTTTGATTGTATATGTGGATGATATTGTGATTACAGGAGATGATAACCATGAGATTCAGCAATTGAAATCATTCCTACAGTCTAAGTTTCAAACTAAAGACTTAGGACAGTTAAAATACTTCTTAGGCATTGAGGTTGCGAGATCACAATTGGGGATTTGTCTTTCTTAAAGAAAGTATTGTTTGGATGTCTTGAGTGATACAAGTACGTTGGATTCAAGATCTGTAGACACTCCTATGGATATCCCAACACTAAACTTGTACTGGATGAGGAGGAGCTACTAATAAATCATGAGCAATACAGACGTCTTGTTGGTAAGCTGAATTATCTCACAGTCACTATACCAGATATTGCTTTTGCAACTAGTGTGGTTAGCTAATTTCTTTCTCAGTTTTGAACATCTCATTGGAATGCTGTTATTCGTATCTTAAGATACCTTAAAACTGCACCCAAAAAGAGATTACTATATAAGAATCATGGGCACACTCTAGTTCGAGGATATGGTATGGTTATACATTAGTTCAGAAACATGATTCTACTCTACTTTAGGGTTATTGTGATGCGGATTTGGCAGACTCTCCATTTGACAGAAGATCTACTACAGGATATTGTATATTTGTGGGTGAAAATCTTGTTTCATGGAAAAGCAAAAAGCAGACTGTTGTTGCAAGATCCAATGCTAAATTTGAAATATAGGGCCATGACTCATACCACTGCTGAGTTAGTTTGGTTGAAAAATCTATTAGACGAACTTGGATTTCGGCACTCACATCCTATGGAGTTAGTATGTGATAATCAAGCTACATTACATATTACCTCAAATCTAGTCTTTCATGAACAAACAAAACATATAGAGGTTGAGTGTCATTTAGTTTGTGAGAAGCTTATGGATAATACAATCAAGACCACATATGCAAAATCTAAAGATCAGTTAGCAGACTTATTCACAAAGTCTTTGGCAGGAAACCAACTGCGATATCTATGCAACAAGTTGGGAACATATAATCTCTATGCTCCAGCTTGAGGGGAGTGTTAGAGTGTAAATATGGATAGCTTAGTTAGTGGGTCAAATAACTTAGTTAATGGATCAAGTTCCTTATTTATGTATAGTTGACTTATTTGTACTCCACACAAACTTGTACTTCACCCAATCTCGTAGTATAAATATATTATCTTGGTATGAGAAATCCTCATCCAATTCATTAAAACACTTTGGGTATCTCCCTTTTAGGTCTTACAATGTTAAGTCTTTTTAATTTTATTTTTCTGTTTTATTTCTTAGAAGGATTTTTTATTCTCCTCTCTGCACTTGTTTTCCTATTTACTTTTTTTTTTTTCTTTCTATAAGGAAAACTTGGGAACCATGTTTGTGGTTGATTGTGAGTAATAGAAAGTTTGGTAACAATGATTTGCAGTTGGAAGTGAGTAATATGAATTTTGATGACAAAGCTTTGGAGTTGGGAGTAACAATAATTTTTGGTAGGGTTGACAACCAAGTTTGTTGAAACAGCTTCCGTATCAAGGGGATAAAGAGGGGAATTGAGATTATAGGTTTGTGAAATTGAAGAATTTGAGAAATAAGATATAGAAAACCTTGCTGTTGGCTTTAAGTTTCCCATTTCATAGGAGCTCTTTGGCCAAAAGCTCCTTGCACCCTATGTTTTCTGCATCAGGTACATAGATCCATTTACACCCCTTGCAAGCCTGCATCTAACCCTACTCCAAGTTTCTGATCTTCCTGCATCACGAGGCAATCCACCAAGGATTCTGACATTTGGTTTTTCTGGAACTGCGTTGATTCCCTGCATTCCCTTGAGTCCAGGAATTGCTTTAAGGTTTCCACTACTCAGTCGTGGTGCTGTAGGCTCTCCCAATTTCCAAATCTCTCATCATTGGTCTTGGTGGATTTTGATTATTTTCTATCAACTTCTGAAATCCTCCAGCATTTTCACTTATGTTTCCTCAATTTTCTGGTTTTGGTCCTTCAACTTCTGATTGAGTGCTTGATGCCTTGATTCAACTTTTCTTGAACTCCCCCAATTTTTGACTCCAGCCTTTGCACCTCCACTTGAACATGATGCCCCCTTGGTTCCACCCTGATAGCAAACTGAGCTCTGGTATGAATGTTAACTTCTAAAATCTTAAATTGTATTTTCCAAGAAACAAAAGCTGCCAAGAAAACTACTGAGAGAAGGCTTATAGAGAAAACTAACAACTTTCATTATGACTTTGAATACCAATTACGAAGCTTGACTGTTGTATTTAAGCTGCAGTAATCAAGAGCTATCCCAACTAATTCAACTAACAGATCAACTAAGTGACTACCATCTGTTACGATTCTAACCAATCTAAACTAATCCAAACAGAATCCAACTCTTCCCTTCTTTACAGCACAGTGCATTTCTTATTAAACAAAATGGTGCAGCTCACAATTTGCTTAGTTCTTCGTACTTCGCCAGCAAACGGCATCGTTTGTTTAAATGGGTTTGCAACTGCAGACTATTCTTTTTAGAATTGTTACTTTTACCTTTATTATTTCAAGGAGTTTTTATGTTGCTAAGTTCATTCTATTGTAGACAACTGGAGTGCGTTCTCTAACTTTTAATCCTGATGGGAGGACCTTGCTTTGTGGATTGCATGAAAGTTTGAAGGTAAGCTCCTTTTGTAGTTGATCTTCGTGAATTTACATATCAAGGTAATGATATTTAATTTATTCATTGCTTGATAGGTTTTCTCCTGGGAGCCCATAAGATGCTATGATACAGTGGATGTGGGATGGTCTAGATTGTCCGATCTTAATATTCATGAGGGAAAACTTCTTGGCTGCTCATATAACCAGAGTTGTGTTGGAGTGTGGGTTGTAGACATCTCGGTAATGCTCATTTCATCTTCTTTATAGAGATAGGAGTCTTGTTTTCTTAGGTCATTGTGCTAGACCTTAAATTCATTCTAATTCTTGCAATTTCTTGTGTCTTGCTCAGCGTATAGAACCATATGCAGTTAATAATGTTACCCGGCTGAATGGCCATTCAGAAACTAAATCTTCTTCAAGTGGGAATCTGTCAGTGCTGACTGAGAACACAGCTAAAACTAGTATGGGCCAGCTATCTGTTTCACAAAATACAGATCCACTCCTGAAGGAAACAAAATCTCTTGGAAGGTTGTCAGTTTCTCAAAATTCAGATGCTGTCAAGGAGGCTAAATATTTATCATGTATGTAAATTGCATATGCTTTCCTCTTGTTTATCTTTTATTTTCTGTTTGTGTACTTTGTCAATTTTGTTTACATTCTTCTTGAAATTTGTTTTTTTTTTTTTTGTCCTTTTCTTTTGTTGTGTTCACCTGGTAAGACTGCTTATTGATGTTGATATTTGCTCATTACTTGTTGCATTGGCTGGTTGAAGCCACAGGAAGTATACCTGGTACTCCTCAAAGGGTCATTTTAAGCTCTGGTCCGAAACCAATATCGGCCAGTTCTTCTGCAGTTGCTAGTTCAACTGCACCTAAGAGAGGTTCTGTGAAAACTCATCCAGCATCAAATCTTCCAATCAACAAATCAGATATTATACCTGTAATTGTCCCCAGAACTAGTATGAGGTCAGAGCTAGCAGCTGAGTCTAGAAAAGAAGTTAGTATTGCTGGAAGAACAATGTCCTTATCTTTGCACTCGAAGGTTTCTGATTTAAGAAAATTTCCTGAAAGCAGAGATGAAGTGGTGACCCCTACCATCTCCATTATATCTGAGTCTACAGGTTCAAAGGGTACTGAATTGAGCGGTCCTTCAATTCAAGGTATCTCTACATCTGGAAAGAACTTGAAAGATGATGGGTGCCTTGGTTCTAGTAAGCTTGAAGAACCTTTGGCAACAGAAACAAGTGCTAGTTACCTGCATGAATTCTGTATGTATCCCTATCTTTACAAATTACAACTACTGCCTCCTTGCTTTCAGATGTATTTATTTTTAGCTGCTGGATTTACAAGAATCAGTACTTGGTATGTCATATCTGCTGGCTTTACAAGAATCAGTACTTGCTATGTCATATGTTTTCTTTATTGTAATCTGAAATTGTTTTAAACTTATGTAATCAGTTTGATTAGAAACTAAATTCCTCTATTGGGTATGAAATCCAAATGTGAAAGAAAGGAACAGACCTAAGTTAGAAGATGGAGCACTTTTCTCTTGCAACCTCCAGATTAAAGGTTTTCTGTCCTAACTCTAACCAAATTAAATGCGTTGTCCAACCATTCTGTCTGATTATGCCCTTTGACATATTAGGTGATCATTTAGGTGGTAATCCTCGTTCTACAACCTTATGAGATCCCGTTATTCACAAGATTTCTAGACAGTTGGATGGGTGGAAAGGGGCTTTTTTCCTCTCTAGGTGGTCATATTACTCTTATACAAGCTTGTCTTTCTAGTGTTCCTTTGCATTATCTTTCTTTGTTTAGGATCCCTGTGGGTGTTCCTTTTGAGATCCTGTTATCACAAGATTTCTACGGTTGCATGGGTGGAAAGGGGCTTTTTTTTTCTCTCTAGGTGGTCATTTTACAATTATACAAGCTTGTCTTTCTAGTGTTCCTTTGTATTATCTTTTCTTTGTTTAGGATCCCTGTGGGTGTTGTTGAGAGGATTGAGAAAATTATGAGGGATTTTCTTTGGTCTGGGGTGGCAGAGAGTAAGACAGATCATTTGGTTAGTTGGCCTATTAACAGTAAACCTATAAGGGTGGTCTCTGTCAGAATGGGTGGGATTCTATGGCCAGTGGCAATGCCACACATGCGAGCCCTTGGTAATTCATTTCTCTGGTGTACCCCTTATTTGTTCCTTTACTGATTTATAGGGTTGGGAAGGAGGACTGTTGGAAGGGGATACTGATTTTTTAGTTGCTTTTCCCTGGCTTTATCATCTTTCCATCTACACGACATACCCATTACCAATTTTTATATGTTGGAGGACACGACGGTTGCTTGGAATTTCATTTCTTTAGGAATCCGAATGATAGAGAGGCTTTCAATCTATTTTCTCTTAGGAATATTCTTGATTCTGTTCTAATCACTAGGGGATCAAACTGGAGACTTTGTACTGTAGATAATTGGGTGTGTTTTCTTGCAAGTCTTTTCTTTCTTTTCATCCTCATTCCTGTTGTCTCCTTCTTGCTAATCCCATTTGAAGGACAAAATTCCCTCAAAGGGTGAGGCTTTCATGTGGTCAGCTGTACCAAAAAGGATAGGTACCGATAATTAGTTGCAGTTAAGCATGCCTAAGAAGGCTATTTCTCCGGACATGTGTTATGTGCTATAGCTGTAAATAGCGTTTGTTGTATTAGCTGTACTATAGTTATTGTCAAGTCCCACATTGTTTAGATGTGGTAGTCTTGTGTTAGTACTCTAATATAAATACTCATACGTAAGGTGAAATCACCACATACATTCAAACTCCATGGCAACAACCTGTAGTCTTGTTCCCCAACAAAGACCCACAGTCAGGCAGCTTAACAAAACAAACAATTGCTGCAAAAAAAGGAACTCGCTATGCAGATAAAACTAGTTGCAGCAAAGAAGCTCCAAACAGCTCTCCCTTCCAAAAAACAGCTTTAGGGTAACTCTATCACTCCTAGGTCATCTTTGGCACCAAGTTGAGTGATAGAAACCAGCTGAAATCATGCAAAAACAATCCAAATCAGATTCAATCCGCAGCAAAAAGGAAAAACCCCTGCAAATCATACACTAAGAAACCAGCTGCACAATAACCAGCCAGCCAGGAACATGGAAAGAAAAAATAAACGTTGTTCTAACTACATAAAGATGCAATTTAAAAAAAAAACTTCCAAATTTTTAAGCCCAAGCCCATAATGCTTGATCATTTGCTGCCTTCAACAACATTAGTCACAGCCCAGGTTGCAAGCGGCTTCTGTTTTATATTTTATTGTTTTGCTCTGTTTAATTTTTGTCTTGAGTTATGTTTTTCTTTGTTTCATTTATCAGTTGGGTTCTTATTAGCATAACTGTATTATTTTTTATATTGAGATTGAGTTTTCCATTCATAATGCTTGGCTCCCAATTCTTTATGTACTAGATGAAAATCGAGGTCAAGGGCCTAAGGTGAATAGAGATGTATGTTCTGTTCAAGGACAAAGAGGAGGTATCAGTATTCTTCTATTGGTTGATATGGATGGTTTAGATATATATTTTATGATTTATAACTTGTACTATTTAAACATATAGGAAAAATGCGTTCCCTTGTTAATTGGGATAAGAGAGAAAGATCTGCTAATCATGAAGTACCCATCTCTGGAATTTCTTCAGGGACAATGTCAGCAGTTAATATTCTGCCTTTCAATGCGGTAAATACTTTTTAATTGTGTTTTGCCACCATTTCCTTTTTCTGCTGCTTTTCTTAAATCCTGTCAAACCATGACAAATAGCTCTTTTATTTTTTCTTGAAGCCCAATATATTGAAACAAAGCTAGGAATAGTAAAGAATTTCTTTTTTCCTAATATATTACCCTTACTTTTTAAAGTTTAAACAGAGAGGATATACTTCATCAACTGAGAAGGAAATGTTGTCTGCTAGTGATGAAGATGCTATTGCTGATGTGATGGAACAACATGATCAATTTCTCAGCTCTTTGCAGTCTCGTTCAGCCAAGTTACAGGTATTGATAAATAAAATTTTGAAAATATACTTATGACTATTGATATTGCTTTTTATGAATCTCTTCATTCTTTATATGTTTTTGTTATTTTAACACATTATGCGCACCTGTGAACGGTATAAACGCTCAAGATTGTTTTAGGATATTAGATGAGTTGATGAAATATGGCCTGTTGTTTACTATAGAAATGGTAAATGATTTTCTGCTTATATGACACAATGCCTTGTATCACACTAACCAACTTAGAAGTGAGAAGTCTAACTAATTATAGAACAAGTTTTGGTGGTTGCTTCTATTCTTTAATGTAACATTTTACTGCATGTTCTTTCTTCACTTATATTTTCTCTTTAGTAAAGCTTAAATGCAGCATGTGTTGATGTATTTCCCATGTCGATTAGGATTAGTAGTAGTACTCCATAAGGATTTACTAGTGCAACATTTATCAGCTTAAGCTTTTATGCTGGATGATGTTGCTTAGTGGTAGAGGGGTCATTTGTTGATGTATCTGTTAAGTCCTTTGTCTTAGTTGTAAACTGACTTGTATCTTTGTTAAGTTTCATGGTCCATGTGCAAGCGCGCATGAGGGGAATGCCTATTTCTAACTGTCGTAATCTTCATATAATTAAATGTGCCTGCTTTCGCAATATTTTTAGCATTTGAAAGATTTTTGTTCTTCCTTTTAATGTATCTTGGAAAATGTAAATATTATGATAAATGTGTTGCAATTGTGAATTTCTTTCACGACCTGCATCTTATACAAAACTGGATTCCAAATAGAACATTACTAACATTCCTCAATTACAGACAAAGGAAATATGCCAATAATTGCTAAGATATGTATATTAATACGTCTTCTGCAAAATATGATCAAGTGGTTATTTGTATCCAAAAAATTCAAGTATTCAGATCAAATGGCCCCAAAATGAAGATAAAGTCTCTAGAGCTCAATCTTCAGTTTATGTCCTCTGATGGCGCTACCATTCCTGAAATATATAAACTAATTAGATCGTGATTTCATGGCTCAGTAAGTGACCATAGTAGCCATTAGCAGAAATGTGAAGCTGAATGATATTGGATTGACGGATTGTTCCAGTTAATCTGAATTATTGTCAGAGTAGGTCAAAGATATAGCTAAAGATAACAGAGTAGGTGTATGCATCGTTAGCTGGTGTTGTAAAACAGTGGTGAAATTCTGGATCACTGGTTCTTTCATTGCCCGGTTGCTATATTCTTGTGGGAGTTGGTGTTTGTGCTCTTTTGGGTTGGTTGGGTGTTGTCCCGTATGTTACCTGGCACATGAGAGGAGGTAGAAGAAGTAGCAGGCTTGAGAGGAACAACTGTACCTTCAATAATGAGGAGGCCTCATGGGGAAAACTGAAGAGGACTTTTCTACATATGTGGTTACAATAGATGCCTATTTATCTCTCTTTTCATTCCTTTGGGTCTCTTGTAGATTTCTCAGATGGTTTGAATTATAATCTATAGTTTTTGTTTTTTTGGCCTTTGGTAAGGTGTGTCCATACAAATTGCCCTTCTTTTAGTAAAATATTATATTAGTGTATAATATAATCTGTAGTATTGTGTACAAAGATATTGCCCTTCTTTTAATAAAATTATTACTTATTAAAAAAAAAAAAAAAAAAAAAAAAGCAGAAGAGAAAACACATGTTCATTCAACACTCAACCTGTTAGAACTTTCTATCAGTATTATATATTATAATTAATTCAACCTTTTTCGAAATAATTGTCACATCTTATGAGTTCAAATATATGTTCATAAAATTATTCCTGAGTTAAAAAAACTGTTGAGAAGAAAAATGGAATAATAACGCAGTTACCCGGAGAAACATTAGAGGCTAGGGGCATATGCTCATACACAATGACTAAAACAATTCAGTCTCATTATTAAACCTAGGTCAGTAAAATTTCTGATTTGCTTTAGTACAAGAGCTTTATTCAGACTCCCTATGCTTCTAACTTCTACCAAGAGGAATTGGATTCTTTGACTATTATTTTATAGGTAAGG
This sequence comes from Quillaja saponaria, assembly GCA_029379385.1. Lineage (NCBI taxonomy): Eukaryota > Viridiplantae > Streptophyta > Magnoliopsida > Fabales > Quillajaceae > Quillaja > Quillaja saponaria. The sequence continues at coordinate 21,590,967 of CM055614.1, read as the reverse complement.
AAACAACCTATTACCACTAATCAGAATAGGACATTAATAAACACTTAATAAGAAATTTCTCCAAAAATAGTTATGGAGACACTTTTATAGCATACAGGCTCTCACCCAAAGTTTCCTAGACTGAGATAGACTTCAAAGAGAGTAACCTGAGCTCAGTCTCAATGCCAGATCAGTTTTTACACCATAAATTTCTTCTCTTGTGCATATTATAGATAAATTGTGATATGCCTGACCAGGTTAGGGTTTTGCGACTTTACGTTTCTATCTAGATCTTCTTAATGCATTTGGTAACTAATATACCTTGATATTTTTTCATTTTCTTATTATGCATCATTTTAGTCAAATTTGATGAACCTGGTAAGCAATTTGTTGCAGGGAGTCTATAGATATTGGGAAAGGAATGATGTTAAGGGTGTTATTGGTGCAATGGAGAAGATGGATGACCATGCTGTAAGCATTCTATGTTTGATTATTCATCATCTTTTCTCCTTAATGATAAAAAAATGGTACAAATTTAGCACTTTCGAAGAGCCTAAGTTTATGTGTGAAATGCTATAAATTCCAGGTTATGGCTGATGTTGTTACCATAATGACAGAAAAAATTGACATTATCACACTTGATATATGCACTGCACTTCTGCCACTCCTAACAGGCCTTCTTGGAAGTGAGATGGACAGGTAAGAACTTCATATCATTCCCTCCTTGTCTGCCACTTTGCACAAGGTTTTCTGGTCTGTTTCGTTGGTGCACATCATCTTTTACGTCACATCCATACTTTTCTTTCTTCTATTGAAAAGAAGGTAAAGTACAAGGAAGGAGGCTCGTTTTCATATGGCTTACCGATCACTCTGCTTATAAGATATGTAGACACTCTGAAAAGAACCCTCAAGTTAACTAAAGAGGTAGAACAGTTTTATCCCAAATAAGATGAGGAGGAAATTGGGCATCTTGAAAATAATTCTCGTATTACACTTCAATTAAACACTCCAAATCACATTGCCACAAACAGTTAGCATATGTGTTCATCCCAAAACACAACATACTCGATCATCAAGATCTTGGATACCATTGATCTGTGAACAAAAAGAGGCTCACTAATATCCTTGTTTTGGAAGCAAATCATGCTATGTCTAGGCACTTAACCCTGGAAAGTCTTCTCACCTGCAGCTAGTTATTTCTATTGACTCTATTAAGAAGTACATCAAAACATGAGCATCAAACTTAATTGGTCTGTAAGGGGTACAAGAAATCTAGAAAAAGATTTGCAAGAAAACAGCCCAAAAACTTAATAGACCAATTATGTGTATCTGCACCGCAGTAGCAGAGAAATAACAAGAATCAAGAGTTTCGAGCAAAAACAATGTGATAGGAAGCTTCCAAGTCATTTATATTTCTGAAGAATTGAAAATCTCAAGATATCACCATCCAAGAAAAAAAAAAAAGAGAAGCCAGTGGACTGTTAAAAGGTGGCAAGCCTGTAAAGGTGAGGAAGCAAGGAAAAAGAACCAGATCTGATCTCCCAGATTCATATCTCATTACCATTACAAATTTTATAATTAAATTCATATCTCTTACACTCACCTACCCAGACCATAGAAATCTTGCATAATGTGCTCCAAACTTTCAACCGTCCTAATGGGAGTTCTAGAGAAAGAGAGGTACAATTCACTGCTATAAAATGTCCTTGTAGAATCTGAACAATAAGGTTGAGAGGAGATGAGAATACGAGTTCTGGCTTTTTAATTATTCATTGTGCTATTTTAAAACAAATACAGAAAGTCAGTAAGGCTATTGCTATTATAGGATCCATATATGTTTAGGGTTATATTAACAATTAATGCTTGAAGAATAGCGTCATCGGTATTGTAGAAATACTTTAGGACTTACTGGACAATCATTCAATACAATAGCAAGTCAACAATAGTTGGGATTCTGGGGATAAAATTGATATTTGAGTTACTGAGTGTTCTTCCAAGGGATGTATCCCCCCTTCCTCCCAGATTCTCTCTCTCTCCCCTCCTTATTGCCCCTTTTGTGCTACACCATATTGGTAATACTAACCCTAATACTAATAAGCCTAACTTCAGGAGAAAGTAATCATAATTATAATAAACTAATTATGTACTAATAATTGTCACTTAACTCTAAATCCTTAATTGATAACCCTAAAACTCTAATCCTAAATATAAATTAAATTGAAATCCCCGATTACTGGGTTTCTTATTGGAGTTTTGCTTTATTCTCTTTCCTGTCTATTCAGCTTCCGTTATTATTGCTTGGTTCCTTGGAGTTTTTAGATGCTTTAAATTCTAATTCTGGATGTCTGTGTCATTTTGTTCTTCTTTTATTTCTTTATTTACTATTAGGAGGTGAACCTTGTATATCTCTTAATTGAGTTTGCTCCTCTACCAGTGTTTTGATGAATTTTTACTTATAAAAAAAAAAATCAATTGCAATTAACATAATAATTATCTCTTCACATGACATCATGTCTCTCTGATTGATTTGAAGCGTGATTGATCCTTATGGAAGTCTAAGCTCGCTTAGTAGTTATACTTGTCCTCCATCTCTTTATTTTTTATCTTTCTTTTTAAAAACATTTTCTTATAAAAAAACGACATTTGAGTTTCGGTTGTTCAGATTATGAAGCACTTTTGAGTTATATTATGCGAACTTTCTGCATGTACATCATTGTGATGGTTATTTTTTTCCCTTTTTGTGCCAAGTGATGTGAAATTTGGTTTTACGTTCATAATTTTGTGGATTGTACTGCAACTATTTGACAATCTGCCAATATATATAGACATTTAGGCATATCACTGGGGATGTTGCTTAAGCTGGTTAGAATATTTGGGTCAGTAATCTATTCAACACTAGCAGCATCTACATCTGTTGGCGTGGATATTGAGGCAGAACAAAGGTTGCTTTTTCTCATCTAAATCCCTTCTGCGCCCTCAAGAATCAGCTAGATGTTCTCTAGATACATACATTTATCCAATTGAAGTCCCTGATTACTTGTTAATGGTGTCACTTAGGCTAGGGCGTTGCAACCTCTGCTTTGTAGAGCTTGAGAAAGTCAAACGCTTTTTACCTTCTCTTTCCAGGTAAGCATGGCAATTCTCTGTTTGCTTTTCTTTTTTCCTTTTCATTTCATTGTCTAATGCAGGAAGTGAGTCCATGTTTGTTTCTCTCTTTGACATATAGAAGAGGGGGATCAGTTTCAAAGTCTGCACAGGAGTTAAATCTAGCTCTTCAGGAAGTTTCATGACAGGAATTAATGTACTGTGTGGAAATGGTATTATTTCTACTGTTCAAATGATTCTTGCTTGCTTTAAGGGGTTAGTGCATTTTAAAAGATTAAACCTCTATTCAGCACGGGTGGTTTGACGATTGAATGCCCTTGGCTTGGGCCCTATCCTGCATATAGATTCATGCTGTTCACATTTCTTATAACTGGAGGTGTTAACAACCTGCTATTTCTACAAAATTCACCAGAACATAGACATGTAACCCTCTACAGCTGCTCGTTGTCCATTTCCAATACTCGGCATGAAGATCTGCTCAATATTTAACACTGACCCTATGTGTAGCTGCTAAATACCACTCAATCTAATTATATATAAACCTCTTTGATCTTGTGGACAAATCATGATGCTACAAATGCTGCTTTTACATCTTGGTCTGAGTAATACTCTTCAGTAGGAATGAGTTGAATATTCATTGTATTGCTTATGAATTCTTTCTCTTAATGTTACATTTGGTGAGATAGAAAATCTAACGAACAAAATCCTTGTTTGCATTAAGCAATGACGGAAGTAGACTGGTAAGTGATGTACTAATTTCCTTTTCTGGACCATGAACTTCAGTTGGATACAGCAGAGAATATTAAAATATGCTAGGCGCTTTTGAACGTGTTTAACAAGCCATGATTAGTGTTCGTCCTTTCACAAGCATCATTAGTGTTCGTTCGTGTGTACCATTATGTTGCATTTGTACTTGTAACTCAAAATAAAGAGGTAAATAGGAACCTGTGCGATGTAAATGATAATGTTATAAGCACATATCCCTTGTCTTATCTGACCAAAATGATGTATCTGTAAGAGTAAAATACATTTAACCCCTGTTGAATGACTTCTCAAAATAATATGGTTTCTCCTTCCTGGTGTTCCTCCCTCCTCCTTCATCATTAGAGATTCTTTCTATCTTCAAAAAGCCAAAATTACTAATCCAGCTATCCTCATTTTCAACGAAAAGGTAATTATTTGAGTTTATGTAGTCTATGATTTCATTAAGATTACAGTATGTTGCTCAGTTCTGCTGAGTATATAGAATTCGATGCTTCAATGTTTAGGCAGAGTTGGGTGGTGATGCTCTTGTTGGTCTTGTTATTCTCCTTCTTGAGTTGACTCACTTGGGAAATCAGATCATCCAAGAGTCATAAAATTTAAAGAAGAAATCTGAAACTATAACAGAAGAAATGAAGGAGAAGATATCTCAGGAGAAAAATGAATTCCATAAAATGATTTAAATAGATGAAAAATAAACTAACAACCTTATTGAACCGTCACACTATCTATAATATCTCCACCGCTAAAAGATGGCCATAAGACTAGTTCCTATTAGCCTATTTTATTGACACCTTACCATGCCCATAACGGAGGGCAGAAAGCACTCACCAACTTAATAAAAACTAGGACACTCTAATTGATAAAAAAACATAGCACACAAAATGATTAGCATGCACTAAGTTTGACACTCCCCTTAGTGCATAAACTGAGTGCTTTTCTAAACTTCTTAAATTTAGCTTTTGCAAAAGCCTTAGTAAAAATATCTATTGTTTGGTACTTTTTCCCACTTGATCTCTTGTGCAAGCATTTTTCCTGAACAAAGTGGTGCTAAACTTTGATGTGTTTCGTGTGAGCGCTAAACACTAGATTTGCAACTAGCTTGATTGCACTTTCATTGTTGCATCGAATAGGAACAGGGTAATCAATTTCACCAAAGATATCGCCAATCCCCCGCTTTATCCAAACACATTCCTAAGTAGCCTTAGTTGCTGTAACATACTCTGCTTCGGTACTTGAAAGGGTGACATTTGGTTGCTTCTTGCTACACCATGAAACTACAGTTGAACCTGTACTAAAGCAGTACCCTGTAGTTGAGCGCCTATCATTCTTGTCACCTGCCCAATCAGCATCTGTGAAGCCACTTAGCAAGAATTCTCACCTCTCTTGTACACTAGCCCATATTGAAGAGTACCTTTTATATATTGTAGAACCCTCTTTGCTACATCTAAGTGAGGAACTTGTAAAGTCTCCAAGACATGAATTGAGAAATGACTCTGATTGAGTATGCAATGTCTAGCCTTGTGATAGTTAGGTAAATTAAACTACCCACAAGTTGTCAAAACCTTCATGCATCCCTTAACAACTTTCCTTCATTTTTCTGTAATTGAAAATATGGTTCCATAAGAGTGGCCATGGCGTTGCATATCCCATGCTAAAGCGTTCTAGTATATTTTTGGCATATCTATTTTAGGACACAAAATAGCCATCTTCTATTTTCTCAATCTCAAGGCCAAGAAAGCATCTAACCTCTCCTAAGTTCTTCATCTCAAATTGGACTGACAAGTCAGCTAGTAGCTGTGAGATTTCAAGCTCATTATCTCTGGTGATAATCATGTCATCTACATACCAAAAAAATCTCACCTATATCCATGTCTCTATTTTCTCAAACATGCTAGAATTTGAATCTAAAACTATAAATCCATAGAAGATAAGATATTGAGCAATCTTACCATACATGCGCGAGATGTTTGTTTAAGACCATACAACGCCTTTGAACATGATGAGAGAATTCTTTAGAAATGAAACCTTCTGGCTACTCCATGAACACTTCGCGATCCAACCTTTGTAAAGGAAAACATTTTGTAAGTCGAGTTTCCATAGCTTCCAACCTTTGCATGCTACCAAGGGAATGATTGTTCAGACTATTACCATCTTCACAACTGAACTAAAAGTTTCTTTATAGTCCAATCCATAGTGTTGTGATAACCCACGAGAAGCTATTTACTTACTTTATATCTATCGATAGTCCCATCCCTCTTCCTTTTTAACTTGTAAAGCCATTTGCAAGTTACTGATTTGAAATCTTCTGGCTTTGGCATGAGCTCTCAAGTGTCATTCTTTATAATTGCAAAAACTTCTTCTTGCATAATTGATTTTCATTCAATAACCCTTCTAGCTTCCTTATAGCATGAGGGTTCATTGTATTCTAATGGTCTTTCAAAGAAACAAGAAACCACTGTACAATGATTCAACTGAACATAATGATCTTTAAGGAAGCTAAGCTGATGCTTCTCTCTTATTGATCTTCTTAATTTGAGGACACCTTGGTCATCACTTTCTGGATTGAGGGTTGCAAGTTGCTTTGTGGAGATTCACTACTCCCCATTTTTCGATGCTTATCTTGACTAGATGAAACCTCGTTAAAAACAACATCCCGAGAAGTAACAAGCTTCTTTGTCTCTGGGTCCATACATTTTCAACCTTTCTTGTGAGAGTCATAACCAACAAATACATATTTCTTTGTTTTTGGGTCTAATTTAGTTCTATTGCTCTTAGACACACGAACATAGCAAATATAACCAAATATTCGAACATAACTCACATTTGGCTTTGCATCATATAAATACTCGAAAGGAGACTTATCCGTACCTAGCTATGGAGGTAGCAATTGATTACATAGCATGTGTAATTCATTACCTCTGTCCAAAGTTCTCAAGGAAGGTTTTTGTAATGTAGCCATGATACAATCATCTATGATATATGTCCCAACTTGCATTCAGAAACTCCATTCTGTTATGGGGTTTGGGGACATGTCATTTACCAATAAATGTCATGATCATAACAATACTTGAAGAAGCTGTTTGATATGTACTCTTCTCCCCATTGTCGGCTCTTAAACATTTTATCCTAAAGCCAAATTCTTTCCCCACTATATTGGTAAATTCAATGAGCTTGGAAAAAGCTTCACTCTTGTCTTTCATAAAGTACAACCAAAAGTACTTGAAAAAATCATCCATAATCACAATCAAGTATTGAAAACCAATGTAGCTTGGTATTCTAGTTGGACTCATCACATCGTTGTATGTCTTTTAGAATTAGAACGCCATTCACTAATTACTTAAAAAAAATATCCTTCAACATTTTGATAACCATTATGGCCCAACTGGCATGCCATATTGATGCTCCATCATTCCGGTTTTGTTGTCTCCACATAAGCTTCATTAGTAGATATCATAAACAGGGACTTTTTTCATTTTACTTACAAGAAGAATATCAGCAGTTATATCATTTACATTGTCTGGGCCAAAGAGAACATGCTTTCCATCATCAGTTATTTGAGAAATTGAAACTAGATTTTTCTTTAACTCGGGCACATGGTAAACATTCTTCAAGACAATGCCTCCATCCACATTAATGTTGCCTTCTTTTTATACAGGGTGTACAAGAGTTGTTTGCAGTGACAATCGGCCGTATTACCATTATGCAACTAGAATTTTGAAAACAATGATACATTTCCAGTCACATGGTGTGAGCAACCAGAGTCAATAATCCATTCATTCTCATAGTTAGTAGTCATATTTGCTTCAGCCAGTGCTTTCACTTGACTTGAGACAACACCTTGTTTTATAATTAACATGGTTGAAAAACATTTATCTTGCATTGGTGGTTCTTCACCTTCTTCTTCACGAGCTAGCTTTGCACCTTTATCTTCCTGAGCTATACTTGTGTTTCCATCTAGAGCTTCACATGATAATTTCGCTTGATGTGGCGAAGTTCACCGCATCTATAACATGTGAGTGATTTCAGTCCACCATCATATGAAGCTTTTAATGAATTTCCTTTGGAGAAGAGAACCTCTATAGGTTCATAAATTGATTTGCTTGACATTTGCATTGCCAATGCTTCTTGGTTGGAAAGATGATTTTCTAGATCAATAATGAATGGTTAAGTCATCTACCTTTGCAAAGAGGTGTTGAATGGTGTATATCTATCCTTAGGCCACAAATGAGATGCCGCCATTGTCTTGCCTCACTAATGGGTTTTTCTGTATCTAATTCTGAAATTTCAGCATGAATATTTCTTATTTTAAAAAAATAATTTAAAATTAACATGCCTCATTGTGTTAGCATTGCAACCTCATTCTCAAGAAACTGTAATTTGCAGTATTTTTCCTGGAAAATAATATCTTAAGAGTCTCTAAATTTCTTTTTGTGAATCAAGGTCACGAGCATGATCAATAAATTCCTTACTGACCGATGTTCTTAGTGAAAAAAGAGCTTTCCTATGCTTAATCTTCCATTTCCTTCGTGCTTCGACATTCTCCAGAATGTTGTCAGGAATCATTAAATCATTTCCAATAGTGAGTTCTCACACATCATGTCCTTGAAGATAAGCCTTCATGTAGCTGCAGATACTTCTAATTTATATCTACAAGCTTCTCCACACCATATTGTGTAAAACCATTTCTAACCATGCTTGAATCCATTTGTGAACAAAAGCTTTAGTAATAGATTTCTTTAATGAAATAGCCTAGTAGCCAATAAAGTTCAGATCCTCAAACTTGACTTTAATACTGTGTCAAAAAATTAGAGGAGAAATATGAAACAATAACATAAGATATCTGAAACTGGAAGCTTCTTTATTTGAGAAAAGTGAATTACATAAGATGATTTAAATAGATAAAAAATAAACTGACAACCTTATTCAACTTCTAAAATATCTAAAACATCTCAACTACTAATAGATGGCCTTAACTAGTTTCTATTAGCCTCTTTTATTGACACCTCACTATGCCCATAACATTACTTTAAGATGCACTTTTAGGTTTGACATCAAGTGGTTGTGTTTCTAGATCCTTGATTATTTTGATTCACAATTAGATGGCATTCTTTTTCTCTTCTTGTGGTCCATATCATGTTGCATATCTCCCTCAGACACTAAGTTCTAAAGCTTGCTTGACCTAGAAGAAGCTCCATCAAAAGAAGCTATTTTGTTCTTTCAAGGACAATGCAACATCCAAGGTATGAATTATTTAAGTGGAAAAAACACGAATTTTTTTAAGTGATAATCCTAGTCTAGATTCAAATTAATGTATTTGATTTTGATTATGAATTGAAAGGGAAAAAAAAATTCTAATTTTGATTATGAAGGATGCGTTTCAAGGGAATCAAGTTGTGTTTATAAGAAAATGCTAACTAATAAAAGAAATACAACAAAGAATGATTTAACTAAATGTGTCTTGTGCCTAAGGCTGAAGGTTATCATAAACCAAAAAAAAGGGAATTTCACTTAAGACCATTGACATGAATGTATCCCAAGCATTATGACTTTATATGAAGAAGCATCAGAGTTTGTGTATGAGAATTATGATGTGACCATAAGAGATAGCTATAGACTAAGTTTGGAACAAGTCAATTAGTTCAAGCCATATTTGGATTTGGCTTAGGAATTAATTAGCTCGAGACCTAAGAGGACTGAACTTGAGTTTGAGTTTCTATTTATTAAGATAAAAGAACTCAAATGTCAAATATTTACACGAGTTTTAACTCTTTAAGTGTAAACCTAAGTTTTTGGTCTCAACTGTGTTTTCACTCATCAATATAGTATATTTATCATCTACTTTCTTTTTTTGTTGGATATGACATTATTTACAAGTTGTAATTTCTTATTCTAGATTTGGTTGGATAATGGATGTATTATGTTATTTTGGACTTGTATTTTGGTTTTCATAGTCGCATGTGTTACTTTAAACTTGGTTTGCAGCTATTCGGATTTCTATTTAACTCAACTCAACTGAGTCTTAAAACCCAAACTAATTGGGATCATGTATATGAATCTTTTTAGTAATGCTTATAGCAACTATATCCTTCTCAAAAAACTGCCCCCATGTAAGTTTCGGTTTTTCTCTACCATGTCTAATACCTATCACCTTCACTGAGTCACATATCTTAACTACGGTGACCATTGGCCACATTGGATATGTCAAAACCAATGTAAGCGATTCTCTCTCATTTTCTCCTTGATAAGTGCTACCTCTATCTTCTTACAAATCTCCTTATTTTGTATTCTATAATTTCTTATGTGTCCAGTCATCCATCTCAACATTCTCATTTTGGTTACTCCTATCTTATGTGAGTGTTGTTTCTTAACTGCCCAACATTCGGTATTATACAACATAGTCGGTCTCACTATTGTCTTGTAAAGTTTTTCTTTCAACCTATTCAGGATTTTAGGATCACATAAAACACTCGAAGCCTTCGCCACTTCATCCATCCTATCTTGATCCTATAGTTCACATTATGCTCATTTGTGTCATCTTTTTGTATAAATGAACTTAAATACTTAAACACATTCTTTGTAGGGATTGCCTGACTATCTAAAGTTATTTCAGTTTGGCCTTCTCTAGTGTCACTGAAATCGCACTTAAAATACTCGGTTTTTGTCCTACTCAACCTAAGACATTTAGATTTTAATGCATTCCTCCACAATTCTAGTTTGAACTTTAAACCTTCTCTAGTTTTGTTTACCAGCAAGATATTGTCGGCAAACAACATGCATCATAGAGCTCTATCCTAGATAGCATAAGTAAGTTCATCCATGAATAAAGCAAATGAGTAGGGGCTTAAAGATGAACTTTGGTGAATACTTATCGTGATTGGGAACTCTCTAGTCATACCATCAATGATCCACACCCTAGTCCTTTGTACATATCTTTAATAACTTCTACATATTTAGTTAAGACATTTTTCTTTATGAGAACTCACCACAAAACTTGTCTTGTCACCTTATCGTACGGTTTTTCTACATCAATAAAGGCTATGTGAAGATCATTTTTTTTTCTCTATATTTCTCTATTAATCTCCTAGGTAAGAAAATGGCCTTCATTGTAGAACTTCCTGACATAAAGCTAAATTGATTCTCTGAAACTAAAGTCTCATTCCTAAGCTTACGCTCAATCACTCTTTCCCACAACTTCATTGTATGACTTATAAGTTTTATTCCTCGATAGTTCGTACAACTTTGAATGTCTCCTTTATCCTTATAAATATGGATCAACGTACTCTTCCTTCGTTCATCAGGCATTTTCTGTACTTTAGAAATGAGATATATACTGTAATATTTTGTGTTAGTTACTAATATGCTATATTGATTAGAAAAACAAAGTATTACTTTCTTTTAGGTAGATATTCTTCACAACTTCCTTTATTAGTTTTAATTTATGAATGGTATATGATGACATTTGAATATATGTCTATGTATAATATATTTGATTGAAATTGCTCTAGGAATAGATGTTAGAAAGTTAGAAAAGATAATTTGAATGAATTCAAATTACCACTTTTCAATTAAAAAGTCCATGATGAGAATGAGTTTGTATGGTGTCCATAATTTAATATGACCAAGCAAAATTGTTACACCCTACACAGAAGTATAACTGGCCGGAAAAATAGATAACCAAATCTTTGTAACCCAGATGTTATCACAAATAAACACATATGACTCTTACACAATTATATTTAAAACCAAAAAAACTTTACTAAAAAAAATTGAAAACATAGACTTGTCATTGAACACATAACATTTACTGAAAATTTCGGCAAAAGTTCCTTGTAAAGTAGAATATGCCCATATAATGTAAACAATATATACTCCTACTTTTACACAACAATAACAAAGACAATAAGGGAGCTCCACTCCATCCACATAAAAAAAAAAATAAAAAAAAAATCAATTAAACACCAAGTTCCATAACTCAAACTTCATAAACCAAGCCCTAAGATGACTGTAAACTGTTGCTTTAAGTAGGTGATTAAAAAAAAATACCTTGCCATTAATTTCTTGGCAAGTCCATTATCAATCCCTGATGTTCACAGAGATCCTGTTACTAAAAAAATAACAACAGAAGATATGTAAGTCTCACGGACTCAGTGAGTGAAAAATCGTACCTAAAGGGTACTAGCATAAATCACAACATAAAAAACACATATCAATTAATTAATCTCATATAACCACACTTATGTCTTGATTCAATAATATATGTACATACATGTACTTATCACAAAATCACAATTCCCATAATTCATAGGATAAACAAATCAATTGAATATTCGGAATTCATGATTCAATTAAAGTGATCAGAACATTCAAAGCATACAAAGGGCCAACCGAGTAACTCAGCATCGCATAACAAATATCTCCCCCCATCAATCATTTATGCGCCGGCACAACAAGTTAATCTCTATACACAATCCATTATACTGGGACTGAGCACTCAATATTTTTAAAACACTTATCAGAATCAGAATATCTTAAAGTAGAATATCCTAGGTGCATCCGGATTTCACTTTCAGAAATAAAAATCATTTCTCAAAAAATTTTTTGTTGGCCCTTATTAACCATAAATAACTTCAATGATCAAACATAATTCAAATGACTTACTGAAACATTGCACATGCTTATTTTTTTTATATAACACATCTATTCAAATACACATAATAATCTAGCAACTGAAGAGCACATAATCCACTCATCGTGTATCAATATTGCTTGTCACTTCTTATTGTATTCACGCGTGTTGCTGTCTCAAACCCAAGGTCTGGAGCTGCAATTAAATTTTTTAATATTACTCAGTTTGTCCATTTTATAAGTTATAATCTTTTAATTACGAAAATCCATAGATATTAAGTTTCAAGTATTTATTTAAAGTTTACCCTTTTTAGGCATTTCCACACTATCATGGAGATATGTTTGATTTCCATTTATATACTAAACCAAATTTAATAAAACCAAGTTGAAACATTATCTTTAGGAAGTTAGCTATCTTTTTTATTTAGGAACTCCTCCTAAAATCAACATTGAACTCACTTAATCTCTCACATGAACAAAAACAAGGTACTGGTACAATTCCTGGTTATCTTACCTGGATCCCAATGCTTATAGAATTCCCATACTATAGATGATACTTAAAAAAACTCAACTAATAATCTGACTGCATCATTTTCTAAGCATATCAGGCATAGAGTTTAGCAATTTAATCGTAAAAAAATAGATTTTATAAGTTTTCATTTCTTCCTTAGCTGGCATCTCTTGAGCAAGTCTTTGTGTAGTATTTCCATTTCAAGGAACTTATATAAAATTACCAAACTTCCAATAACAATCACTGTTTGCTTAAATTACTATGATAAAGAAAGCATCATAAGTGTCTTAGGAAAGTAGGGTGAACTGTAGTAGATAACTTCCAACTGCTTATTTCACATCAAAAGGGAAAAATTTCATTTTCAGTTTCTTCTATGCAGGCCCAAACCAAGAATATGTAGAGCCAATAGTATCAAACTTGGATAAAGAGAAGAAAAAATGCCATCTTAATGAAGTAAACTTCTGGCATTTATTGATATATGTAATGAAAGACCCAAATAATATTAATTAAGATTCAAAAAGCATAATTAAAACAATATAATGAAATACTAGGTAAAATTAATGGGCCTGTGAAATGGTTTTAAATCACTTCAAATCTCCAATTATATGCACTTCATTTGCTCCATTTTCTAAAACATAAGCTTGTCCATTTTTCTTTCTCAAATCCTGCATACTTTTCTCTTAAATGATTAAAATTCTAAGACTAAGGAAACCGTCACTTACCAAACATTGTTAACAGCATCATCCACTGCAAATGGGAGTTTCAATGATGATACTTACTAGGCCGCTAAAGATCTAATAAATCCATTGGGAAACTAACATTCAAGACAGTAGCACATAAAAAAAAAGAAAAAAAGAAAAAGAAAAATAATATGCAAACCAAACCAAAAGTACATGACTAATGAGGTCCACTGATAGCAAAGTGAATCAAGATAGATCCATGACTACCATAAGGTAAAATTTCAAACTTTCAGATGAACAAACCCACAACAAAAGGGAAAGGAATGAAGACCACAACTAAATCTGTAGCTAATTGGTTCCCACGCCAACTGCTGAGTCTAGCTCTCCTTGTTTTCGATTCTTACACATACCAACAACATCACACACATGAAGGAAAAAGCTGCTTTCACAAGTAGGAGGAGTGGATCGCAAGGCCAGACAAGAACAAGCACAACAAGGCTGAGAAAAACACAGAAAAGAAAAAAAGAGAAAAGAAGGCTTGGGAAGGATGGTATTTGACTAGCTACACAAGAGGGAAAGAGAGGGAATGAAGATAAAAACAAAAGAAAAAGTAATTTATAAGGTCAAATAGTCTAAAAGTTGATGTCAAGTTATGGTTTAGATTAATCTTGTTATAATATATATATATATATATATATATATATAAATGTTTATTTATTTTAATTCTACGTTTTTTAAAATTTTATCTACTTGATCACAACAAGTTACGTACAAATGTTCTAACATGTATGTTGAAATATCAGGTTATTGGAAAAAATAATCAATATAAAGGGCTTGCGAGTACTTGGATTTATACTCAAGTTAGACATGAACTGAGCTTAAGTTATGAATAAGCTTGAGTTTGAGCTCGAGTATAACACTTGTTGCTTGAGCCTGAGCTCACATATCTCGATACTCGACTTAACTCAACTCTTTTCCAGCCCTATTAGAGACTTTCATGACAAAGGAGAGAGGAAAACCAGAAGATGAAGGAGGAGCAAAATAATAATAATCCACTGAAATTCACGTCTAGTGCACTTAATTTTAATTTTTTTTATCAATTTAGATAGCTTCCATCAAAGTAAAATTTAGTACAAATCATAAAAGTATTATGAAACAAAATAATCCCACACGTATGATTTTAACTCTATTTATAATTGAGACTGATGTTGGCAAAGTTAGAATAGAAACTGTGTTGTTACAGCAGGGACATCCTTTGGCAAGCCCTAGCACATATGCCATTGTGTACTTAAGAAAAAGAATTGACAACAGTGATGTATGATATGAATAACTAAAAACAATACTTGCTTTGTATGTGACCATATTCACTCACAGTCTCACTAATACACGTAACTGGTTAAATTTATTAGAATACTGATTAAGGATTAGTTGCATAGAATCACCAACTCGTGTCCTTTTTATTTTTTTCTTTAACTATGAATTCAAGAATAGTTAAAAATTCAATAGGCTCCTTGAAGCCAAATCAATCATTAATATCTAGTAAAATGCCAGTTACGAGATTGGAAGTTCTATGTCTTACTAGTTAAGGAAGAGTCAAGCACTTTTAAGTTTTTTCAGAAGCAAACATAAAAGATAGGTATGTTATTTTCTCTTTTTAGTCTTGTATAAGTAATTAATTCTTTGATTATATTAATAGCTAAAAGAAAGTAATACAACTAGATGTGTTTCTTGATTTTTAGCCAACAAAGGTTTTCCAAATATATCAAGTAAATATATATACAGACTTTAGCAAGAAGGTTCAGTTTGTGAATCATCATACATTGTATAATGCAAGGTTACAAAATATAACTTCTAGTTATAAGTCTGTTTACAGCTACCCCTCAGCAACAAAGTAAAAACATCCTAGGCATAATTTTACATATACAATATGTTTACAACAATTTCATTTTAACATGCTCAACAAGCCTTCTAGCTAACAAAACATGCTCCATAAGCTTAAAGCTCGTACCCTTGCTGCTAAGTTACTGACATCAATCTGGAAACATATTTAGAAACAAAATGAGATACAAATATCCTAGTGCATAAGCCATATAGCTATAAAATACACTATACACATTTAGTTTACAATTTTGATTTCTATTGAATATATTATAAAAAACAACAACGAATGTACTACAATAATTTTGTTCGCATGTTACTTAACTATAACTTCTTCTATAACAGCTCCTTGAGGTTTCAAGTGGAGCTTTTTTTATCCAATAAGTGAAGAAGAGGAGAAACAAGCTTCACTTTCATTTTCAATTCTCTGTATTCCTAAACAGGAAGAACACGTGGTTGGATTCAAAAGTTTATATGATTAGGACACCTAGAAGTTGATTTGTCAACAAAGCATGCTTACATTTGTTTTAATTCTCCATTAAACCAAACTTTTTTACTTGGATTTAATAGATTACTCCATATAATCTACAATCTCAATTCAGTCCCTCATGTACATTTCTTTCATTTACACCCTTTAAAAGAAAAGTCCATAATTAATCATAACAATCCATGCATAAGAATTTTAAAGAAGATATCAAGTTATGTAGCCACACACAGTTAAGATTGATCATTAGGCTTTCAAGTACATGTTGGAGCAAAAGGAATGCAACCCCATTCTACATAAGTGGCTACCAAAATTGATGGGAATGGATTATGAGATATGTTAAAAAAAAGGAAGTAAAATAAAGTAGTTGATGTTCTCTCTATAATTGAACAAATTGATATGAAATGCATGGCAATGCCAATAATAACTACAAATATAATAAAAAGAGTTCTTGAAAGCTATCTCATGGATGAAGAATTGCAACAAATAATCAAGATAGTGCAGCAATACTTGACCAATAACCATAAGGATTGTGTAATGGCCCAAGACCGTAGCTGGCCCAAATTAACTTAAGGAATGATTTAAACAACATGGCACAAGTTGAAACTTATATATAACACACTTATACTTCTCATTTTAAATGTGGGATTTAGAGTACTACAATTTTCGTGAACAATAGGCTAAGTGGTAACAATTGGCCTTGTTTTGGTGCAACTTATCATTTTAAAAACATATCATTCCATTGCCATGTTCCATATGTTAAAGGAGATTCTAGATTTGACAAAAAATAAGGTGAAGGTCTTAGTTGACAACACTTGGTTGAAAGGGAGTTTGCAGTACACAAGTATAAAATTACAACTCACTAGCTAACATACAATATTTTTCACAAATTGATAACTAGGTATTGTGGCCATTTCCAATTTGTGGCCAAGGTTGGAAAAATAGCTTATGCTTTATAACTTTCTCTTGGGACAAATATTCATAATGTTTTCATGTATCCTTACTCAAGAGGAAACAAAGGCAACATACAATTTTTCCATAGCTACCCAATATGAATGAAGTTGGAGAAGTATTATTAGAACTAATGTCAATTCTTAAAAGAAGGAGGGAGGAAAACTATAATAAGATAGTAGCATATGTCTTAGTTCATTAGTCAAACCAGCAAAGAAGACTGCAATTGGGAGGACTTCAAAAAGCTACTGCTAGATTCCCAGACTTTGTTCCTTAGGGACAAGGAAACTCTGATGTGGGTTTAAAATTGGAAATCTATAAACAAGCTGTAATGGGCCAGTTATATATGTAATGGGTAAGGGTGCTTATGCTTATATGTGTTGCCATTCAAATTGGCAATAAATTATTGATAGCTAGTTTGTAATTAATGAAAACTGGCTATTGTTTAGTTATTAATATACTTAATTATCCAACTAAGTTGTAATAAGATTCATTATTTTTAATAAGAAAACTGGCTAAAGGTTTTCTTCCTCTCTTCATTCTTTCTTTCCCCTGCTCTCTCTTTTATCCAATGCTCTTTGAACTGTTAGAGTGGTAGCAACCAAAAGATAAAAAAAAAAAAAATGTGGTACATTGAGGTGCGATGCCAATACTTTTTGATAACTCTGTAAAATATAGTTATTTTTCAAGTGTTGTTATAAGCTAAATTGTGTGTGTTTAGGATTTTAGTAGTTAATTGTGTTTTATTTTAAATATGAGTAATTTTGTTTAAGTTTAGTCATTTACTTTGTTTTGAAGTTTCTTTGAGCAATGTCCTAATTCAAATTGAAAAGGATAAATTTGAAGGAAACATCGCGACATGGAGTACTTGGGCGCCGCAACACTGAAACAAATGAAAAGAAGGGGTTTACACAGAGACATGGTGCCACGACATTATAAAGTTAGAGTTGTGGCAGTGAAGTATCAAAAATTATACATGTAGGCAGAGAGGAAAGCACTGTAGCAGTATGCAACTTAGAGTTGCGACATGAGGAATCAAGGAATTTGAAGCATCAAGTTAGAGAAGATGATGTTGTCTCGCCATGAAGAGGAAGTTGCAGCACTATAAATAATAATGACTTCGTTGGCAAACAGAGGACTTAATGCCGCAGCTCTGAGGTTGATGGTGCCACTACACATATGTGTATACAATTAGAATCCTAGTTAGTTTTAAATGTAGAGAAAAAAGCCTATAAAAACATATGAAGACTAGGGTATAGAAGTACATCATGATAAGTGAGTTTAGAGATATTAAGGAGTTTGTGAAAACTTGCAGCCATGATATATATATTTTTTTTCTATTTTTTTTTTTCTAGTTTACTTGTAATGACTTTTTCAATTATATATTTTTTTTTACTTTATCTAGTATGGAGTAGTTCTTTTTCTGGGGTTATAAGAGGACTCACATGTAGCCTATATGATTCTTGTTTTTAAGTAATTTATGCATTAGCTTACATTTATTTTTGTTCATCTTGATATTAATGCTTCTAGTTGATTAGCTACCAATTTGACTGAATTAGGAATCCTAAACAAAATTGGAAATATGGAATTTAGATTTAGTCTTGAATGATATAACACTTGTTTGAATTCATTTACATGATTGTTTGAATTTAATTTATATATAAGATAGGAATATACCTATATGCCTTATGTAGCCAATTAGGTCTAATCTTAAAGAATTTTCCTTAACTCAATTATCATTTATAATAAATTGGTTAAGTGAGATCATTATAAGTGAATTCGGAAGATGCTTCTAATTGAATTAGAATTATAGGTTATTAATTTCTTATCATAACTAAGCATGATAATATAAAAACAATTCAAGTGAAGTGTTGAGGGAAATTGTAATTTTAGGCTTTTATCGATTGAATTCTTAAGCTTAATTGTCATCAGTTAGTTAGATTTTCAACTCTAATTCATTTGTTTGGATAAAATTAGGATTATGTTAATTTTAGTACATTGCTAAATATTAGTTGCAATTCCTCATGGGATCAATAATCTACTTTACTCTATATTATTTGTTAACGATAAGTGCAGTTGAGTGATTAAAATCAACAATATCTTTAAGGTAATAATTTCTCCCACTCACAATGAGTTAGCAATAGGGTTAATGGCAATTCACCCACAGGATACAACTATACCATCCCTGCAGACAATAAAATCTTAAGGTTTTCCTCATAAAATCTTTGTAAAACTAAAATTTGATAGAAAAAGTAAAGCTAGAAGTTATTTTAATCTTAGACAAAAATCTCCATTTATAGAGAATGATTGGTTGTAATAAATTCTTTTTCCAAATAGGCACATTGTTTGAATAATGTTCTTTTAAAATTATACATAATCATGTCATTTTCAAAAGGACATAACCGAAAATGAAATATACCATACTTTAAAGATGGAAGACGAGATTGAGCATTCCGTTGAAGAAACTGACTTGCTCCAAAGGAGTAACAAAAAGGTGAAGATGGGTATAGGGTGGCTTTGAGTCTCGCAATGAATATCATGGGCTGGAAGAGGGTGCCAATTAGAAAATTTCTTATAAGGATTCTATGTTAAGTGGTGTGGTTTCAGGGGATGGTATGGAGGTAGAAGGACAGGGCATGGATGAAGAGCATGGAGTTGAAGACATTGATAATGATAAAGTTAATAATGACTTCCCTCATTCAAAAGACTGCCCTAACATTAGAATCACCAAAGAGGAGAAGGTATGGCTGGGTGCACTGTGGAGACATTCTCTAATTATTTGAATGTTAGGGAAAAGGGAAATGCATATGTTACAACTTCCTATGTAAGAAGCTTTATCAGATTTGAAAACTACAAGGTGTAATCAAGGTGATTGATCTAGGAAATGAGATTTTTCTCATCCGATTCTCTAAACAAGAAGATTTTGATACAACGTTCATAAGAGGTCCTTGGATGATTTTCGACCACTATCTAACAATCTAGAGATGGGAGCCTAAATTCAATCTGTTGATGACAGAACTTAAGAAGGTGGCTGTTTGGGTTTTATTTTTCTTGGCATTCTTATTGAATACCATGACTAAAAATTCATGCTTCGCTTGGTTAGAAGACTTGGAAATCCGATTAAATGCAACACGATTACAAACTAGGCAGATCGTGGGAATTTTGTTCATGTTTGTGTTGAATTAAATCTATCCAAGCCCCTTGTGTCTTGATATAGGCTACATAAGCAAATTCGCCATATTGAGTACGAAGGTTTCCATTTAGTTTGTTATAAATGTGGTTGCTATGGTCACACAAAAGAAGCTTGAGTGAAAGCCAATAACCCTTTGAAGACTGAACCTGAGGCATGTAATTAAGCAAACATCCTAATGGAGGAGGTTGATCCTCGGTGGGTGCAGAAAACAACCTTTACATACTCTATGGCAACTCGATATGGTAAGTGGATGGTTGTGCGAAAAGAAAGGAGGCCTGGTAGGGTAAAGGGTTATTATGTTAATAATAAGGAAGATAGGGGCAAAGAAGGAATGAGGAAGCAAGCGGGTGGAGACTTCCAACGCCGTAACGTTAATACTGCAGAATCTATGCAGCGTAATAAGAAAACTACCAATCGGGGATCACGTTTTGAAATTCTTAATACTCTGGATGCTTTGGAAATCAATCATAATCGCCAAATTTCAATAGATGCTATTACTAGGACCGTGATTAGTGGGACCAGGCTTATAGAGGGGACGACTAATGGATTTTCTAAGAAACAAGCCTAAAGAGAAAACACGTTGCCCTAATTAAAGGTGACAACTGCTATACTTTCTCAGGGGATGATCATGTGCCTACTAGAGATTTGATTTTAGGCCAAAATTTCAATAAGCCTGGGCTTTCAACTATGTCTTACAATTATCATCTAATAGCCAAATCTGAACCTGAATCATAAAAAATCAATGTTTTATCTCAAATAGATGAAAATAAAAATTATAGTCAGCTTTAGGCTGATATTGCCCCTGATCTAATCTAGGAGGACTCTTCTACTCATGCAAGCTCCACTTTTCCTTCTTAACCTCTGATGCTAAGAGGAAGGAGGGACATTGGAGAACATCCACCAAACAAAACCACCAAATGAAAGTGTCTTCGAGGCCAAGAAACTTTCCAGAATGAAAAGGAAAGGATCTCTAGTAAAAGAGAATACAGATGATGCAATACATAGTATGTCCATGGATGGTCATGAGGATACATCATAATTGTGCTCTGAGAGGTCAGTTGTTGTTAGTTGTTTATTTAGTTATTATTTTATGATAATAATATCTTGGAACTGCCGAGGGGCTGGTAGTGTCAGTGTTAACTTCATTAGCTTAATGAGATCATTGATTAGGGCTCATAAGCTAGACATCCTGGTGATGTTACAACCATATATCAGTGGAGAGTAGGCTCTGAGGACTGTTCATAAATTGAGTTTTCTTAACTATTTTATTGAAGATGCAATAGGCTTTTTAAAGGAATTGGGTTTTGTGGAACTTTGAGACAGGGGACTGACTTGCTTATTTGCCAATCAAATTCATAATTCATTCATTGCACGGTACAGGATGGTAGATAGGGTTGGTGGTTTCTAATGGCTGTGTATGCCAGTCCACGAGATGAATTATGAAAGGCATGTTAGAAAAAGTTTGAGCAAATTTCTCAAAATCTTAATGGGGCGTGGTGTGTAGTAGGTGATTTTATTGAGATATCGAGTCCTACAGAGAAATGGGATGGTATTCCAAACAATTAAAGTAAGTGTTTACAATTTGCTAATTGGATTGATGATTACAACTTACTAGACTTAGGGTATAAAGGATCTAAATTCACATGGAAAAGAGCTAAAAAAGGAGGACATGATCGGGTCTTTAAAAGGCTAGACAAAGCTTTGGGTAACGCTAATTGGATTGCTCTACATACTATGGTGATGGTGCAAATTCTACCTTGGGTAAAATCTATCCATAGCCCGATGTTGATCAATACGGATAGAATTACTAATATAACTATTGATAAGCTTTTTCGTTTTGAGGTGATGTGGTTGATGCATAGTGAGTTTTCTTCTTTTACAAGGAATCATTGGGGTACAAGGAGAACTCGTACATGACATGTTGAGTAATATTGTCACGCCTTTTAAGAATTGGAACTTCCAGACTTTCAAACATCTAACTTTGAGGAAGCGTAAAGCCATGGCACGTTTATATGGTGTTCAATTAGCCTTGGATTGATGTCCCAGCGATTCATTATCTATTTTAGAAGGACATATCCAACAAGAGCTCTTAAATATTTTACAATAAGAAGAATTAACATGGTATCAAAAGTCAAGGAGTAAGTGATTAGTTTATGAAGACCACAATACAAAAATTTTCCATACTACCGCCATTAATAAAAGAAGATATAATAGAATTGTTGCTTTACAAGATGCTAATAGGCAGTGGGTGGACAATCAAGGGGAATTGAAAATGATTGCTTGTAGATATTATCAATTGCTATTTTGTAAAGATCAAAAAGTCTGCAAAAGCTTATTACTGCTCATTGTTTTCCTATTGCTAAAATGGAGGATATGCAGTTGTTACATGAGAAAGTTGAAGATAATGAAATCGAAAGGGCTTTATTTGACATGCACCCCTTCAAGGCCTAGGGTCCAGATGGGTTCCAAGCTGTCTTTTTCCAATCCCAATGAAATTTGGTAGGATATGATATTTGTAAATATGTTAAAGAGTTTTTTTTAGATCCTAAACTTCTTGAGCATAAAAATAAGTCGTTCATCACTATGATACCAAAGACTGATCATCCTACTAATATGACTCATTTTTGACTAATCAGTCTCTACAATGTGGTTTATAAGTTGATTCCTAAAATCCATGTTAGCTGCTTAAAGGCAGTCATGCCACAAATAGTCTCTCCCAACCAAGTCTGTGCCTGGAAGACATATTCAAGACAACATCATTATCACCCAGGAGATTATGCATTCCATAAAAAGCAGTTTATGGTCATTAATGTGGATCTTAAGAAAACCTATGATAGACTGAATTGAAACTTTGTTAAAGATACGCTATTTAAAGTGGGATTTTATTTGAACTTGATTGACATGATCATGAGTTGAATTACCTCTATATCCTTCCAACTGCTTTGGAATGGTGGTATCATAAATACTTTTTGCCTTAAAAGGGTATTTGTCAATGGGATCCATTTTCACCTTATAGTTTTGTTTTATGTATGGAGAGATTAAGCCACCTAATTGCGAATAAGGTTGAGAATGGTTCTTCAAAACCTATGAAGGTAGGTAGGGATAGTCCACTAGTTTCACACTTAATGTTTATTGATGATCTTTTACTCTTTGCTAAAGCAACAAAGGTGTAAGCCTGAGTTAATATATATACTCTTTAAGAATTTGGTGAGGCTTCTGGTCAAAAAGTCAATACAAGTAAGACTCGGTTCTATTGTGGTAAAAGGGTGAAAAGCGGGATTAAAAAGGAAATTGCAAGGATTATAGGGTTTAAATCAACAGAGGACCTAGGTTGCTATCTCAGAGTGCCTTTAACTCATGGGCACCAGTCTAGGTGACATTATCATTATTTAGTTGAAAATTTTAAGTCTCGTATGTCTAATTCAAAGATGAACTGCTTGTCAATGGCTGGTAGAGTTACCTTGGCCCAATCAGTGATGCAAGCAGTGCCTATCTACACAATGTAATCTATTGCATTGCCATATCAGTGTATGATGATTTGATGAAGTTAACTCGTAAATTCATTTAGGGAGAGGGTGATAATCAACGTAAAATGCATTCAATTAGCTGGGATGTTACCACAAGAAGGAAAAGTAATGGAGGACTAGGGTTAAAAGACCTCTGATCCTTTAACCAAGCTTTCTTGATGAAGATTGGATGGGGTGTTTTAATTGATGAAGAGAGTCTATGGGTCAAGGTGATTAAATCAAAATATTTGCATGACAGGGATGTTTATTAAACCCACACAGCTAAGTGCATGGACTCCAGCTTGTGGAAGGCCCTCTGCAAGGTATGGCCATATATCCTATTTGGTTCAACTTGGGTGGTAAATAATGGGCATAATACATGGTTTTCGTGAATAATGGTCCTCTCCTTAGTGTGGCTAAAGACCGACATGGCATTCAAAATATTGACGTCTCAGTGAGTGAGTTTGTGATTGATAATGGCAGTTGGGATCACTGCAAATTAGCAGCTACTGTTCTAGAAGACATTTGCAAAAATATTAGAACTATTCTTCCTCCTTGTAATGAAAGGGGCAATGATAAATTGGGTTGGGGTTTATCCCATACAGGTTTCTTTTCAACTAAGTTAGCTTATCAATTGATTATTGAGGAACCTATTCAAGTTAATGTTCAAGTTTGGAAATTAATTTGGACTTGGGATGGCCCAGAAATGATTCACTTGTTCTTGTGGAAAATTGCCAATGATGGACTCTAAACAAATAAGAGGAGAGCTAGAATGATGGATGTAGGGAATAGCTTGAGTATTAGCTGTGCCTCTCAACAGGAAACTATGTTGCATGTGTTAAGGGACTGCTCACGTGCTCTAGCTTTGTGGGAAGCTCTTCTATATGACCGTGCTCACAACTCTTTCTTTTCAATGAACCACTTAGATTGGTTTTGCTAGAACTTATGCAACAAGAATCATCCTGATGGTTCTATGTGGACTTCAATGTTTGGTACCACGGTTTGGCTTATCTAGTCTTGGCGTAATAAGGTATGTTTTAATCTAAATTTTACTTGGCCTTTGAATCCAAAACTTGTTGTTTATTCTTTATTGAAAGAGAGCCTTAATGCTCATTCTACACTTTGTCTTAGTTCTCCAAAGATTCAACACGTGATCTTTAATATAAGTGGTGTGCTTCTAAGGAGGGATGGGTAAAGGTTAATACTAATCGGGCTTCTCGGGGTAACCCTAGTCGAGCTAGTGCTATGGGTGTAATTCGGGACAGTAGGTCGTCACTGGCTTTTTGGTTTTGGTAACAAAATTGGATAATGTGATTTCGTGAAGGCCGAGTTATGGGCTCTGAAGCTAGGACTTCTAGCCATTTGGAACATGGGATAGAAGAAGGTAATTATGGAATCTAACTCTAAAGTGGTGATAACCCTAGTCCAAAAGGAATTACAATCTATAAATGCAAATAAACCTGTTATTTAAGAGATTCGAAGGCTTATTGCTATAGAGTGGGAAGTTCTTTTAGTGCATGTTTATTATGAAGCCAATGGTGTTGCGAATAGAGTAGCCAATATCATGTTGGATGGTGATGATATTTATTTTTCTTGGTAAGATCCTCCATAAGATGTCCATCATCTGCTGGATTGTGATAACTCAAGTTTTGCTTGGAAAAGAAGGATAGCTGTGCCTTCTTAGTTGTTTTCTTTTTATTTCCATTTTACCAAAACAAAAAAATAAAAGACATAACCATACATTTTTTTTGTTGTTGCTAGGAGTCGTACTCTTTTCAATAAGACATAATTGTTTAAATTGTGTCCTTTTGCGTAAGACATAATTGTTTGATTAAATTACAATAAACACATTGTTTTATATATAAATAATAATTGTTATAAGTTCAACTTAAACAATTAGTATTACTGGTTATGTTCTGGTGCATTGTACACTCATGTATTTAAAATACACAAAAATCATAATCAACTAAACATACGGTGCTTGTCAGTATTACAAGCTATCCATTAATTTTCTAACAATCTCCTACTTAGTTTCTAATATTGAATTCTGCCAAACAAGTAATATTTACTAAGGGTACAAGAAGGTATCTTTCGACTTAGACCTTCAATTAGTGTAGACATTTCAGGATTTTAATGAATTTGATGGTGTCTGTAGATTAAATATCGAATTCTTATCTTAAAATCATAAATATCACACACACGTTACTATCCCCACATTTTCAATGAGAAATTTAGAAAAATTGATTGTAAATAGCCATACTCCTACCTTGGATTTATGAGTATTTACAAAAGTAAACCTACTTTTGTTAAAAGCAGCTTCGCTTCTTATGCTCATATAAAGTTCCATTTCATTTATCTATTACACTTGACATTTTGGAAGAAATTATATAAATAAACTTTATCAAGAGTATTTACAACTTATCCGAAAACCGTGACAGACAACACTAATCATTCTAGGATATGTCAATTAGTAACAAATTTAGTGCTATATTAGCCACTTATGAGTAATTTTTTTTTACACGCTAAATTTTTAAACTAATTTTTATAAGTAAAATGTTGGGTTCCCATTACTGGTGAATCTATTAAAGGGTTTCAACCCTATTTACTACATAGAGTTTTGATGAACAAAGTTTTAAAAAAAAAAAATTAAAAAAAAAATCTCTGAGATATAATATAATTGATACTTGAGAATTAAGAGAATATGATGTTGACACCTCATCAATATACCTATCTAATATTTTGGAGAAAAACTTACATAGAGTTACTCTACCACTGGTCTCTTATAGTGAGCCAGTAAAATAATGCCACGTGAATAGATGATAACAACTCATAATCTAATAAGCACAAACTATTTTAATCTAAGTAAATTAACTCAACCTCACAATTAACCTATCCTCTCTCAATCATTTTGCCTCTACACTCTTCCTCTTCACCTTCAATATACATATCATTTTCTCCCATCATCGATCGTTGCCTCTATTTCTCCACCATAACCTTCCTCTATCTTTCCACTGCAGCACCCTCCTTTGCCATCTTCCCCTCTTTCCAACCTCAAACCCACCTCCATTACAACGTCGACGATTGGTATTACTAGAATAATGGCGGTTGAACCGAGATTTGGTCCTACCCATTGTCTTTGAATCATAGTATTGGTCATAATAGTAGTTCTTTTTAGATCTAGACATCTCCATCTCAAACTTCAAAGCTAGGAATTTAAGTCAAATGGAGAAAAATCTGTCACACCCCATACAGAGGCATGACTGGTCGAAGGAATGGATGACCATTTCTCTGGTAACCCAAACTCAAAATCCAAAAGAAAGCATGCATTCATTTATTTTAAATGACATTAAAAGATAACTTTGTAATAACATGACTAATTTATATATACCTTTACTGAAAGCAGCAGTATTTTAAAAAAATTTGGCAAAGGTTCCTCATAAAGTGGAACATGCCCAAATAGTACATATAACATAGATAACCTTGTTTACACAACAACAAGACAACAACAACAGTACAATAGCCATAAGGAGCTCCGCTTTATTTCATACCATATAAATAAATAAACTAAACTATTATACAAACAAAAAGTACATGACTCAAGCCCTAATGTGACCGCAAAGCGTCATCCCACAACTTCAAGTAAATGATCTCAGGTGAATAACTTGCTGCAGTACTACTGGCAAGTCAGGTTTTAGTCAGTGAAGTTTGCTGAGATCCTGATACTAAACAAAAAAACATAAATAACAAAGCATAAGTCATAAAGACTTAGTGAGTGAAAAATGTACCAAAGAATACTAGCATTAATCACTATATTTATAAAACTTATGCATAACAGTGTCACATTCATGCAACTTAGCAAACAATTTAACTTTCACACGTACACACATAAATAAAATGCAAAATGAAAATCAATGTAACACATAAAAGTTTTGGTTTAGCTATTTAAAAGTTACCAAGATCTTGAATCGACATAATTTCACATCAATACAAACAAATTTCCAAGTTTTCATCTTCCTTTACCACCATCTTCATCACTTTCAAGTTCTTATTCATACACTTTTAGTTATACCTACTCAATCCTTCATCTACTTGAAAACATGGTGGAAAAAGGAATGAATTACCAAAACAAAAGAAGATTACTTTGATTTTGGGGTATTTAGAAAGTATTCAAGCAAAGACTTAGCTTACAACATATGGCTGCCATTGGCTGGAGCTGCTACCACTCTCAAGGATGGTTGCCAACACAAGACCAGAAGTCCTACACAGTTGTAGAAGGAAGTTAGTGTGGCTTGCGCTACAAGGAAAGAACTAGGAAGCTCGGTTACACCCAAAACAGGGCTGCTGCTCTTGCTGCCCCTATTGTCGTGGCCTGAACTTATCTGATTTTGGGTGACACACACACACACACAAGGCTACTAGCAAGAAGGAACCAAGTTGTACCAGCAAGAGGGAGGGCTGGAACTTTTGGCTAGCAAGGAAAACACAAAGGCAGAAGCAGGGAAAAGAAATATGAGTTGAATCAGCGCAAAAGAAAACAGAGGAGGAATCAGTCCAAAGAAGGAAAGAAATAGGAAGGAAAATAAAGAATAATGAAAAATAAGACAAAATTTAAAAAGTAAGGTCAAAGTCAAGGATGTAAAGTTGTGGTGGCTGTATTTTGTATGTATTTTTATAAAGTTTGTTTGTTTTATTTATATACTTATTTATTTATGTAACTAAAAGTTACACAACATAATTCTATAGTAATGTTATGATATTGGGTGTTGTAGCACTCTCCCCTATTTAAAAGAGATCTGTCTCGAATTTTAATAGAATAATTACAGATATATCATTTACTTGAATCATTCAAAGAGATACATATATTGTTGCTTCATTGCATCTTCAGATTCCAAAATGACTTCTTATTCATTGTGATGTTGTCAAACAACTTTCACTTAAGGAATGGTCTTTGATCGAAGTTTATGGACTTGGCTATCAATGATCGCCACTGGTCACTCCTCATATATTAAGTTCTTATACACTGTCGATAATCATCAGAGGGAGTTAGAGTTCGAAGTAGGTGATCATGTGTTTTTGAAGGTTCACTTTTTAAAGGTACAATGAGATTTGGCAAGAAAAGGAAGCTGAGTCCGAGATTTAGGACCTTTCCAGATTTTGGATAAGGTTGGAGTTGTGGCTTACAGGTTGGCTTTATTGCCAAATTTGGATAGGGTATATCTAGTTTTTCATGTATCTATGATTCAAAAGTATTTTCCTAATAAATCTTATGTTTTACGGGTTCAAGAAGTGCAAGCAAATAAGAACCTGACTTTTGAGGAACAACTAGTGGCGATCATAGATAGACAAGTTTGTAAGCTTTGATCGAAGATTATTCCTTTTGTGAAAGTCATTTAGTAACATCATAATGAACAAGAAGCTAACTAGGAATCCAAAAATGTGATGAGGCAACAATATCCATATCTTTTTAAATGTTTTAGGTAAATGATGCATCCGTAATTATTCTGTTGAAATTCATGACAAATTTCTTTCATGGGAGGAGAATGTTATAACCTAGTATAGTAATA
Organism: Quillaja saponaria; assembly: GCA_029379385.1. Lineage (NCBI taxonomy): Eukaryota > Viridiplantae > Streptophyta > Magnoliopsida > Fabales > Quillajaceae > Quillaja > Quillaja saponaria. Next base: position 21,561,726 of record CM055614.1, on the reverse strand, counting down.
TTAACTTAGAAAAACATATATACAAAACATAAATATCTACTTTAAATTCAATTGACTTTGACTTTTCTTTTCTTTTTTCCTCCTTTTATTTCCATTTCTTTTCTTTTTTTCTTGGCTGAATTACCTTTCCCTGTTCTAGAATTCTCCTTTGCTCTTCCTTTGGCTGAGAGCTTCACTTTTTTTGGTTGTGTATGGTGGTTGTTTAGCCTCTTTTTGCTTGCAGTTCATCCAAATTTTTTTCCTATTGTGGTAGCTTACAATTTTTCTTCCTTCCAACCATGTAGCAGTCATGTTTGCAGTAGCTTTCACCTTCTTTCTCGCTAGCAGCAGCTGGTCTTTCTTGCCCTGCTTCTTTGGCCTTTTAGTAGGGCTGCTTGTAAGGTGACTTCTTTGGCTTGTAATGGTAGTAAGCAACCTTCATAGCAGGCAACTACCATTCCTTTAGCAGCTAGCCAGTCTAGTCGCCCCTTGGTCTCTTGATGGTGGCTTTGCTATAGCTTATACCCTTAATTCCTTTGATGTTCTTGGTTGGTTGATGACTTAGGCTTGAGAATTGAGTGAATTCTGGAATGTAAGGGTATGAATAAAGAAAAAAAAAATTATTAGAAAGTGGTTATTAGTGAAGGAAAGATATTGGATTTGGTTGAATTAATGTTGAAGTTGTATAATTCAAGTTCTTGAATTCTCTTAAATAACTAACTCAACTTTAAATTTAATGTTTGAAATATGAGTAATGTTAAATTTATGGATTAGTGTTGCTTTTTCTTGGTATGTATATATATATACATGATCAACGGATAGTTGAGCACTGCTTTGAGCCGGGTTAACAATTCCTACTCTATAATTCTCAGTTAAAGCTTTTATCGAGCAAACTCAAGTCAAGATGGGCTAGACTTTTCACCATTGCTATAGTGTTTACATAAGGTGCAATGATGCTGATAGCCACTAATCCCTATATAACATTTAAAGTGAATGGCCAATGATTCAAATTTTATTGGGGAGGAAAGATTGATATTGATCATACCTCTATGAAACTTGGTGAAGCTAGTTGAGTAACACTAAGTCAAGCTGAAGACTTTAAACCAAGCGCTTCTTGGGAGGCAACTTAAGTTTCTAAAACCCTTCGTCTTTATTTTGTTTTTAGTTAATTTAATAATGTTTTAATTTGTACTCTACACTTAGCTTTCATATCATCTTTTTTCATGTAACAAAGACTAAGCCCCTTAACAAAAAGCATTGATGCCACTACGTAACTATGAGGCCCCAATTACGTAATGTGTACGTTAAAAATTCTTGTATGTAATATATACCTACACAATATACATACATACAATTATTAATAATGAATTTAATTACATTAAGGAAAGTTAAATATAAAAAAATAAATTTGAAGCAATTGTATGGTGTAGGTTTTTTGTTATTATTTTATTGGGCTCCTTTTTGCTTGATATTTTCCTGCCAGCATCTTCACTTCAGGAAGGAAAATAGAGACAGCTGACTTACTTTCCCCTGCTCTGCACCTCCTTCATTTTCTTCTCTGTACTCGATCCCTATCACCCAAACTTGGTCAACAATCTTAGCAGTGGAATTTATTCCACCTGTGCAACGCTAGTTGCTGGTCTCCTTCAACCTTTGGTAGCGTCGAGCTTCCCTTTCCAGCCATGGCAGCAATCGGTCGTGAGCTACAATAAGGAGTCAGCAGCCACCGCATAGCTCAGCAGGTTGAGGTGGTCGACTTCTGTTCATGGTAAGCAGCCGACCGTTCTAGCTGCCAGCCGATCTCATTCTCACTTCGCCTTAGTGGTTTTAAATCGTGAAATTTTCTGCTAGATTGTGCCCTTAATCCCTTGATTACCTTGTGTAACCGTGATTGGGTTATCTTTTACCTTGACTGAGGAGTTAGATTCAACATAGGAAGTAGTTAGCAGGTTAGGGGTTGGACACCGTCGATGACAATTGGTTACTAATGGGCATTGTTTGTATGGTGAAGCATGAAGGAATGGGATGAGAAATGCCTTTGGTTGTTGGTCAAGGCAGTGGTACAGGAAGAGTAGGAATAATCTACTTCTAGAGGAATTAGGAAGATAAATGAGTGAATTAGATTGAAATTGCACTAACATAATATGTGAACATTAGAAGAAATAATTTAAAAGGAGATTAATGTTAAACAAATAATATGTATATATATATTTATATACACAATTAGGCAAGTAACTCATCCTAAGTTATTCGATAATATAATAAATTAAATTGAAAAAAAATATATATATATATTCATATACATAAGGATTAATTCTAATAAATATAGGGTAATGTTAAATTATGAAGGTTAATTCAGTAAATGTAACGGGTTAACTACCATCGTTTTACGTATTTGATATAACTATGTACAATTATGAAATCGTCAAATTAATTTAGAAGTGATTGTTAGTAATTTATTGATTTATGATTTTCAGCTCCCGAGCGTGTCGAGGATATTCCGGCAATGTCATATATCAGATGCGCTGACGAGACTCATTCGTGAACTAGTGAGTGAATCATGTGCTTTATGGATATCAGATTTTTGTGTGCCATTACGTGTATACTTGAATTATATGAGTTATACTAAAATCTAAGCAAATGAGTAATTTTAGCAATTTGATTGAATGATATCTGATTGACATTGATTGTGTTTGATAAGGGCCAACTCATGAACATTTTCTAGAAAATGATTTTCACTTCTAACAATGATTTTAAAAACTATTGGAGTGCTCAGCCCCGGTGGTATGGATTTGTGTACGGAGATTAATTTGGTGTGTGGGCGCGTAAATGCCCAGCAGGGGGTGATATTGGTGTGCGGGGCTAGGTTACTCGTTGGCCCTTTGTTTGTTTAGTTGATTGTGTAATTGTTGATTGGTTTATATAAGTTGGTTGCTATTTTAGGATTGTAAGTTAAGTGAATTGTGATTATATGATTATAGTAACCACGTACGTGTATTAATAAATTTGATTATGAGTTGTAACTTATAATTTTTGTGATGTATGATGCTGGTACCCATAGGGTACATGAGTTGCTCACTGAGTCACGGTGACTCACCCTTTCCTTTGTGGTTTTTTTTTTTTTTTAGTTTTCAGGAGATAGCAGTTGATCGCTATATAGGCCCACCTGCCGACTTTGTAGCGGCAAGGTATATCTCGGAAATTGCACACATGGAGCGTAAAGGGCAATACTTGCAGTCACATAGGATGTCATGCATGGTTGTAATATATTTACATATAGTGATTATTATGGTGTATTGTGTGTTGTCGGGGTGGAGCCCCTTTGTATATTATGATGTTATGTTTTACTATCGACTTGAATCCAGGTTATTGGTTTTTTATTATGGGCATGTTTTATCGTATAAGGAAGCTTTTCCAAAATTACTATAAATTGTTGTATTTATCTATTTGCATATTCAGGGTTATAGGGGTATGGACATCTATTTCTTTGGCTAGTCATACCTTCATTTGAGGGTGTGACAGTAACAATACCTAATGCCACCGCGCCTCATGATCCAAAAATCACAAAAATAAAAAAGAAAGCACAATGCTATGGCACTCATAAATTCCAGCCGCGACACCATGAAAAAGAAAGTCTAGGTAAGTTCTTAGATTACTTTGAGTGGTGGCTTCACAAATACACATGCCACAGTGCCTAAATACAAAGAAAAATCACATTTTAGGTAATAAGACTTATGTTGTAGCGTTATTTCTTTGGTGCCACTAAGCCACTTACCCATAAACAAAAACATTTTACAAAGATTGCATTAAGCGGCAACACCCAATTACTAAAGTTGGGTTGCCTTTATTTAAAAAAAAAACTAGGTTTTAGGCAGAGAGCCTTGCACTGCTGCACTATGTTACTAAGGCTGTGACGTTAACTCGCTTATTGTAAAAATTTCAAATTCTAGGGTTCAGCATTATGGCGCCTACTTCATGACACCACAGTGCTGAATCGCAAACTCAAATTTTAAAATGAAATTTGAAAGCCATAACTGGCCCAACTCACACCCTAAGCACCTAATCTCATGAAACCAGAGGTTTTAGGCTACAAACCACCAACCCAACCTTATTCTAGTACCTTCTATCATCCTCACACAAAAAACCCTCACTCACATCATGGTTTGCACTGTATTTGGATATTGCTTCAACACAAGTAAGTGCTTTTCCCTTTCTCTATACCTTTTATGAATTTTCTTATAGGTATAATGCTTTTCTTGTGTTGTATGCTTAAATGCTTGATAGATAGTCCATAGATATGTTTTTTAAGGGGTTATGTGCATATTTTTTGGTTTTGGGTTTTTGGTTACATAAGTATTACGTTTTGTATCCTGATGATGAGTTCTTGGGTAATGTTAAACGAAATTGATGTAATATGAATCGCATCATCTCATTATGACCCCTACCCCTATAATTCTTGAATGTTCTTGATAATTTGATGGTATTGAAATAGGTTTGAGGGAGGGATGATGCATAATGATGGGTAATGCATGGATGAAGTAATAACATGCCTACGAATCTTGTTAAATGCTGTGTGGGTATAAAACCTTTTTTGTTGATTAATGGGGTGTGGTTAACATTTTTTAGGCTAATGGGACCGAATACTAAGGCTACCTAGCATGCTCTATCCTTTAGACCTAGTTTTGATAATAGCTGGTTCATCTCTATTGATGTAGAGAAGAGATTCCATGACAGGCTTGCAACGAAAAAGATTGTGGTATAGTGAAAATAGATATTAGGCTAAATTATGTGAACCACCCCTTACTGAAGTCATTGCAGTGGCCTGGGAGTTTTATGCTAATTAGGGCATATACTTCATTTATATACTAAACAAGGCTATTGTCGTCTAGACTATTAGGGTTGATGTTTTTAATAATTTTTTCTTTACTCTAGACTATTTTTTACTTCTCTAATGAGTAATAATTCATCTTAAAGCGAAATACTTGGTGAAGCTTAGTTGAGAATATGATTTAGGCCATTTTTGGATTGATAGAGCCTTTGTATATCCACCAATGATTCTATATTTCTTTAGTTAACCATTTTTGAGCTTATTGCCTATTTTTCTTTCTAACACAAGCATATGCTAACCAATCATTTGTTTGTAAGACCTATTTGCACCTTATTACATTAAGCACATTCCATATGCAATTTCATTGATTTCAAAAAAGAGAATGAGCGTGAAGCAAGTCTATAAGAAGGAGTTCATTATAAAGAAGAAAAGGAAAAAAAAGATATTATGTGTTCATCCTCACTTGATAAAAATTAAGTTGGGGGAATATGTGAAAATTCCTATAAACCAAAGGTTTGGTAAAAATAATAAAAGAAGGAAAAGGAAGGAAAAAGTGGGACCTAACGCCTTAAAAAGAAAAGGTGGAAAAAGAAAGGTGAACTCATGCAAAGTAAGTGTGCTTAGGGTATTTGAGCCAAAAAATTCCATTTCATCAAACCTTTACTTAGAAGATAGAACTCCTTATGAAAAGGCTTCAAACTACTAGTCATTAAGACTATATAAAAGAAAAGTAAGGAAGTCCTCTTCTTGACTTGGCTTGCATGCATTATACCTACCCCTTTTGAAGTAAGTGTTTTTTGTTGTCCTATTACTATTTTAGCTTGCCTTGTAGAGGTCTCTCGGGTATCTAAGGTGGATCTGATTAGTCTCGTGATGAAGATAATTTCTGATCATCCATTAAGAAAGGTATTGTCACGATAACTATATTTGCCCGGTAAACTAGTCGGGGCTCCCCATGGTTTAGTAAAAGGGAGGGGGTATTTTCTCTTCATCCAGGGGTTGATTTCATTCATAATGAACTATAAAGTGTAAGGATGATTAGTGAGGTCTTAAAAACTTCATACAATGAATGATTAGCTATTCCATTTGTGCATTCAACAAGTAGGTGACGTGAATCTATGGTTTCTATGTTTCAATCGGATACCAATTGCTTGGATTCATTGGAAGGTCTCAAGAAGACTTACAAAAAAAAATAAAAATTCTTTTAAGTTTGTCTTCTGTCTTCGTAACAAATGGTCCATTTATTGATAGGCGAACAGCTGGGATTGAACCCACTCGTGGTGGATTCACAATCCATTTCCTTGATCCATTTGGTTACATCCGCCCTTACCCCCAAACAGGTTTAAGTCTCTATCTACGATCAGATCCTTTTAGAACCCCCCTATGACCTCTATCAAAAAGAAGCTTTTTCCTATGCTATAACAGCAAGTCTATTGTTTTTAGAATTAGGGGAAGCAAAGCTTCAAACAAAGAGGTTGGGCTGTTCACTTCATTGATTTGACTTCACTTTACTTAAGATTAAAGATAAGGGTCGGGCGAGTAGTGAAGGCTTGTTTAGTAGATAGCAAGCTCCGCTTGAAGAAGCGAGCCTCTATCAGAGAAAGCTATTGCACGCTAGCCCCTTGTATAGGGTTCTAAACCTGGACACCCATAAACTACAAGCTTTGAAGCCCCTACTTTCTTGTTGGGATATTTAAAGAAGTCATTTTCTACAAACCTTTCTATAATATAAGGGAAGCTCGAAGAGCTTTCTTCGCATGCTTTCACGTATCTTTCCATCTTTCCCATTTTTTTTCTATTAGTAAGGTTGTCAAAAGGCCTTTAGGGGCTTACTCAGTGCATGAGCTAAGGATAAACTGGAGTTCCTTTATGATTAAACTAATATAATAGGGGTAAAGGGGTGCTAACAGGCAAGAAAAGGCTTTTACTATAGATAGGCTAGGGACTGAAAGCTTATCTTTTATGAAAATGAGCTTCTTTCTCAAAGTTAAGTTTCTCGTTTATGGCTTTAGAAAGATTGTATGGGGCACATTAGCACCATTCCTTCAGCTGGTTCCGCCCTATCTATTCATCTCTCTTATTCATAGATCTTGAAACCAGATTAATATCTATTTCTCAATATATCTATCTATTGATAAAAAGATATAGATCTCTATCTGGATCTATCTCCATATCTAAATATGGAAGAAGTAATACTTAAATGGCATAACCAACGAAAGGTTCTCACCCTGTCCCTGACATTGTTCTGCAATGATGCCCCCTAGGCGAAAGGGGCTACCATTCTTTTTCTTTCTTCAATTGTTCCGATCAGGACAAGTGGGTTGGTTGGCTTCATTCTTCTATCTTTGTTCATGATCATGTTGGGCCAAAAGTATTGTAGATAAGCGGCTGTGAAATAATGATTCTCCCATTTTCGTTGAAGTAGGGAAGGCCTCCTTCCCCACCATTCCAACCTATTATTGATAAGGATTTTACTGATACTGCAAGTAGCTTACTTACCAAGCTACCCACTTGAGAAGTGACAAGGATGTGAAGTTGTCTACAAAGCTTTACTTTCCCCTTATAGTCGAAGTACTCGGCTTATCTCTACTTTGATTCAAAAGGTAACCGATGGTTCCAGACACTTTCTGGTTTTCACAATTGTAATTATTTGTCACTCTGATTACTTTATCCATCAATCTCTTATTATTATTTCAATAGCGGTATGCTTTAAAAAAAGTCAAGGATAAGCTTGCATTCTAGAAGCGGTAGCTTCCTGCCTCCTTCATTCTTACTGCCTCATTCGATGACAAGTTCCCTCTTCTTCCTATTCAGGTTGGGATGACCCAGTAGTTAAGTGGAGTTGCCCACTGTTTAGTTGACCCTCTTATTCCCATTTGGGTTGGGTCGACCTAGCAGTCAAGTAAGAAGGAATGGAACCACTGGGGAGTCATCTGCAGTTCACACTTGGGCAAAGACGACTGACTTTGGAAGTAGAACACGAATCGATTTCGGCTATTCTAGGTTCTTATTGAGCATAGCAAAATCAAGGTTTATGATAAAGTCAATCAAGTTTTTATAGTGTTCTACCTTTGTGCAGTCTCGATCCACAGTGGAAGGCTTTGTACGAATGCCTCACTACTACTTAATTAATTAATGGCTAAGCAATTCCATAACATGAGCTTTCCTTAACCAGCCGAACCTTACTTCATAACCTTAGTCTCCCTATCTTTCTAGTTTGACTAAATGACTTCATAACCTTAACATACTTTCTTTCTTACTATATCATAAGCCTTCGCCACTTCAAACAGGCACTTGCCCCTATTTTCTTTCTTTTTTGAATTAGAAAAAAGGGGCCTTACTTATTCTGTTCAGAGAGGATGAAAGACAAAGAAAAGGATCAGGGGACTTTATGATCAGAGAAAGGGAAGGGGCGTGGTGGGTGTGTCACTAGGTCTGCGGGGGAACCTATAGGAAGGGGGGACCGAATTCACATCATAAATAGCAAACATGAACACAAACAAAATCTTTAATTGCGTATAGAAAGAAAACAAACAACTTCTATTCTTGGAACTGAGGTATATAAAGAATAGCTTTTTGGTCCCTTTCGTCCAGTGGTTAGGACATCATCTTTTCATGTCGAAGACACGGGTTCGATTCCTATAAGGGAAAGGTACTCATTCATGGTAGCTTTTAGATAGTGTGCATTGTTAAGTGATCGCTCGCTATCTGGCTGCAAAAGATTGTCCGAAAGCTTCCTCTCTCCCAGCAAGCAAGCCGAGATCACCACTTCTCTCAGTAATGGACTTCCTTTAATTCTTCCTTAGCCTTAGATGTCCTATCATAGATTCTCGAACCTCCAACAGATAGAATCCCCATGCATACGTTCTTTCTTTCATCCCCTCCTTAATACCTAAAAAAAGTTCTATGTATGGAGCCTAAAGCTTAAACCATGACACGGCAGTAAGCAGTAAGTTGACCTAGCCTCTCGCCCAGCCTTCACCTTCTTTAGTGGGCAAGTTGAAGCTTCAACACTTCTTTGGCCTACCACCTTTCTTTTTCAAGGTTAAGCTTGTTCAATTGAAGGCGAGGACTTTCTTTTAGCTACTAGCCCAAACAAAAGAGATTCACCTCTTTATCGATCGATTGATTGGATTGAAGTGTGAGATCTGTCCAAGACTAAGGCCTAGCAACTAGCTGCTTTAGGATTGGACGTCTATCTATCTCACCACACTCTTCTACTCTTATAAAGGCTGGCAGAAGGAATACTTTGCTCATCTTTCTTATGGCTCGTTACCGCATCGCTCGTTCAGCCCTTCGGCTTCTTCAATTCAAGTAGTGACTTTTTCCTTTTCTTATTGGTAAATAGTGTCTTGAAGCGAAGATATTATTAAACGAAAGAGATGCCGGGTCGGTCAATTGCATTAGGTAGGAGATGTAGGACTTGTCTTAATCGCAAGTGTATTCGCTATTCGATTCCATCTTCAATCCCACCAAATTAGGATTCTAAAGTTTATATTTCTTCTTTACTTTTAAGTGAAAGGGGGGTAAGAAATGATATACTTTCTTCTTTATGTCGCTGTCTCATCAATGAGCATAGATTGATAGAGATGGCTTTTGTGTCAGTCAATCTGTATCCCATTCTTTAGGTATAGTTTTGTTTGATCACAGATTGACATGTGATTCGTCCTTCTCTTTGGGGATAAAGGCTTTCTTCCCTACGTCTCATTCCTACTTTAGCATGCAGCTAGCAAAGAAAAAGGACTAGGCCTACCAAAGCACCTTTTTCCCTTGTTCTGAAAGACCACTTTTTTCAACTCATTCTCTGGTAAGCTTACCTCTAACTAGCTGGGTAAGACTTTCTTTCTACAAATGTGCTATTAAGATCAACAGACTTTCTTTTCCCCTTGGTCAAGCGAGTCAAATTTCATAATCCCGCCCTTACAGAACCTTCAAGAAGGGCTTATAGGATAAGCACTTGATTTCCTTTTGCTTGCCTTATACCCAATGTTTTCTCTTGATGCAACAGCTTAGCTACTTTGTTATAGTGTGCCAGTAGGGTTTTCTTTTGATATGAACGCTGCAGGGCTAACCCAGTTCCTGGCAACGTATGGACTGTATCCCAATCCACCAATTACAGGATAGAAGTGAAAGCTTTAGCTTACAACAAAGGCAGAAAAAAAGAAAAAAAAAAAAAAAAAAAGGGACGAAGACGGTTATGTAGGGTAAAGTCCAAAACTGAATGCCTTAGCTAATAGGGAGATGGTCTTTCCACAGATGAGAGAGGATTTTGTTACTGGGCTTCGAAGAGTAAGTTGCTGACTTCTTAAGGAGTTTTGAAATCAGAGTTTCAAGATTTAGGAAGCTTCATCCTAAAAGGCAGAGTGGGATACCGTAGCTAGCTTACTCTTTGAGAAAGGAGTGACATCGTCTTGTAAATGAAAAAAAGCCCTTTCTAGAAGTCTTTGGAACAATCCTTCTTAGGGTCTTCTCATTCTAGAACAGCCAATTAGTGATTTCTTATTTATATTTATAAAAGATTTTCGCACAAGACATTCAGCTAAATGCCTTTCATCTTTCCTGGCTGTCTTGAATGGACAAGTTGAATAAGCCTCTGTATCATATAGAGTTGGGATCTAGTTTCTTTCCCTATTGCTAAAGTGATTCTTCCTGAAAGAGATATATAATTATATAAGTAAAGAAGATGAGAGATTTTTATAGGTATTTGATCTCTACTGCGAAAGCTTATTTCTGTCAAATCACGTATGTGTCTCATTGCTCATATGAAAGGAAGGATGCACCTTACAGGCCAAACAAAGAGAAGAAATCATCCTTTTTTTTTCTTACGTTGTGAGAATAGTGGCTTTGACCTTACCACTGTTGACATAAGTTCGAGAAGCAGAATGTTGTAAAGTCAAAGCGCTCTCTCATTGTCATGGGTTTGTTTTATGAACTGTGAAATTAGCGAAGATAACAGAAAAGATCCCTCTGGGCCTTATTAAGACGGATGTCTCGGGTATAATCATTAACGAATTCGGAGGAGTTCTTTAACTAAGTTGAGATGCGAACGAAAAGTAGTGAACTACATCATGAGTTGAGATTTTAGTTTAGAAAAGTCTTCTTAAAGGATTGCTTATTGGTAGTTTAACTGTCCTTATTATGTTAGTGAATGAGAAAAAGGTGGCCTTGAGTAGTCAATATCACCATAACATGTTCGACCAAAAAGGACAGCACAACGCATGATAGCAGCATTTGGGATCATTATCATTATTGGTTGTGGAAAAGAAGAGAACTGTCATCATCTGTCAAAGCAAAAAGAATGCTTTCTTTTCTTTTAAAGTGTAGATAGGGATCCAAGCCTTTATGCAATTGAGGAGGGAAAGGGATAGAGAAAGGGGGGTGTCTTCCTTCTACTAATCTACTGAGCTACCTTCTCTAATGAAAATTGAACTCAAAGTGAGATCTCCATGAGCGGGCCAAGAGACTCGCTATCTTACTAGGTCTTAAGTGGTGTTGTTGGTGCTTTACTTTAGATTATAAATTCGAGGTGCTAAGCATTCATTCGGGTTAAGGTAAGGCTGAATTGGAAAAGTGGATCCAGGTGCCATTGCTAGTTACTCATGCAAAGATAGATTCAAAACTGATTAGTGACATCATATACACTTCACTTTAAAGGAATGCAGTGTTTAATCTTTTCTTTGGGTTATAAAGAATCATTCCGATAATAGAGGGAGGAGAGATTTCGTCGAGCTAAGATTGGGCTTAGGTGTGAAGGATCAAAAAGACACTTACTTAAGGACCTTCGGTTCAAGTTCTGGATGCCTAGTCCCCACTATCTATTTATATAATATAGGATGCCTAGTCTACGCACATGAGATCCTCCTACTATTTCTTCATTTTAGCTAATTCTCAAGAAGGAGGAAGGGGGGTTGACTCCACTTAAGATAGAGGCTCACCCATCTACTTCAATCATCGATCAAAATATCTTCCATTGTCAAGATTCTGTTAGTGTTCAGTGTACCACCTATTAATTCATCAAAAGGGTCTTAGCCCAACCCTCGAGTTCTAAGAATCCTTCATCGAAGAATGTAAAGCAAATTCACGTTAGTGGTAGGATCAGTTCACAAAGTTGTTAATGATTTCAATCCAACCAGTGTACCCTTCAAATAGCGAAAAATCAGGATCCAAAGAATCTCATAAGTGAGTCACTATGAAAAGCTATTCGAATCAAAATGGGATTAGCCTGACATTACAAGTTGAATAAAAGGCCTATTAATTTTTGACTAAGTATTAGCCTATATTAGTAGAGTGAGGAAGGAAAGACGAAGTTGAGGAGTTAAGATTAATCTTTGAGTTATCATGAGAATATTTTTGAAGCCATCTAACTCTAGGTGATAATGCTTTGCACACATACACTTAAGGTGGGCCTGAACATGATAAGTTTGGAAATTATACTTATGTGTTATCTTAAGTCAAGTCTTTGTTATAAAGTTTGAGGACTTTTAAGGGACTTATTAGCTCATCATTGATAAATTAATTGATCAATTAGGAATATTAATTATAGGAGCAGTAATTAATCTTTATTTCTACTTTAAAAATGCAGCTAGACATGCTTCATCAAAATCAAAGGAAGTGTCTTTTTCTAAAATGTTACATAGCAATTTTGAAATTTTTGAAAAGTCCTTAATGAACCACCTATAGAAGCCTACGTGCCCCAAAAAGCTTCTAATACCTTTTTACTGAACTAGGTGGTAGGAGTTTCTCTATTGCTTCAATCTTAGCCTTATCCACCTCTATGCCTTTTCTAGACACCCAATGTCTTAAGACAATTTGATAACTCTAAAATATTAGTTATTTCATTGTGATTTTAATTCACATTTGATATTAATCCTGATATTTTGAGTTAAAATATTAGTCAAATATAGTGTTGGAGTTGTTTTAGGCTATTTTAAGAGTTTTGTAAAGTTTTTATCTTAATCAGGAATAGTTTTACGAATTTTGGTATTTAATTTGTTTTAGGTGTCTTTGTAGTGTCCTAGTTCAGATTAGATAAAGAAAGCAACTCAACTGGTGCCGTAGCATTGAATAATATGAGGTTACGATGCCATAAAAGGGAGAAATTAATGGATCAAACAGAAAGGCTTAACCCATAACACAGATTTGGCCAAGCCACAGCGAATTAAAAAGCATTAAACTTGAGTAAGTCAAAGAGCATGGAGTCGCGATGGTGAAACACTAAAGCCTTAATGTGATAAGCATGAAGCCATAGCGCCAAAACTAAATACTTCTTTCGTAAAATATGCAAGGGTTTGGTGCAGCAACGCCAAACTAAGATAAGTAGCAACAGGGTACAATACTAGTCCTATTGAGATTAAACAGAATCTGTAGCACTGTAGTGCTTGTACTAATTTTGAGGACTTCTATTTTAATTAAAATATGAGAAAAAAGGCTTTAAATAAAGGTGTAAGGCTGAAGTTGAGGGACACACCAGAGCTCATGATAGAGAGTGCTAAGGAGTGGAAGGAGACCCGAAGAGTGACAAATTCTAGTTCTATTTCTTCTTCTTCTTATTTTTTATTTTCTTGTAATGGCTAAGTCTTTATTTTTTATATTTTTTGTAGTTACTATGGAGTAATCATATTATAGAGGTAACAATTGAAATCGCATGTAGCCGATGTGGCTTTAATTTTGATTTAATGCATGCTTTAGTTTTAGTATTTATGTTACCTTGTTATTAATACTTCTAATTGCTTGTTCACCAGTTAGATTGATTAGGATGAAATTGACTTGGAAGAGTCAATTTTAGGATTAGCCTTAGGTGATATAACTTATGTTTGGATTGTTCATATAACTTGGATGATCTGATTTGTTCTTAATAAGTTTGCTTTAGAATAATTCTCATAGGAATATAGGGAATCAGACTAAGGGAAACATATAATTGCTAGACATAAGAGTATGATAGTTATTGATTAAGAAACTTGGGTTAATATTAGCTAATGCATGAATTAATTTGAATTAAAGTTATTAAGGTATGGTGTGAGGGATATCGCACTACTAGAAAATGAGTTATCTAAGACAAGCAAAAACTATCTTAGATAGTCAAAAATACCATCGTAGAAACATCCGCGACGAGCAACTGTCGCAGATAGACCCGACTTAGAAAATGTCGTCACTAATAATGGGCATCTACAACGGTAATAAACCCATTGTGGATAATCCATTATCTACAACGGACACTTATTATTTATAACAGGAAATGCCCGTCTTAGATAATTTGGTGCCATTTTGAGCCAAAATATATCCACGACGAATATCCCATCTTAGATAATATAAGCATCTTGGATACATTTTGGAGCAAAATGGCGCCAAATTATCTAAGACTGACATTTTTCGTCGTAGAAAATAAGTGTCCGTTGTAGATAATGAAATGTCCTACCCATCGTAAATAGTTATAGAAGATAGGTTGCCCGTCATAGATAATCCTTTTTTTTTTATATAGATGTTAAAATAGATGATCATGCCAAAATATTTTTCACCTGTAAATATACATTCATCCATACAAAACCAAAATCCAAAATCCAATACCACAATATAAAAAAGAACAATCTAATACCATAATATAAAAAGAACAATTCAATACTATAAGAACATGAGATTTTTGTTTGGATATCAATACTCCGTTAATATTAAATAACACAACCTAATTAGTTATGACATAATAGAGAAAGAAAAAGAATTCTTAAAGACATTCGTTCAGTCATAACAGTAGCTAGTACCAAAACAACAATATCAAAGTAATTAACAATTCAAACTACATAATAAAAGTAAAGTCATTTAAGAAAAAAGGTTGCAATCTGATTAGTTATCACCAATATCCACGTCATCATCATGTTGATCATCATCACCGGCCTGAACATCATCACTAGCCTGATAATTTTAAACAAAAATTGAACTTGTAAATAACACAACCTATAATTATCTAACTATATGAATCGAATGTATATAAATAATAGAACCTATGATTAGAATGTATGTACTTACATTGGATTGAGGGGTCTGAAGGATAGTCGAACAAAACGTGGCAAATATATCTTGCATTGTTTTTCAATCTCTCTCGGACCACTGCGATATTGGAGCAATCTGAGAAGGAAATAAGACACTGCCAGAAGATGTTGATACTGGTGGTAGACTGCTCAATGTTTGTCCACTCTTAGCCAATATTTATGCATACTTCCCCTTCCCGTACACTCTTCTATGATTCCTTTTCTTATCTTGCTTAACAACATTAAACCATAAAGTATCATCAGAAGTCAGTTAGGTAGAAGGATCTGGGCCATATTTATCCACCATCTTTTACTCAACACCCTTTTACATACAACATCAATAAATAAAGTTATACACAAGCATTTAATGAATAAGAAGTATAACAAATTATTATACTTATACTGTTGTCTGCTTTGACCTAGAATCCATATACTTTCCTTTATTCATATAAGTTTTATTAAAAACCTCAATATCTTTCACTGGTCTTCCAAAGGTTTCCTCCTAAGCATTTAGCATTTTAGTAACTATAAATAAGTATGAGTTTAGAATCTAATTCGAATAACATGGTAAAAAACTAAAATTCACATATTCGTACCAAGTCCTTAGCATGCATAGGTATCAGTCTAGATCCACCCTATGATTAATTGTTTCTTCATTAGAAAGGACTTTCATTTTTCTGTATCATCTCCGTTATCATGTCTTGCATCGTCCTTTAACCTATTAAGTGCTTGTCTAAATCGTTCCTTGCAAACACTAGTAAATAAAGGCAGAGCTGCCTCCAACTCCTCATCTGATCTAAATCGATAGTAGGTCTTAAACATAAACAAATGTTAGATTTTGCAATGAACTCTTAATAAGTTCCTAAATTATAAATAATAAACAATTATACTTTAAACTAACCAAGAAATCATTCCAAACACGACACTGCTTATTCGGTGTGAAGTCATTATATTTCGTAACCGGTTCGGGCAAATAAGATTTCACCAAATATGTTATAGTAGCCGCTATCTTTGGATGCCCAAGGAAACCCCTACAAAATTACAATATTAATAGTTGATATAAACATATAATAGGTAATATAAAACATAATAAAAAAATATATATAATCTTTAAGATTTACCGTTCACAAATATATATTTCTGGATGATCACTATCAATAGAAGTAGTAGGTTGAGGCTTATTAGCGCCTTTACCTCTGCAAGCGGTAACACCAGTATTGTTCTCACCTAAATTAAATACAAAGTTAATATAAAAATAATGATAGATAAATGAATTTATTTAAGGCATGTAAAAATAAATGTTAATACCGATCGATGAACTGCCTATGGAAGGATCTCCTGTAGGTAATGCATCTCCATATGAGATTAAAGCATCTGAGTCATCGCATGTTGCCTGAACTCCACTACTAAAGGACTCAATCAACTTTACTATGTCCTACAATCGATGATGCAGACACAACACCTCTATCATCACATTCTCCATCTCATCTACCTAGTACTGAGGCACCAAGTCTGCTACATCCTGCACCTGAAGTAACCTGATCACCTCTATCATGATCCCTAGTGGATGATGAATCGCCTCTACCACGACCTCTCGACGATGATGAATCACCTTCACCATGACCTCTCACGGATAATGAATCCCCTCTGCCACAACCTCTTGATGATGATGAATTACCTCTACCACGACCCTTCGAGGATGATGAATCTCCTTTACCACGGCCCCTCGAGGATGATGAATCTCCTTTACCACGACCTCTAGAAGATCTAATATCATGTCCTATCATACCTCTCCCTATAACAATACTGTTAGAATAGACAACTTAATTAGTGGGTCAAATTTCCTTATTTATAGTTTCCTTATTTATGTGTAATTTCTATTACGTATTTAGTTGATATTTAGTCTAAGTTCACTATGTTTGATAAACACTTTAGCCTATAAATAGAGGCTCCCTCTTGTACATTTATAATCATTTGAATATACATTCTTCTTATATTCAACATGGTATCAGAGCTTAGGGAGAAAAAATCTTAATTTTTATTTTTCGCTGTGTTTCTTTCCAGCGTGTCTCTCTATTGTTGCTTTTCATTCCAGCGTGTCTCTCTATTGTTGTGTTTCATTCCAGCGTGTCTCTCTATTGCTGCATTTCATTCTAGCAGTACGATTATTATTCATCGGGGGTACTGTTCATCGGTATGTCTACCTCTGAAAAATATGAAATTTGTATGTCAAAACCTAGTACTTCTACCTCTATGTTTTCTGGATCCCCTGTTATTACTACAGCTAACATCATTCAATTAGGAAATTCACTTAAAGTTTCACCATCTAAAGACAAGCCTATTAATGTCTCATTATCAGCTACTGAATATGATCAGTTCCTACAGTATCAAACTACCCAGCAATCTTTTCATGGTAATTATGTCGCTTGCCTCTCTCAGACCCCTTCTGACACTTGGATTCTTGATTATGGTGCCTCTGATCACATATCTGGTAATTCCAAACTTTTTTCTAGTATAGTAATTCATCATCATTTTCCACTGTCACTATAGCTAATGGTTCCACAACCATTGCTAAATGTATAGGTCAAGCTACACCATTATTAGTCAATTAACTCATTCTCTCAATTGTTCTGTCACTTTCATTGATGATTCTTTTACTATACAGGACCGACATACGGGACGAACGATTGGCATAGGGCGTGGCTCACAGGGCCTCTACCATCTTACCATACTACCTACATCTTCAGTGGCTTGCTCTACAGATGTATCACCTATTCTCATTCACAGTCGATTGGGTCATCCTAGTCTATCTAAGGGTCAGAAGATGATTTCTCGTTTGTCATCTCTGTCATCTTTAAATTGTGAATCGTGTCAGCTTGGCAAGCACACACGTACTTCGTTTCCAAAGTATAGTCGTTTTAAAGAATAGTCTCCCTAGTCGTGTTAGTTCATCTTTGGGATTTCAGTATTTCGTAACCTTTATTAATGACTATTCTCGTTGCACGTGGTTATTTTTAATGAAAAATCATTATGATTTATTTTCTATATTCCAACAGTTTTGTGTTGAAATTAAAACACAATTTGGTGTTTCTATTCATATTTTGCGTAGTGATAATGCACATGAACATTTTTCTACATCATTTCAGCACTTTATGACATCTCAAGGTATGCTGCATCAATCATCTTGTTCTCACAACCCTCAATAAAATAGAGTTGCTGAGCGTAAAAACAGACATTTAATTGAAACAGCTCGCACTCTATTACTTCATGGTCGTGTTCCACTTCGGTTTTAGGGTGATGCTGTACTTACTGCATGCTACCTTATTAATCACATGCCATCTTCTATATTGCATAACAAAATACCATATTCTATCATCTTTCCTAATCATCCCTTATATTCACTTTCGCTTTGTATCTTTGGTTGCATTTGTTTTGTTCATGATCCAACACCTGGATAGGATAAATTTTCTTCCAAATCAATTAAGTGCATCTTCTTGGGTTATTCTCACCTTCAAAAAGGGTATAAATGTTACTGTCGAGATAAGAATCGTTACTTTATCTCCGCTGATGTTACATTTTTTGAGGAATCTTCATTCTTTCCCTCGACTATTCCCGAGTCACCTTCTATCTCTGAGGCTCTTTCGGTTCCTTATCTTGGACCAAATGACCATGCATCATCTGCGCCACTACTTGATCTTCCAGCAAACACTGTTAATGTACCTGATGACTCACCTTCTGTCCTAACACGTTCCCGTGCCTCGGATCTTGCTTCACCACCTATTTTACGAAGAAGTACTCGTTTAACTATTTATACTTTTTTGAGTTATCATCATTTATTTTCACCCTATTATGCATTTGTCTCCTCTTTGTCTTCTATTTATATTCCAAAGTTCACCAATGATGCTCTTGCTCATCCTGGGTGGCGGCAAGCCATGGTTGATGAAAGGAACGCCTTACATACTAATGATACTTGGGAACTGGTCTCTTTACCTTCAGGAAAATCCACTGTTGGACGTAAATGGGTATACACCGTAAAAGTTCATCCTGATGGTTCTGTTGATCGCTTAAAGGCTAGATTGGTAGCAAAAGGCTACACTTAGGTCTATGGTGTGGATTATTCAGAAACTTTCTCTCCCGTAGCTAAAATTACATCTGTCAGAGTATTTATATCTCTAGTTGCTATTTTTGATTGGCCACTCTATCAATTAGACATCTTACATGGTGGCATTGATGAAGAAATCTTTATGGAGCAACCACCTGGTTTTGTTGCTTAGGGGGAGTCCGGTATGGTGTGTCGATTGAAAAAGTCTCTATATGGCTTCAAGCAATCTCCTAGAACTTGGTTTGGTAGATTCAGTGAAGTTGTTCTTAGTTTTGGCCTTCAGAGGTGTACTGTTGATCACTCAGTTTTCTATAAACATATGCCTAATGGAAGAATTCTTTTGATTGTATATATGGATGATATTGTGATTACATGTGATGATAATCATGGGATTCAGCAATTGAAATCATTCCTACAGTCTAAGTTTCAAACTAAAGACTTGGGACAGCTAAAATACTTCTTGGGCATTGAGATTGCAAGATCACAATTGATTATTTGCCTTTCTTAAAGAAAGTATTGTCTGGATGTCTTGAGTGATATAGGTATGTTGGATTCCAAACCTATAGATACTCCTATGGATCCTAACACTAAACTTGTACCAGATGAGGAGGAGCTACTGACAAATCCTAAGCAACTAGTATGGTTAGCCAATTTCTTTCTCAGCCTCGAACATCTCATTGGAATGTTGTTATTCGTATCCTAAGATACCTTAAAACTGCACCCAGAAAGGGATTATTATATAAGAATCATGGACACACTCTAGTTCGAGGACATGGTCGTGGTCATACATTAGTCCATAAACATAATTCTACTCCAGTTCAAGGTTATAGCGATGTTGATTGGGCAGGCTCTCAATTTGACAGAAGATCTACTACAAGATATTGTATATTTCTGGGTGAAAATCTTGTTTCATTGAAAAGCAAAAAGCAGACTGTTGTTGCAAGATCCAGTGCTGAATCTGAATATAAGGCCATGACTCATACCACTACCGAGTTAGTTTGGCTGAAAAATCTATTAGATGAACTTGGATTTAAGCACTCACAGCCTAAGCCTATGGAGTTAGTATGTGATAATCAAGCTACATTACATATTGCATCAAATCCAGTCTTTCATGAACGAACAAAACATATAGAAGTTGACTATCATTTCGTTCGTGAGAAACTTATAGATAATACGATCAAGACTACATATGCAAAATCAGAAGATCAGTTAGCAGACTTATTCACAAAATCTTTGGCAGGAAACCGACTGCGATATCTATGCAACAAGCTTGGAACATATAATCTTTATGCTCCAGCTTGAAGGGGAGTGTTAGAGTAGACAGCTTAATTAGTGGGTCAAATTTTCTTATTTATAGTTTCCTTATTTATGTGTAATTTCTATTACGTATTTGGTTAATATTTAGTCTAGGTTCACTATGTTTGGTAAACACTTTAGCCTATAAATAGAGGCTCCCTCTTGTACATTTATAATCATCTGAATGTACATTCTTCTTATATTCAACAAATACTATTTGAAAAAAAGTGTCAAAACTTACGTCATATAATTTTTAATAAATTAAACTTCAATATGATTTATAATATATAGATATGCATTAAATATCAAGTTTTCTAACATTAATATTAATCATATCAATACATGAGGTACCAATTAAAACAAATAGACAAGCTTAATAGCAAAATGATAAATTCATTCATTATCCTCTTCTTCGTTTTCCTCTTCCTTTTTTTCTTCTTTCTCATCTTCATCTTCATATTGATCTTCATCTTCCTCATCTTCATCATCTTCCTCTTGATATTCTTCATCTTCATCTTCATCATTGTCCTCATATTCACCTTCCACTTCCTCTTTTTCTTTTTCTTCTTCTAAATAATAAAAATATCAAATTTGAAATTTTTGGTGTTTATTACTCGAGAAGTTGCATCCCGTCTTGGATAACTACTTGCCCATCGTAGATAAGTTATCTACGACAGGTAAGACTGGTAAGCACCATCGTAGATAAATCCTTTTCTTGTTGTGTCGTGAACTTAGACTTGGTGTTAATATTTTTAATCTTAGATTTTGCATTGGCTTGATTAGAGTTAGGCTGCATCATAGTGGTAATTAACATTAAAAAAATAATTATTCCTTGTGGGAACGATATCTATTTATTGCTATATTACTTGAGGATGATACGTGTGCTTGCGTTTGTATAATTTTTATCACAATCTCTTCTTGTACCATAAAATGGAACTTTTCCCAATTCAAGACCAAATTGGTCTCTTCACATCATTTAAGTACACATTCTAAATTATTGAGATAGATATCAAAAGAGTATCCAAACACAGTAAAATCATCCATGAACACCTCAAGACTATGCTTTACTATATCAATAAAAATAGTCATGCGTCTTTGAAAAGTGGTAGGTGTATTACAAAGACCAAAAGGCATTCTTCTAAAGGAAATTTTCATAGCTTTAAAAACATTAAATGTTACCTCTTGGTCTTGAACCCTTATAGCAAGCTCACCTTTTTGCACATCAATTAAGGTTCTACCTGTAACTAAGAAAGGTTTTCCAGGAATGATAGGGATTTCCAAAAATCTTCTTCCATGTCAAGCATAATAAAATCAACAGGAAAAATCAATTTATCAACTTTTACCAACACATCATCTACTATTCCCCTTGGAAACGATAGAAACTTATCAGCTAGTTGCAATGTAACTGATGTAAGCTTAACTTCCCTCAAACCTAATTTCCAGTATATAGACAAAGGCAGTAAAATAATACTAGCTCCTAGATCACATAAAACCTTATCAAAAAATTGAGTACCAATAGTACAAGGGATAGTAAAACTACCTAAATCCTTTAACTTTGGTGGGAGTTTTTTTTTTAGTATAACACTGCATTCTTTAGTTAGAACAATAATTTCATACTCACCTAACCTCCTCTTCTTAGACAAGATGTCCTTCATGAACTTGACATAGCTTGACATTTGTTCTAAAGCTTCAGCAAATAGTATGTTATTGTGAAGCTTTTTGAACGCTTCTAGGAACTTTTGGAATTGCTTATCAAGATTCTTCTTTTGGAATCTTTGAGAAAGGGTAGTGGAGGAGTAGGCACAATAGATTCATTGGTTTGAACTTTTTTCTCTTTCTTTTCAATTAAAGTGTCTACTTCAATTGGTTTGTTCATAACTTCGGCTTTTTTATTCAGCTTCTTAACTGTTTTACCACTTCTAAGGGTGATGGCCTTGCATTACTCTTATTTTACCTTTTTCTTATTTTAACACACTTCAAATATACCTCATTTACAGCTCACGATCTTGCATTCCTACAATGACCTTACATGCATGGACTTATCAAGATATCCACTAGCTAAATACTCACCATTAGGATTAAATGGAACAAATTACACAGGGAAGTTTTTCGAGTTCCACATTCCATAGCTTCACAATTAAGTCAAAAATGCACTAACCAATACCAACTTCTGATTAATGTTACTTGTACCAGGTCCAATAAGACTCTATCTGAAAGTATATACGTTCATTTGAAAATTTTACAGTGATATTAGGATTTAAGATTTTCGATTAAGTTAAGGTGTTGGAAAAATCAGTTGGTTGTTTTATGTGTTTGTTTATAACGTAATTCTAGGATTTTAATGGTTGCTTATTTAGTGAGTAATTTTGAATTGGCAGGGAATAACCTTCTTTGCTTTCATTTGGGTTTCTTTTACTAGTGTTTTTCTTTAAATTATTTTATCTGGTTAACAACAAGATTGGATACCACTTTATTTCTAATTGTGTTCTTTCCTTATATTTATTATTGCTACCATTTTGTTTCATAGGACGAACTTGCAAATCCATCTTGTACTTTTTTTTTTCATATATATTAATTTCCTTTTCCTATTAAAAGAAAGTCTCATAAACTGAAATTGCTTTAGAATGGACTCCTCAAGGGTTAAATCACTAGTTAGGCCCCTCAAGGATTTTAATTGAATGAGTAAATATTGAGATAAAGACCCTGCGCATGGTTTCAGGTTTACTTTGATAGAGTTTATCTTTATTGATTTGATTTAGGATTTAATTTTGCTTGTATAATTAGGATAAAGATATAAATAGGTTAGAATTTTCTCTCATAGAATTTATAAATTAGTGAGTATTCACTGTCTTGACTATCTTTTCCTTCCAATTTATAAGAACAAGGGTAATCCCTCATCAGGATTTTGAAAGAAATAATGATACTATGTGTTTGTAAGATCAATATACTTAAGGCTTTCATAAAAACAATAAGAGCAAAGGAGATAAGGGATCTACTTAACGTAGACTATATGAACTCTTGAAGCAACCCACTTTAAACCCATTTATGATCATTGTGAAACAAACCATGGAAACATACATACATGTGTAGTCCATCCATTTATTCCCAAAATTCTTTCTAAGAGATATGAAAGGTTTCATTTTCAATGTCTAGCTAGAAAACAAATCTCAATACTGAATAACAAAGCCTAGAATCAACACAATCATTTTCTAAAAGAATAAAGTCCAAAATACTTTAAGTCTTTGTATGCAATAATCCTTACCCATAATTTATATACATTGCTCACTAAACTGATAAGGTGAAGCACTTTGATATTTATCACTGTATGGTTTCAGGAAAATGCAACCGCCTAGGTTCTTAGGTGTAAAATTATTTAGGATCTGTATACTTTCTTGAAGGAGTCTAATCGATTATGTATGGCTTTGGGATATGATGCTGTCCAGCTAAGGAGTTAGTTGTCTATTAGTTAAATAACATGGCGTATGAATAGTATAAAGTGTTGGTGTAGCGGGCAAATTGAGTCGAATCCACTTGTTTGGTATAATTTTAACAAAGCTTTCACTGAACATTTTATTTATTTGTTATTATTTGAGAATTAAAAGTACGATTTAAGACTGGTTGGACAAGGAGTTTATCTGTCCTAATATGTTTACTTTAGATGCTCTAATTCTTTTGCCTAAGAAAATGATGATTCATTTCGACTGTATATTAATTACCTGTAGCTGAATGAGGTTATAGTGAAGAATAAGTTCTCTTCCCCAGTATTAATGAGTTACAAGAGGCTCAAAACTCTTCCAAGTTCGATCTACGTTCAAAATATTATTAATTCCAAATCAAGAAGGAATGATGTTCCAAAAACTATTTTTCGTACCTAATGAGAGCATAACGAAATCTTAGTCATATCTTTTGAATTCACTAATGTTTCTCTAATTTTCATATACCTTAAAAGCAAGAAGTAAGGGGTAACATATGAATTATTTTCGTGTAGTCTTGCAAACACTAAGGGGAAAACAAGCTTTGTGCTAAATTCTTCAAGTGTAAATTTTTGGTTAAGTCAGGTAACATTTCTTGGATATGTGATTTCTAAAGAAGGAATTTGTTTGGATTCTAAGAAAGTTGAAGTAGTCCAAGATTGATTTCGTCCAACAAATGTCTCTGATATTCGACATTTATTGTGTTTAGTTGGGTCTTGAAAACTTCTCCAGTATTGTTGTACCTTTGGCTAGGTGAATTCAGTAAAAATGTTAAGTTTATTGGCCAGAGGCTTGTGAAGAAAGTCTTCGGTAGCTTAAAACTTGTCAACTTCACTTCCAACCCTTATACATCCATCGGGTATAGGGAAATATATGATGTTTTATGATATTTTCCGTTTGAAACTTGGATGTGTTTTGATGTGGAATAAAAGGTGAAATCTGAGATCCACAAAACCTTTTTAACTATTGAATTAAATTGGAGTATGATGTGATTCTAAGCATGTATTAGGGTTTGGGTGTTTAATTATCAGGTAGTGATGAAATGTTGTGATAAAAGTATTAACTTTAGTAATTCTAAATAGTTGACTTTGTTTTCAAGGGAATAAAGTAAAATTCCTGTAATTTAATTTCGACTATTCAAGGTTAGATGGCATAATAGAAGAAAATATCAGGCTTAGCTAATTTATGTCAGGATCAATCCGATATCGAATGATTCTCACGTACTACGAATCTAGAAGTAAAACTAGATGAAACTTGATGTACAAGGAATAACTTAATGGCAATTATTGATAAACAAGACTGTAAATTTTGATCGAAGATTATTCCTTCGGTAAAAGTTGTATGGCAACTTCATGAGGGAACAAGAAATCATTTTAGGAATTCAAGAATGCGATAAAGCAGTAATATCCATATTTATTTGAATAAATTAGGTAACCGATACATCTGTAATTATTTTGTTTGAAATTCAGGACGAATTTTTTTCAAGGAAGGGAGACTATTATAACTCGATATTGTAATATTAGAAATATTTGATGTAATATTGTTAAGTTTGAGGTAGAGTGAAAATTTTAGTTATAAAAATATTTAAATATCGATAAGTACATTTAGGAGTGATGGTAAATAACATGAGAATAAAAGGAATTAAATTAATAAATACTTGTGAACTAAAGTAAATGAATATTTATTATATATATATACATAAATATATAAAGGTACATATGTCTAATAAGAACAAATATAAACTACAAATTTTAACAACTGTTATAACTCGACAAATTTTAACGTACATTCTGAAATGTTTTATGTAAATTGTTATGATTAGGTAAGCAAAATTATACACAAAGAAAATTAAATTAAAGAAATACAAATATGTATATATATAAATATATAAACCAAGTTTATTGATACACCACAACTTTATACTTCCTTTGAATTTGACCTTTTTTTTTTTAACTTTACCTTGTATTCTACTCTATTTTTATTTTCCTCTCTTATTTCCTCTTTTAGTTGGCCAAGTTTTCCCTAATTTTTCTCTCTCCACCGACCTTCATCTCTTATCCAAGAAATTTCTGGCTTTTTTCCCATTCCAGCAGAGAACAGTTGTTCTTTTCTTCCTTATTTATGCTTTCTTTGTCTTAGTTGCCATGAAGTTAGTTAAGAAAGAAGCTGGGATTTTGTAGTTGTGCAGCCAAGGAGTTTGGTCATGCTTGGTCAAGTTATTTTAGCCTTGCGGTGTGAGTGTTCTTGTTTCAAGTACGGTACTTGCTTCCTCTTCTTCCTATATTCTATTTCAGCCCCTATTTAGCCCCAAGTCCCTTGTGTAACTGTGAGTTGTGTTCCCTTACTTCATCCTCTCTTTTGATCTTGGGCTTTCTTGCTGAACATGAGGCAGCACCTTGGGTGGATGTTGTAGTAGCTCCTACAGTTGGCAGTAACTTCCTTTCATGACAGCATCCATAAAAGCAACCACCTTTTTCTTATCTTGGGCAACAACTTAGAGCACGGTATTGGAAGGTTGGCTAGTTGTTATTTCTAAATGTTTCTTTAGTTTAATGTTTTAAGTGGATAAATTTATTATTGGTTAGTGTTGTAGTTTAATGATTACATAGAATTGAGTAAATGGTATGAGAAAAGGATGAAATAGTTATAGATCAAGGATGAATAATGGAGGATTTAGTGTAGGTTAATGTTAAATCTTTAAAATCTAAGCATGTAGTAACTCATAAATGATTAAGGTAATTTTAAAACTAATATTGAAATTATTAGTAATGTTGAATTGATGAAATTGTGTTGATTAAATTGGGTAGATATATATACACACATACTCATGAACTATAATAAATAAGTTGCCCTTAATGTGTTTGTTGAAAGGCCTAAAAGAAACTAATATTTCCTTTATTTTCCTTGAAACTTAGTTGCTTTCTTGAGGTATGTTTTAAAGGTTTGGATTTGGAAATTATTAGAAGGTAAATTACAAGTTAGTAGTGATGGGAATAGTTGATGTAGAATTGAGTTATGATGAGATTTCAAGATTTAAGTTTTATTATCATAAGAGATTGATTCAATTTCAAATTAGTATTTAAACTATGCTAAGTAAGGGAAAGAGTAGCAATTCAACAGTATAAAGAAAATTTGAATTAGAAAAGAGTGTTGTCGGACAAAATAGGTAATTCATGTTTTGATTATTTTAACTAACTAAACTAAATTCAAGTTTAATCATACACCACAACTTTATTCTACTTTAACCCTATTTTGTTTACTTAAACTTGTATTCTACTTTATTTTTATTCTCCTCTCTTATTTCCTCTTTTAGATGGCCAAGTTTTTTTAAATTTTTTTCATTCCACCGACCTTCAGCTCTCATCCGAGAAATTTCTGGCACTTTCCTCATTCTAGCAGAGAACATGTTATTTTCTTCCTTGTTTATTCTTGATCCTCCTTGATTCAACTCCTTCTATGTCTTAGTTTCCATGAAGTTGGTTGGGACAAAAACTGGGATTTTGTATCCTTTCCCTGCCTTTTCTTTTCATGTTTCCCCTGCTTCAACCGTGAGGAATTCTAACCTTGTAGCCAAGGAGTTTGGCCCGTGCTTGCTCAAGTTATTTCATCCTTGCCATGTGGTTATTCTTATTCTAAGTACAGACCTTGCTTCCTCTTCTTCCTATGTTCTATTTCAATCCCTATTTTGCCTCTAATCCCTTATGTAGTCATAAGTTGTATTCCCTTACTTCATCTCCTATTTTAATCTTAAGTTTTCTTACTGAACGTGAGGCAACACCTTGGGTGGATGTTGCAATAGCTCCTACGGTTGGCAGTCACTTCCTTTCACAACAACATCCACAAAGGCAGCCACCTTCTCATCTAGGGCAACATCTTAGAGCATGGTATTAGAAGGTTGGCTAGTTGTTGTTTCTAAATTTTTTTTAGTTTAATGTTTTAAGTGGATAAATTTATTATTGGTTAGTGTTGTAATTTAAAGATTACATAGAATTAAGTAAATGGTATGAGAAAATGATGAAATAGTTATAGGTTAAGGATGAACAATGGAGGATTTGGTGTGGGTTAATGTTACACCTTTACAATCTAAGCATGTAGTAACTCATAAATGATTAAGATAATTTTAAAACTAATATTGAAATTATTAGTAATGTTGAATTGATTAAATTGTATTGATTAAATTGGGTAGATATATATATATACACATACTCATGAACTATAATAAATAAGTTGCCCTTAATGTGTTTGTTGAAAGGCCTAAAAGAAACTAAGTGTGTGAGCTCACTCAATTTCCTTTATTTTCCTTGAAACTTAGTTTCTTTCTTGAGGTATGTTTTAAAGGTTTGGATTTGGGAATTATTAGAAGGTAAAATACAAGTTAGTAGTGATGGGAATAGTTGATGTAGAATTAAGTTGTGATGAGATTTCAAGATTTAAGTTTTATTATCATAAGAGATTGATTCAATTTTAAGTTAGTATTTGAACTATGCTAAGTAAGGGAAAGAGTAGTCATTGAAGGTTTAAAGAAAATTTGAATTAGAAAAGAGTGTTGTTGGGCAAAATAGGTAATTCAAGTTTTGCTTAATTTGAATTTGAACTATACACATGAAATAAAGTTAATTATGCCTTTAAGATGTTTAAAAAAATATATCTAAGAGGAATTAATTGTAATAAAATGAGTATAACTTAGTAGATTGAAATCTTGTGAGTTAAGCATTATTAAAATTTGAATAAAAATCTAAGAACATGATTAAAGGATTATTAGTTATTTGTTTAGGGAAAAAAAAAGTTTATCTTGCAACTTAATTGAAATAATATCAAAATTCCCTAATCCGAGCCCTTAGTGAATTTTAAAAGATTATGTTATAACCAAATACGTTAGTGTCCCATTTTAGAAATTTTGTGTGTAAATTTTGTATATAAGTGAAACAATAGTAAATAAAATAAAGCTAAAGTGAATAAATATTCATAGATATGCATATATAAATGTATAAAACAAGAATAATTATACATTATGTACAAGCTTGGCCTTGACTTTAATCCTTTGTCTCATTTCAGCTCTTTTTAGACACCTTTACTTCCTCTTTCAAGCACGAGTTGTAGTAGCTTGTAGGGTGGCAACAAGTTCTCCTTGTATTGTCCAGTTGGTTATTTTCATTTGTGGCTAAAAGTTATAGGTTTGGTTTTTATTAGTAGTTGTGTTTTTCTTAAAAAGGTAGGTGTATGTTTATGTGTGAGGAAGTGTTCAGTCATGGGTTGAAGTTAAACAACCAAGCTGTTGTCCCTCATTCTCAAGTAACAACTTGGTTGCTTACTCCTCCCTCATGGCCGGTTAGGGGACATCAAAAGGAGGAAGTTTTATGGCTATAAGGTGTCACGGCAGCAAGAGGTAGAGGTACAGGAAAATTTCCTTATGCCATGAGCCTTATATGAGTCTAGGTGTGGTGATTTTCTAGTTAGGTGAATTAGTTGGAATTTAATTATGCTAAGTTTGAAGCTTGTTATGTTATTAAAAGTTTGATCATGAGGAGTATGAGAGTTTTAAATCATGAACCAAGATCTAAAAACAATGAATATATAAGGTAGTTGCATGTAATTATTGAAATACGAGGTTTAGGATTCATATATATTAACATAGGAAGGTTAAATACATGAATTAAGAGTTGGAATTGGAAACATGTGAACATTAGAAGGTTTAGTTTAAGCTTTTGATGAAAATTAGATAACTACTTAACTTGAAGTCAATATTTGGAATATGAATGAAATGAAAATTTATGAGTTAGATGGATTTCTTAATGTATGTATAAGTATATATACATATATGTTCAAGAAAATGAGGTGCACCTTTAAGATATTCAATAAAGGTCTAAGAAGAAATAGCTCTCAATAAGTATGTTAAGTGTATTTATTTAGGATTAAGGATTCACAGAGTTAACTATGAAATGATTATCATAAGCAACATATGAATTTATGATTTTCATTATGGATCATATCGAGGATATACTGACACCTTCGTATCCTAGATGGAAGGACGAACCACATCCTTGTGCTTTATTAGTGAATTACATATTCTTTGGTTGTTAGATTAAAGTGTTTGATTGTTTATGTGTTTGTTTGAATTATTTGAATTTTTGCTTAATACTTGACTTTGTTTGTGATTGATAAAGGCTAATAAAATGATTTTTTCTCCGAAATGGTTTTTACTTTTGAAATAGAATACTGGTGCACCTAGGATACTTTGACTTGGTAAGTGATTTAAAATATTTGCGTACTCAGCCCCAATGGGATGGATACGTATGCAGGATATAAATGTTGTGCGGGTTCAAAAACTGCCCAATGGGAGGATATATATTGTGCGGGTGCTGAGTTACTCTAATTGGATCTTTGTGTGTTTTGAGTGATTTGAATGTTTAATTTTTTTGTTGTATAATGTATCACATCAAAGGTTTTTGATTAACTTTATTTTTTTTATATTTACACACATGAAATTTAATTATTTAGAATTCATGTTATTCTGAAATTACTTGATCTATATATTTTATTTATTCTTAAAAAAATGATATTACCTTTATAGTACATTTTTCGCTCACTAAGTCCTTGTGACTCACTCTTTTTTGGGTTTTTTTTTTTTTTTGGTATTATTAGGAGACCAATATTCGTTACCTAGAGATTTGTGACTTGTCGACAGTATTACGGTAAGATATATTTCGAGATCGCACACTTGAAGCAGAGAACGAAGTTTGTAGCCACATTAGGCTTCAAGTTGTCATGTTTTGTTTTGTATAGTAGTTTAACTGTTATTGTGGATGAGATGATTGGAGATGAGCTTCTCTGTGTACATTGTTATTGTTTTTATGACTAGTTATTTGTAGCCAGGTTATACATGTATGTATTATCGTGCATGTTTTATTTTACGAGGAACCTCTGCAAAACTTTTAGTTACAGTATCATACGTTTGATAAAAAAGTATATGCCTTTCACTTTGTTCAACAAATCTTTCTTTTTAACTATAAGTGGTCAATGGTCATATGTGTTCATTTGATGTGAAGTCAGGGTTACGGGGGTTTGGTTATCCATTCCTTCGTCCAGTCATACCTTTATATAAGGGTGTGACAGATCAACTTAACTTGAATTTAATATTGGCAAAATAAAGAATGTTAAAAGTATGAGTTAGTATTGATTTCTTGGTATGTATAAATAAATATATATATATATATATATGCATGATATGGGACCAAGTTCCTTGCGAGGTATTTGTTAAAATGCCTAAAATGATTGAGTTTCAAAGAAACATATGGAAGTTGATATATATAAGTTTTAATAACTAGAGGATTATAATTTTGAAATTTATAAACTAAGTAGTACTTGGGAATATGTTTTTTAGTATCGAAATGTATTATTAATCTAACGATACATGTGGATTTAAAAAGGAACGATGAGCGGAATCCGTATCACTATGAGTAGATAACATATTCTTTGGTTGCTAGATATGTTACGTGTATTTGAATAGATATGTTTATATGGAAGTATAAGCATGTGTAATGTTTAATTTGAGTTATTTGAATTATGTTTGACATGTGAAATTGTTTATGCTTAATAAGGGCTAATAAAACAAATTTTTAGCCAAACTGATTTTTATATTCAAAATAGAATCCAAGTGCACGTTGGATAATTTGATTTGATATGTGATTTAAAAATATCCGAGTAACTCAGCCCCATGGATGGATTTGTATAGAGCATATATTTTGTGTGCAAGTGTAAAAAAATTGCTTGGTTTGAGGATATATAGTGTGCGGCTGCTGAGTTACTCTAATTGGCCATTTGTGTGATTTGATTGAGTTGTTTGTATAATTCATTGCATGAATTGTGTTTGTTTAAGTTTATGTTTTCCATAATTACATACTATGATATTTAATTGTTTTGAAATTCATGTTATGTTGAAATTAGTTGACCTGTGTATTCTATCCATGTATTGAGTGATGCTAGTACCCTTTGGGTATATTTTTCACTTACTGAGTCATTGTGACTCACCTTTCACTTATTGATATTTTTTTTAGTAATGGGATCTCAATGGACGTCAACCTTCGATACGTGACTTGCCAATAGCGTGCTGCAATTTATTTCTTCAAGATCGCATACTAGAAGTTAAAGGATCGAAGTTTACAATCATATTAGGAATTTGAGTTGTTGTGTTTTGTTTTGTATAATAATCTAATTATTATTGTTTATGAAGTTAATGGAGCAGAGCACCTTGTGTATACTGTTGATGTTGTTACATAATTGATTGTAACCAAGTTATATATGTTTGTATTACTGGGCATGTTCCACTTTACAAGAACCTTTGCCAAAAAATATAATCTAAGTTGTAAGTATTTTGTTAAATAAGTCCTTACTTATAGTTTTGGTTTGATAAGGTCTTTCATTTGAATTATAGCTGATCAAATGTCATATGTGCTTCTTTGATTTGAAGTAAGGGCTACAGAAGTTTGGTTACCCATTCCTCCGGCCAGTCATACCTTTGTATGGGGCGTGATAGTGTACAATCTCTAAGTGTATCCACACAGATGCATTGATCAAGAGCTTTGAGATAGATGTAAAAAATCTCCCTATGTGCTAGCACAAATGTTCAGATTTTTTTTCTTTCATTCTCACAAACCATCATCTTACAAAAATTCTCTTATACTGAGAACTTTGGCTCTTTGTGGTAATTTGAATAAATGTTACACACTATACGTCTAAGGTCTAACCTTACTTAAGTAGGATATTAACTAAACTCTAGGTAAAATCAAATCTTATCTATTAGAATTTTAGTAAAAGTAGGACAATCCTAATTTAATCCTATTTTAAATTTGAAATATCATTTGTTAGCAATAAGTTAGATATTATTATAAGCAATTCGAAAGATACTTATCATTAAATAAGAACCCTAGGTTAGTAATTCGGTATCACAACTAAGCATGATAAGATACTAATAATCTAAGTGAGTGTTGAGGAAAACTGTAATTCTAGGTTTTCTCCATTATGTTCTTATGTTTGCTTGCTTTGGTTTAGTTTAATTTAGTTATAAATCTCTCAAAGTTCATCCCTATGAATAAAATTAGGATTGGTCAATTTTGGTACTTAGTAATTGTTAGATCTAATTTTTCGTGGGTTCGACACTCTACTTACACTTTATTACTTGTTCACTATACGTGCACTTGTGTGGTAAATCTGACAACAAGTTGTTGGCATCGTTGCTGGGGAATTAGTCTAACAATCATTAATATTAATACTAACCAATTCTAGTTTTAATTCAAATTCTTTTTGTAGTCTTATTTTATTTTATATTTTTCTTTTATCTTTTCAATTTTATTTCTTGTTTGTTTTGTAAGATACAATGGAGATGTATATTGAATATTTCAACCTCACATGTTTCGCTCAAGATGACTTAGAATCACTCCAAGATGCTTGGGAGAGGTTCAACTATTTTCCAATGTCCAACTCACAGCCTACCAAAATGGCTTCAACTTCATATATTTTACATTAGTTTGTGTGAAAGGTCATGTAAAGTGGTTGATATTCTATCTAGTGGAAACTT
The DNA here is from genome assembly GCA_029379385.1 of Quillaja saponaria. NCBI lineage: Eukaryota > Viridiplantae > Streptophyta > Magnoliopsida > Fabales > Quillajaceae > Quillaja > Quillaja saponaria. The sequence goes on along the minus strand of CM055614.1, from coordinate 21,528,452 downwards.
AATGAATCTAAGTGTGGAGAAAGCTTATGAGTTATTGTAGACCTTGGTCAAACCCTTCATACCCACGAGTGAGTCTACATCAAATGAGGATAAGCCCACACCAAAAGAGGAGAATATAAAGATATTTCAATAATGGGTATAAAGTTCCCTTCCACCATGTATTCGCTTTATAGAAGATGAATCACATGAGGAAATCCATGGTGCCCAACCTATTGAGCCTAATTTGGTCATAGAAAAATAGTTCCATGATAACATCTAAGATGACCAAATTATTGAGTCTCAATTGGGTATAGAAGAAGACTCTCAAATAAGGAACCAATTCAAGACTTGATCCTAGAAGAAAAATCATAACCTCTTGAGTCTATTAGTCACTAAAGAGAACAACTATGAAAATCCTATAGGGCTAACTCTTCCTCCACCTAAATTGGTCACTAAATTTTATATTTATGAAGATCTCATACGGCCAACTCCTCGACCACCTTCCTTAGCATCATACCTCTACACATACCAAGCAAGATTTCCAAAGGCAAGTGATGTTGAGTGCACGTGCCAAATACTACCATAAATTTCCAAACTTGAGGGCATCTTGAATCAAGACCTATATATAGTGTTATATGACAATTACTATAGGCGAAAGCCGCTTGTTTAGAAGCACTATTCCAATAATGAAGCCAACAACTATAAATCAAGTACTTTTAGGAAGGCAGCCCAAGTTTCTAAATTTTTTTTTTTTTTTTAATTTTTTTTTTAATAATAATTATTTTTTAGTTCTTATTATGTGTTCTTTGTTATTTTTGCAGGTTAATCATTTTTTACCTCCTACAAACTTAGACGTTTTTAACAAGGCCAAGGATTAGTGGGATTTTCACCTTACCAAGATGTCTTTCTATCCTTATCCTTATCCTTTATTTATTTTATACATTGGAGACATTAAGTTGTTAGTTAGTCAAGATGTTATTATGCTTTTATGATGAAATCCCCTCTCCTATGATAATATTTTAGTTTTCATATAATTTTGACATTCATGTTAAATTCTTAAGTTAGTAGCATTACAGGATGTGATTTCTAACACATATTGTGCACTTGATCTTTTGCTTAGGATTGTGTTGCTTATTTAGAGACTATTTATGTTTAGGAAGTTCATACTTAGTTAGGAACCTTTGAAGTTGTTTGATTCTCTCTTGAGGCGAAATCCTAGACAAAACTAAGTTAGGAACATGATTTAGGTAATTTTTAGACCGTTTGAGCCTTTTTAAGCTTACCATTAGTTACCCCATTGAGCCTATTACTTTTTCTTGGATACCACAAAAATTTTTGCTTAACCAATTTCAGTTTTGAACCCTTACTCTTAGGCATGTTGATCATTCTAGGAATATATTGAACTATGCTAAGAAAAGGAGGAAATGTTGAAGTTATAGAAAAGAAAAAAAAGTATATATTAGTGCTTCTTAATCACCCTTATAATATAATAAGAAATAAGTTTGGGGTGTGACAAAAGTTGAAAAAAAAAATTCCAAAAGAAAAAGCCAATCAAAGTAGAAAAATATATGAAGTGGTGGAGAAGAAAAAAGTATGCTAATTGGATATTACATTTGGGTACTACATGGGTGGTGAAAACAGCTTTTTAAAGGTTTAGAGTAATCTTTGTGCTTAAGGTAAATTGAGCCTTAAATTTTTTTTTATCATACCGTTACCCAAGTCTATGCTACAAGCTTTATTAAGACCTATTGATTCTTGACTTAGTGTAGTCTACATTAGTGGATAAAGAGTTGAAAAGTAAATTAATGGGGTTTGAGTACTAAGCTTGGATTTACTTAGACGTAAGCTTATCCGGATTGTATGCATTCATTTGTTAAAAGATCATTCACACACTGACATTGGAAATCCGTTTGAATTTGTTGCTTGCTCTTGAATTGAAATATGAAGTTGAATGATACATATGGTTGACATTTAGTTAAAAATCATGTGAAACTTTTGAGAGCATGTAAGGGATGTCATTATGTTAGTGTGATGCATTTTTGGCTAGTCATTTTCATTTGTGTTTAGTTTTTCTTTTGTTTAAAGACTAGCAAAATCTTAAGTTTGGGGGTGTAATAAGTCTATGAAATAGCCTTATTACATTTTCTTTTTATTCATATTATCTGCTATGTTATTGAGCTTTAGTTTGATTGTTGCTTAGATGAGTCTTTTTTTTTTAAAGTGTTGAATCCTAGTTAAGCATGCTTAGGATTTAGCCTTTAATTATAAATTTTATTGATTCTTAACTTAGTTTGTGTGTTTTGAAGGTTTAATGCTTAAAGGATGCTCTTTAAAGTCAAAGTAGAGTCATACAACAATTTCTTATGTGTCGGGTGCCACGACCACGAAAAAGGGGCATCACAGTGCCCAAAATCATGCAAAAAGGTAACTAGGCAGAGGAGACTGATGCTAGGGCTGCAAAAAAGCTGGTGTTAGGATGCCAAGCAAGAGGGTAGCCAGTGCCTAGGAGCCATAAAAAGGGTTCCCCAGCACCCCATGTGACTTCCCACTCTAATTTTCAATGCTAAGGCACTGGAACTTCAGTGCTGCAGTGCCGGCTCAAATCCTAGTCCGAATTGACTTCTTTTTTAGGGTTTTGAAGTCTATTTAAAGAGGCTTATGTTGGGGATTCAAAACACACAAGTTTAACCAAGAAAGTTTGGACTGTAGAGGCATTAAGAGTGTACAAAGTAAGAGCATGAGATATTTGAAGATTGAAACCTGACAATCGTCGATTTTCTTTATTCTTCTCTTCCCTTTCCTTATGCTTATTTGATGTTTTCTTTATATGAATCCATGTTTACACTAAGTATCATGGAGTAGTTACTTCTCTAGGATTGCAATGGAATTCAACATGTAGCTTGGTTTTATGTTTATAATATGATTACCTAGGGTTTAATACATGAATTATATATCTTATTCTATGCTCTATGCTTTTAATTGATTAGCTACCAATTAGATTGATTTGGTAACTTAGAAGAACCTTGACAAAGCAAATCTAGGTTTAGCCTTGAATAAGATAGCACTTGTTTGAATTCTCACTTGCTTGTTTGAATTTGTTTTGTATGTAAAATAGAAATATACCTTCATACCTTGTGTAACCATTGTTAGGTCTATTCTTAATGAGTTTAGCTTAATTCAATTCTCATAGAAATATATTGAATTGGTTAAGTTAGATATTATTATAAGCAATTCGAAAGATACTTATAATTCAATAAAAACCCTAGGTTAGTAATTTGGTATTTACATTGTTAAGTCTATTCTTAATGAGTCTAGCTTTATTATTTGTTCACAATATGTGCACTTGCGTAGTAAATCCGACAACAATAAGCCTAAGTTCTATAGTCATCCACTAATCATCCATAAAATTGCATTGCGTTAAATAAAAAACGTTAACTTGAATCCATTCTACTAGTGATCATGCATGAAGTTTCACATATGGAATATCCCTTAGTTTTGATATTATAAGAATTTCAAAAAGCTAATAATTTTTGCTTGAACTAATTATTAATCCAAAACTAACATAGATGTCTAAAATCCTAGTAATGTTAAATTTAATTAATCATTAATTATAAACCAAGTTTTGTGGTGGGTTCTTGAGTAGAAGAAAGTTTCAACTATGTAGTTATTAAGAATATGTATGAGAGAGTAATGACTAGGGTGCAGATAGTAGATAGTATGATTGGAGTTTTCAATCAGAATAGGTGTCCACCTAGGTTCATCCTTAAGCTCTACCTATTTGCTTTAGTCATTGACGAAATTTCTTATGCTATTCAAGATAAGGCTCCGTAGTGCATGTTGGTTGCCAGCTACATCGTGTTGGTAGACGAATTAAATCATTATGGAAGAACACATTAGAATTTAAAGGTTTTATCTTGAGTCAAACAAAAACCGAGTATATGGAATGCGATTTTAGTCACATAATCACACTTGAGAAGGCTCGACTGAAATAACTTAAGATGGTCAGGCAATCTCTATGAAGAATGTGTTTAATTATTTATGTTTATTTATACAAAAAGATGGCGCAATTGAGCATGATGTAAACCATAAAATTAAGATATGGTGGATGAAGTGGCAAAATGTTTCGGGAGTTTTATGTGATCATAAAATCCTGAATAGGTTGAAAGGAAAATCCTATAGGACAGCAATGAGACATGCTATGTTGTATGGCTCTGAATGTTGGGTAGTTAAGAAACAACATTTACATAAGATAAGAGTTGCCAAAATGCAAATGTTGAGATAGTGATTGGAGAGACAAAAGAATACAAAATGAGGAGATTCATGGGAAGGTTAAAGTAGCACCTGTCGAAAGAGAAAATAAGGGAGAATTGCTTATGTTGGTTTGGACATATCCAACGTCAGCCAATGAATGTTATAGTTAGGAAAGGTGACCTAGTGTAAGTTGTATATGTTAGATGTGATAAAGAGAGACCAAAACTTACTTGGGGATTAGTCATCAGATGGACATGATTGCTTTAGGCAATACTAAAAATGATATCTCGAATCAATGCGAGGGCAAGAAAATAATTCATATAGTCGACCCCAATTAGTTTGGGATTTGAGGTTTAGTTGAGTTTAAAATATTACTAATCTTATATACATCTGTAAAAACAATTTCTTTTACACAAACTATTCTAATGCTCTACCTTACAAACATAAAGAATCAAAAATGGTACAAAAATAATAACAAAAGAAAAGATCATGTGGACCTTGGCAAGTCTAAAACAGCCTAAGTCCAACACGAGGTGATAAAATCCCTTTGGCTATTTAAATATTTACCAAATATTTATGGAGTTGCCATCGAGATGGCAATTCCCAAGCCACAGTCACTTAAATAATTTTTTTTTTGTTTTTTTGTTTTTTTTTTTTCTTTACATAAATCAAACAATATGAAACTAACAATTAACTTAACCATGATTTATCAAAACTTATAATTAAGTCTATGTATTTTTATGAAATCTCATTTTAATAAAATCATAAACATAATAATCTAAATCCAATTAAAATTATTAAATCAAACTCATGCTATGTATCAAGTTCATAATAATCACAATAATGGAATCAATATCAATTCATAAACTAATAAACCTCGCTCTGATACCACTGTAAGGAATTCGATTATGCTGAGTATAACAAAAATTAAATTTTTTGGCATACCTAAATCCTTAGGATCTTTTCTATTTATGAACCAATGCTTTAATCTATTAATCTAATAAATAGAGTTACCTCTTGAAGCGATTAGGACAATCTTAGCTTGATTCATAAAGTTGCACAGGGTGTACAATCTCTAAGTGTATCCACACAAATGAATTGATCAAGATTTTCGAGATGGCTGTCAAAAACCTCTTTCTATGCTAGCACAAGTGTTGGTATTTTTTTTCTCTCGTTCTCACAAACAATCAGCTTACCAAAATTCTGTAATACTGAGAACTTTAGCTCTCTTTGGTATTTTGAATAAATATTACGTACTCTATGTCTGAGGCCTAACCTCACTTAAGTAGAATATTAACTAAACTTTAGGTGATAATATCAAATCTTATCTCTTAGAATTCAAAGTAGGACAATTCTAATTTAATTTATTTTTAAATTTTAGACCATTTGTTTGCAATTGTATGGAAACCCAAAACTTCTCTTAAATAATTTACATCCTTTTGTGCATAACCCCTTAGATTCATCTTAAACTAGCTGTAGGTCATATTAACTTAATTAGTTTCAAATCTAATTAATTTGAATCAAACCTACTTTTTGATTTTTCCCATTAATGATAATTAATTATTAAATTAAATATCGAGTAACCTACAAGTCAAGATTGATGCTTAGCAACATATAATGACTACCTAAATAATATAAATATACATGTGAACATTTTCGTTGCCAGTTACCAAGCAATGCAATCTTTCAATCATAAAATATTCTAATTAAACTTAGAGTATGTATTAATGTCAAACCTTAAATTGTGTAATCTTAATGTATTTATCTATAAGTCACAACTCATGTGTTGAAACCTAAATTCTTTAATCTAGTTTCACATCACCCTGGCCAGGGACTTTCTGAGCTATGTCTTAACTAGATGACATAGAACATTTTCTTTCTTAATTTAGAGTGATAGTTCCCTTATTGTTCACTCATATACCTCCATACATTAATAGTCATACCCAATATTTATCCCTATATAACCCATGGTGAATTATGCTTAGATAACATTAAAGTAATATAACCAATGTACAAGTTATCTATGATGTTTCAGCTCTATCTACAATGAAAAACTCTCATCGAAAACTATGTAAAAGTCCATATGAGTATTCTATGATTGAGTCAATTCAGTGAACTTATTATCTAACAAGCACCTAGATATTTATTATAATGTCAACTACACAAGTGATCATGAGATCAATCACCTCAACATTTAAGCTAACATAACATGTATTAATTTAATCGGATCATTAATTCTCATTATTAATGATGCTATGATTAGGAATATTTAAGAATAACTCTTAAACAAATATATCTCATAAGCATGATCACATCACATTTCTTATTGTCATTGCTTATATTTTATAAGATTTATCATGTTCATACTAAAGAATTAACTAGAAATTAAAGTACAAGATAAATGATAATACCATATAATGATGAAACATATTCATTTTATTAATAACTAAATACGACTGCATTTACAAGTAATATACTGTAGATATCTAATGTCATTGGCTTGTAGGGCACACTACTAACAAGTTGAATTACCTAAATTTATGAAGTAATGATTCAATTGTGAGTAAAACTACGAGTAATAATAAATTATTTGAAGTGCTTGTAAATAGCTCTTGTAATGTTTTTGTGTTATTTGTTTGTAAAAATTATTGATTATTGCTTTTTAATTACAAGCAAGAAGTTGAAATGCATGAAAACATTAATGCTCGCATAAAATTGTTCAATTTGATATATGGCATTTATTAACTCGAATGCTTATATCTTTTGATAGAAATATCCAAATATGATTCTGATTGATGTGTTAGAAAATAGACTTGTGTAGATTTAAAATGACATATTGTTTGTAATATTTTTGCACAGTAGATTAATCCAGTTAATTGTTTAAAGTTAGAAATATTTTTAAACATAAGATTTTCATAGATATTACATTCCCTTTGTTAAAATAGCATAACTTGCGCTACAGGAATGCAAATCATAATCCGTTTATTAGATAAATAAGAGACATTTTTTTCTTTCTAAACATGTATTATGTGTATTGTTTCAATCTACTAATAAATATAGTTTATTGTTCAAAGATAGAGGTAAAATCTGTCTACTTTGTGATAAATTGTTTTGGCTTGAATTTGGGTATTTTTTTACATAATACAACAATAAGAATTACTTGGCAAATAATTTATTGAATATGAATAACTAATGGGTGATTATCCTTAAGGACTTAATTGATAACAAGGAAGAGTATTATGATTTGTATGGAAAATACCCCTAATTTTGTTAATGGAGATAGACAATTATCATTTATTGTTGTATGTGTGTAAGGTGTCGTTGTGAGACATAAATGAGTGGTCTCCTTGGATCCTCTTCATTTCTTATGAGACATAATGGCCGATCCAAGGGTTATGTGTATCTAGATTATGTGTATCTTACTTTTAGTTGTCTTAATGGCCAATCCAAGGGTTGAGGCGTGCAGATGAAGTATAGAGTAAACTTTTAGGAAGCTATTTGAGCAATGGTTGAACTATTTTGAGGTTCTATAAGGATGGGTTTTCTTGAAAATAGTGGTTGGACTATGTTCCCTTATTTTGCATTTGTTTAGGAAATATTTGGTTTTCAGTTAGTTAGAGCTAGAATTTTGGGAAGCTATTGAAAAGAAGTTGTAACTGACTTCCTAGTGATGTTTGTGCTTTGTTTTGTCTTGATTGGATGTTTGTATATTTATAGCATGGAGCTAAGGTATGCATGTTTTTTTGTTTACTTGCGTTATGAACTCTTATGCATAACTCTTGTCATACCCCTCATGGAGGCATGACTGGACGGAAGATTCGGTAACCAATCCACGGTAACCCTGACTTCGAAACAAAGTAATAAACCTGACTCATGACTCAACTAAAGAATAAAAGTAGTTTCTCTAAAACCGAAGTTCACTGTAAAAGTTCACTTCCAGTAATAATTAACAAGTTACTAAAAATTTTGGTAGTAGTTCCCTGTAATATGGAACATGCCTCAAAATACATATACAAATGCTCATGATTTCACTCAACAATAACATAAAGATAATGAGGAGCTCTGCTCCATTTACATTATAAATAAGACAAATAACTAGATGTTTATATCATTCGAAATTAGACGCCCCATAGTTCTAGTGTGACTGCAAACTTTCATCCTTTAACTTTAAGTCTGAGATCCTGCAATTATCTTTCCGTACTCAATTAGCAAGTCACAAGCTCAGTGACACCATGTACTGAACTCTTGTTACTAAAAAAAATCCACAAAAGATGAGTGAGTCCTATAGACTCCATGAGTGGAAAATCATACCCAAGGGATACTAGCATCACCTAACACAAACGTATAACATATATAATAACATCATGTAACATTGTTCATATCTCAATTCATATAACACATATACATTGTAATTATCATAAATTTAAAATTTACATGATACACAGGATCATAAATCAACTAGAGCAATAGTTTCAAGTAAAACAACCAAAGGGCCAACGAGTAACGCAGCCTTGCACAACAGTATCACCCCCTGCCAGGCATTTACATGCCCGCACAACAAATTAATCTCGGTACATAATCTATCCTACCAGGGCTAGGCACTCAATTCTTTTTAAAACAATTCAGAATCAGAACATCTCATATCAGAATATTCAATCAAAATATTCTAGGTGCACCTAGATTTTAGTTTCAGAAGAAAAAATTATTTTTTAGAAAATTTTACTTTGTTGGCCCTTATCAACCACAAACAATATCAAGTAACAAACATTCTTCGAATAATTAAATTCACCTAAATCATTTCACATAATTATCTAACAACTAAAGTGCACATAATTCACTCGCTAAAACTTTGAACTTGCACAATTATTTGCATATACATATAGTTACACATAATAATCTAGCCTCTAAAAGCAACAATTAACCACTCACCCATAACAGATTTCATTCGTCACTCACACGTGCGTCCATGCATCCCATCAGGTCCACGTTAGAATCTGGAACTGAAATTCATATTCCCAAATAATATTTAATTCATAAACGTTCTTGTTAAAAATTTTTAGTTACTAAGCTTATATCTCAACTTGTATAGGTTTCTTTATGAAAGTTTTCTATTAAGCTATTATAAGGTAAGTAGTATACATTGTACTTTATGCGGCAAGGTTAATAGTGAAAAGACATTTTAGATGTCTTGATAATGCATAGGGTACAAAGAAACTATTAAAAAAGTTAGAAAACACATGTGAGTTAAATATGTTAAAACTGTCCAAACTTGAGGTTTGGACCAGCGTTCACTTTAATCGTCATATCTTCCTCTAGAAAATTTCAAATCCAATTTTGTAAAATTTATTAAATACTAGACACATATAGATTTATAATGGTATATGATTTGAAATTTTTAGATTTTTATATCAATACAATTTATTCTTTGAAGTTGCATCAAATTCTACAAAACGTAGGATTTTGACAGCTTTGATCTTACCTTAGTTAATTGAACATAACTTCCTTTAGGACAAACGAAATTGAATTTCGTTTGTTGGGTTTATTAATAGACAAGTATATATATCTTCCTCATTTCAAAACTTTACCTAAAATCAGTATTGAACCCATTCAATTTCTTAAATGAACCAAAAACAGGGCACTAAAATCCTACATGACCTAACCGAGTCTAACAGCTCTAACTCACAACATACTTGGAACCAAGCTACGAAATTTTGTAGACAATATCTCAAGAGTTCAAGCTACATTTCATAATTTCTTAATTTAATTAGTCCTAAAGACACTCGAAATAACCGAATTTACGTTACCCACGAAATCTATCCCCTGCACCCCCTTCAAAACCACTTAACTCCCATTTTCCACCACTTTCAAGCTCCAATTCACACCCCTCCCTTCAACACTAATTCACTACATCACTCCTAATCCAATTAAATTCAAGATTGTATTAGTGATTTAGAATCAATCAAGAACTTAAATTGTCACTTTTTAATATCAATCCAACCAATTTTTACTAATTAAGATATAATTATTTCCTTGTAGACATTTTATCAAATATCTTGAATGCATGATTTCCTTTCATTAGTATGTGTATGTATATTATATCTATACATACCCCAAACTAGTTACCACAATTTCATTAATTCTCATGTTACTTATATACAATCATCAAACTTGAAATTGTTTTAGTTAATCAAGGTACTCCTAAGCTTAATTTATACTTAAATTCAACACTACCACAATTTGTTTCAATGTCTCTTTTCCTTTTATAATTTAAGTTCTACTTTTAATTCCTTATTCCTAATCCCTAATAGTTAAAATTCTTTTCCTCCCTAATACTAAATTATCAACTAACAATAATATCCAAAAATTAACACTATAAGTTCAAGAATTATCAACCAAATTGAAAACTTACAGCAAAAACCATGACTCCTTGCTGCACTGCTTCCTTAACTCACCAGCAATTACCCCTCAATTCACCACAACTGGATGACAAGGGAAGGAAAGAAAAGAGTAATTGATCTTGGCTAACCCATGACTGGCCTAGCAGCCGACTGCTGCCTCCAATTCAGCTCCTCGACTGCCACTTCACGTGGAGGGAGCTACTACACCAAGGTGAAGGAAGACCACAATAGATGGCCTTCTAAGAGGTGGCAGCAGCTGCTGCAAAACACGGCAGCTAACAATGAGTAGAGAAAGAGGAGGGAAAGCTCATGGCCAAAACAGGACTGATGCTTCCACAAGCTTACCAAAATAAATTACACACCAACCTCCTAAGGCGTACGTTAAGCTATCAAATTATAACATGTTCCTTTGTATTATTCTTATTATATATATATATAATGAAAGTTTATGCATTGCCTTAAAACTCAATTTTACATTATCAGATTATAACACCCCTATTGAGATTTGGCTAAACAACACTAAGCCCCAAACTTTAGAAAAATCAACACTCGTCTCTTATAGCTGAACCCACTAACAGTTTACTAACAAACTGATGTTGCTATTTCTATAAATAAATAAAAAAATTAAGAATTATTTATTTTTTCTAGATAATATACTAGTGTTATAAAATAATTTGAGAAAAAAATACATAAAATAAAGGTTTGAAATTTTATTTCGACACGCAATATTAATATATTTAGAAATGGAAATGTTTTGAATATGTAAACATTATAGAAATGATGTATAGTTATGGAAACATAAGAAAACATATATATGTAAAATTTAGGCAATATCTATTTGGAAGTAATTTATAATATATATAATAATTAATTGATATTGTTTGAATGTTTAAAATACTTATAAAGTTAAATAATTTAATATAAATGATAGATTTTACACTTGTCTAATCTAATAATTTAATTTAATTTTCATATCCTGTTCATAATAAAATATAAATATGTAACCAAATAACTTATTGTTATTAGTTGCAACTTTTAAATTAATGGAATTATGAATTTACTAGTTTATGTTTTGTGGTTATTTCTTCTTTTAATTTAGTTAAATAATTAGGTTTAAGTAATAGTAATGTTAGCATTTTTTTTCCTTGTATATTAAAAGAAAATATTAGGAAAAAATTAATGTTTTGTTAATTTTTCTTATTATTGATTATATTCTAAATAAATAAATAAATCTTTTTTAAAAAGTTATTTGTTTTAAATTTCTAAATACGACTTTTTTTATATTTATAAAGATTACTTAGAGTAGTTTATGGTTTGACAAAGAAGCCCAAGACTTTAAACCATGAATAGAGAAAAGAAAAATTTTAAATAAAAGATAATGTAATATAAAACGTGGTGTATCATTTTTATTTTTTTTGTAGATGGACTTTTTTATTAAAATTATTTTATTATAATTAATAACTAAATTATCACTTATTTTATTTTACTTATAATCGAGTTTTAAATTATGATATAAGTTTTGTATAACGTTTGGTAAAATTACTATAATTGCTAAAATAATCAATTAAAAGTTATGTTAGTATTTGGTAACTAATTATTTAATTTATTTTTTTTTTCTAAATTATCAAAAATGAAACTAAACAAATCTATTATTTCTGATTTGATTTGATTTTTGTTTTGGGAAAAAAAATGTTGTAAAAAATGTATAGATTAAGGTTTTTTTCCTATAAATATTAAAATTAAATTACAATCAAATATTAAGTTATGTCAATTTAAATAAAAATATGTACAAAGAAATATAAAAAATAATAAAAATTATTATATATTAATCATGAATAGTATTGTCTAGAACCATAATCATTATACAATATTAGAAAATATTAATATAACAAATGAAAAAGGAAAAAAAAAAAAAGTGCATGTCAAAGAGCTAAGGTTGATTGAATTTTGGGTGATATATTTGGAGTATTGAATGTCATTTGAAAAAATAGTTAGGATAGCATATTATTTTACTTGGTACATGATTATAATAAAATCTTAGTATAAGGGGAAAATATAAGCATTAAAATCTTACTTCTTTTTTCTGATTTTAATTAGAAAAACTTGGCCAAATAATTTTGTTACAACCTAAAAAATTTCTAAGCAAACATTTAATATTCAAGTTGTTTGATTACAATCAAATAAAAACACTGCTTAAAGGAAAAAAGAATGACACATAACAAATAGGAAAATGTCACACCCCTAAATGGAGACATGACTGGCCGGATAATTGGATAATCAAACCTTCATAACCCTAACTTTACTACAACTATATACATATGACTCTTGAAAAATTATATGTAAAACCTATATAAACTTTACTCAATTAAATTAAAAACATATACTTGCTATTAAACACATTACATTTACTGAAAATTTCAACAGAGGTTCCCTATAATGTAGAACATGCCCAAAAATACAACCACATAATATTGTTTACATACAACTAGACCACAATGACTACAGTATACACAAGGGAGCTCTGCTCCAGTAATGTCATAAACAGTAACAAATAACTAGACTATTACACAATACAAAATCAAACACCCCACAGCTCTAGTATGACTGCAAAATTTCATCCTTGACTTCAAGTAGGAGATTTCGGAACAATATTTTGTCGCATGCTATCGACAAGTCACGAGCTCATCAAACTTAATGTTTTTACAGTCAACATTCCTAATGTTGTCATACCAGATTGTAACACTCTATTAATAAATTAACCGATACTACTAAAAGAATTTTCTCTTCAGATAATACGTACTGTAATTGGTGTTACCTAAATCGATTTAATTGGAATGAACTGAGTTAAAAAAAAAAAAACATAAGAACTCAACGAAAAGCCTCGAATCTGTTAAAGGAATTATATGAATCTCAAGCTTAACTTTTCATTAGGCATCAAAACACACCCACTCAACATTTCAACTTTAAACACATTTTATCAAAAATTCATACTTGAAGAATTTAACACAAAACTTATTTTTCCTTCAAATAAGTTAGGGTTAGGGTTAGGGTAGGAGATTTAAACTTAATGATATTCTGAATGTAAGTAGAGTCTGAGTCTTTATAACTGATCAAATAAATTAATAATATTAGGGTAGGAGAAATTCAACTGCCGTTAATCAATACACAACCAAAACGTAATCATTTTTTTTCTTTTTAACCAATAAGTATATTGATTCCAAGATTTGATATTTAACATTTTAGGAGAAAATGGATGAACTACACATGTATATGCACTTCCACATTCCATTTCGCAGTAAAAATACATAGGTTCGTAGTGGGTTTCTTCAATAGTTCATATAGTCTGCATTAAGTAGATTTTTTATTTCTCTTGCTACTCATTGTTCTTATTTAAATCTTAAGTATAATAGTTTTACAAACAACTGTCTATTTAGTTAAACTAAACTAAATGGTTTATCTCTTACAAAGACTACTATTGCTAAATTTAAAATTTTAACAAAGTTATTCATGGTTCTTTATGACTTAATTTCTTATCAAAGAGGTCGAAGATCTGATTAACTCCTAATCGAAGCCAATACACTAGTATCTCAAACAACACATAACACAGCTACTACGTGTTATTATGTCTAAACAAACACAAACTAATTTAATGCACCTTTTTCGTATAGGAAAAAGGACAATGTGTTAGAGAATCACAACTTGAAGTTTCAAAATGAATTAGAATGTATTACTAGGTCCATATACGCCCTAAGTAATGTACGCAAATAAAGTAACAACATCCTACATTTGTAGTCACAGACCTATAAACTTAAACTCTGATACCAACTTGTCACACCCCCAAATAGAGGCATAACTAGCATGAGGATTGGATAACCAAACCTCTGTAATTCTAACTTTACCACAACTAAACATATATGACTCTCGAACTATTATATTTAAAACCAAGATAAACTTTACTAAATTAAATTAAAAACATAGACTTGATATTGAACACATAACATTTACTAAAAAATTCTGCAAAGGTTCACTACATTGTGAAACATGCCCAAAAATACAACCAGATAATCCTTTTTACATACAACTAGACTATAATGACTATAGTATACACAAGGGAGCTTCGTTCTAATAATATCATAAATAGTAGCAAACAACTAAACTATTACACAATACAAAATCAGATACCTCACAGCTCTAGTGTGACTGCAAACTTTCATCCTTGACTTCAAATGTGAGATTCTGAAACAATACCTTGTTGCATCTTATTGACAAGTCATGAGCTCGTCAACGATGTGTTCCTAAATCCTGTTATTAAAAAAAATATTAACAAAATAGTGGTGAGTCCCACTAACTCAATGAGTAGAAAATCATACCTAAATGGTACTAGCTTCAATTACAGTATAAAGAACACATATCAATTAGTTAATCTCATATAACCACATTCATGTCTTGATTCAATGGTACACGTATGTACATGTGATCATCATAAAATTACAATTCATATGATCCACAAGATAGACGAAGCAATTAAAATTATTGGAATTCACGATTCAAACCAAACAATCAGAACATACAAAACATATAAAGGGCTAACCAAGTAACTCAGTCCCGTACACCATATATCTGCCCGCTGACAATTTTTGCGCTACACAACAAATATATTTTCCTGACATAATCCATCCCACCTGGGCTGAGCACTCAAATATTTTAAAACACTCATCAAAATCAAAATATCCTAGGTGCACACGAATTTCAATTTTAGAAGTAAAAATCAGCTCGAAGAAAAATTCACTTCATTGGCCTCATCAACCACAAACAATTTCAAATATCAAGCATAATTCAAATAACTCAATGAAACACTATACATGCTTATTTTTCCATATTACACATCTATTCAAATACACATACAATCACACATAGTAATCTAGCAACTAAAAAGTAACAGTTAACCAGTCACCAGTTTACAAATCTTGTTTGTCACTTCCTCTTGCTCTTATATTTGTCTAAACTCTAGTTTATGTAAGCTAGTTATAGGTCTTTTAAATTAACTGGAAATGTAAAAGAATTTAGTTAAGATAATCAAGTGGTAATTTAGAAGTGTGCTAATTAATTATGAATGGAAATCATAGAAATGAGAGTTAATAATAATAATACAATGATAAAAAGAAACATACAAAGAGGATTATGTCAATTAAAGATTGACTTCAATAATTGGATTGTGAGTAAATGGAATCAATGGGATGGTATTGATTTTATTGGAAAGTATATATATATATACACATGAATTAGGATGAAATATACATAATAGGTAATTGGCTAATGCTTAAAAGAAATTAAATGTTAATATATGTATAAAAGTTAATTTATGTAGATTTCATTAATTAAATAGACAATTAGAAAATATAAAATTGGACTAGGTTAACATTAAATTATAGAATTTGAATGAATTAACCTTACTTTAAGAAATATGTTAGACATAATTACGTACGATTAAGAATGGTGGAATTAACTTTGAATGAATTAACCTTACTTTATGATTTGTGAGTGAATTACGTGCATTTTGGTTGCCAGATTATTATGTATAATTGTATATGTATTTGAATAAATGTGTTATACGGAAAAATAAGCAAGTGCAGTATTTCAGTGGTATATTTGAATTATAATTGTTTGATATTGTTTGTGGTTGATAAGGACCAACAAAGTGAAATTTTTGAGAAATGATTTTTATTTTTGAAAATGAAATCCAGGTACACCTGGGATATTCCAATTGAAATTTTGAGATATTCTGATCCTAATAAATGTTTTTAAAATTTTGAGTGCTCAGTCCTGATAGGATGGATTATGTATAAAGTTTAATCTGTTGTGTGGGCATGTAAATACCTGGTAGGGGGTGATACTATTGTGCGGGGCTGAGTAACTCGTTGTCCCTTTGCTTGCTTTGTGTGCTTTGATTATTATATTTGGAATTGTGAACTTCGAATATTGAAATTGATTTATATATGTGGTGAAACATGTGAATCGTGGCTTTATGAGAATTTCAAATACATGCATGTACTATTGAGTTAAGACATGAATACTGTTACTTAAGATAAATGATGGTATATGTACTTTGATTGATGATGGTACCCTTAGGATACGTTGTTTACTCACTGATTCCTTATGACTCACACTTTCCTCTATGTTTTATTTTTTTAAGTATCAGGAAAGTAATGTTTGTCGAGTGAGGATTCGTAACTTACTAACATTATTACGGCAAGGTACATTTCGGAATCGCATACTTGAAGCTTAAAGGACGACACTTGTAGTCATTTTAAGTGTCATGCATTGTTATGTATATTAAGTTAATTGTAGTAACTTGATGTGCTATTAGGAGCATAGCTGCTTTATATACTTTAATATTATGGTTTACCTGTGGATTTGTAATCAAATTATTTGTATATGTATTATAGGTCATGTTCCAATATACAGGAAACCTCTACCGACTTTTTGGTAAATATTTTATGTTTTAAAAAAAATAAAAAATTAGTCATTATTTTATTTTAATTCAGTAAAGTTTTATTAGTTTTAACTGTAATTTGTTTAAGAATCAGTTGTGCATTGTGAACGAGTATTCTAGGTTACGGAGGTTTGGATACTCATTCCTCTGGCTAGCCATGCCTTCATTAGCGGTGTGACAGCCTTATGGTTAGTATTTGTTTTTGTTGTATTGATTATGTCTAAAAGTGTTTTTGTGATATGTCTCATGGGTTTGTGTATAATATGTTCACATGGGTATTTCTGTAAAATATTTTAGCATAATAGGGAATAGACAGTATTTTTCAAGCATGGGAATGAGAAAGTTTTTCGTATTCTTGGGTAAAATTTAGTATATCCAAACAGTTACATAATTTTTTTCCATGTAATTGATTTCTCGGACATAGATTCAATGAGAAACATATGCAAAGTGGCTAAATGCTATAACCCGAATCAAAAGGTCCCTAAAAAGCACCCTAAACTTGTGCCTTGAGATATCCATAAGATTGCATATCACAAGTTTCTCTTGTTTTCATGAAATTCCAAGTGAATTCTAAGCACACTAGTTCTTTTTTGCAAGTTTGGGAAATTACTTTGAAGATTTGTTGAGAGTTTTCTCTTGAACCTTCAATCTTGTAGAGTCCGATTTGCTTTGTTTGTTGCTGAAATCATGAGAAAATTTGCATGGTCGTAAGTTATTCTTCAAGATTGGTAGAGAATGATTGAACGCTTCAAAGGTAAGAGTTTATATTTAAGGGTTTTATTAACTTCCTAATCCTTAATTAGGAATTTTTTTTTTAAATAATCATGATTTCACATGTTAGATCTAGGTAATCTTTGATCATATGATTTCTTCATAATTTTGGGGTTATAACATAGAAAACCAAAATTAAAATTAATTTGGCTTAATTTATTTCCAAACTTTAAATTTGTAGGCCTGCAAAATGGCCCATAAACCATAATTTCGAGAAGCCATATCTATCCAGTTACTTATAATTATGGAACAAGTCTTATATGCATGGAAAGTTAATCATCTGGGTTTTTCATAACGTATAAGTTTTCTCAAATCGGAGTTATACAGCTCTAGATATAACCATTTTACTAACTAATGTGCAAAAGTGACGCTTTATCGAATTTAGCCTAGTTTTTTGCAATCTTTTGATTTATTTGTTTTGTGGTTTCTTGATCTGAATCTTAATCACGCTTAATTCAATAGATAATGATTGATGGTCAAAATCCAAATTCTAACCATTATTTCATAATTGTTTAGATTGTTATTAATTTCCCACATGTTTAGATTATGATTTTCTTTTCTTTTTTAAGGGTTTTACCGCGAAAGGAGCCCTTCCAGAAATTCTCAAAGGCCTGAGGAAAACCCAGGCCTCAGAGGGGATTCGAAAATAATTTTCAACCAGCAATAGATGTGCATTGGTTACAACCTCACTTGTTGCATCGTTGCCCAAGCGCAAAGATATAATTTGTTTTTCCTTTTTATAATTATGTTGACTAATATCTTTCTCTTGAGATTTTGGGGGCAGTCCTTCCTAATTATTTGTTTCATTCACACATAGTTTACATACAGGCAATTAATGTTCAATGCACAAAATAGGACACCGACCTCTGGTTGGGCAAGGTGGGTGTCCTAAGACTCCCCGTACTAGTAACCTAGACTTCGGACGTAAATTAGTATTTTCAAAATCTTTTTTCATTGGCCATATCATTAATTTTTTCTTATTTTGAATTATTTTTGAATAAAGGGAGGAAAATTAGAAGAGTATTTGTATCACGTTACATTTTTTAAATCTCAAAATTGTAATTCTTTTAAATTAATAAATTTAAAAGAAAATAATAATATTTTATAATTATTTATACTATAATAACAAATATATCTGTATTTTTGTATAAATATTTACTAATACTTAGTTAAAATATTTTCATCAACTCTCCTTTATCTCCAGATTTCAAATAAAATAATATATTATTATTCTCTCTTCTCTCAAAAAATAAATATTAATTTTTGTCTGCTATGCTCTATCCCTCATTTACTCTTTTTTTCCTCAAACTTTCGTATTGGCCCTTGGACATGTGATGCTGAATAAGTCGGATGTCCTTTGAGGTTGGATTGGAATAAATACAAAATAAATTATTCTTATCATTTACTATAATATTTAATAAATTTTTATTTTGTCCTTTCTTACCCTTTTCTTTTGTGTGGCTGAATTTTTTTGGAGAGAAAAAAAAGTAGCAATCAAAATCAAATCCTAAAAGAAAAATTTAGAAGATAAAACTATCATGGATCATATTCTTATATCTTGGTCATAGATAGATGTACAATTTTACAGGGCAATAGAGCAATCCATCCTAGTGGAAAAACAACGATGACAATTAGCGCTACAACGACTCTAACCGCGGCTCTGGTATCGCTCCATCGTCCCAATCCTCTCATCGTCTCTTCTTCCTCTTCCTTTTGTTGTTCTTCTCCATTTTCTTCTGTGGACAACACGGTCGGTGCCTCCTCGAATTGCACGTTGATGGTGATGAAGTTGAAGACCCAGATGAGGATGATAGCGGTAGCATCAGCTAAATTATCTCCCTCTTCAGTGTTTTCAGTTTCGCGTCGTTGGTATTGCCCCACTCCAAGAAGAAGAACCAGAAACATTACCTGTGAGGTTGCTTTCAAATCCTCCTCGGATTTTCAAACTTCTTCTTCGACTTCTGCTGCTGTAGACGTCAATGATGTATCGTCATCGCCGCCTACATCGCCCCAAGAGGAAAACGACGACGAAGCGAAGATCGGATCAAGGGTTAGGGTCAAGGTGCCTTTGAAGGTGTACCATGTACCTAAAGTCCCTGAGGTAGATCTTACTGGGATGGAAGGACAGCTCAAGCAGTACGTTGCCATTTGGAAGGGTAAGCGAATCTCTGCCAATCTACCTTACAAGATAGAATTCATCACTGAAGTCCAAGGACGTGGACCTGTTAAGTTTTTTGCCCATCTCAAGGAAGACGAATTCGAGTATATTTAACCGTTTCTTTTCCCACCTTAAATTTTAATCTTCAACTAGTATAAATGTGCTACTGCTACTTCTTACTAGTTTGATGATACTCGGTGGACCAGGATATATGTCTTCTCCTCTTGTTCTGTCTTGCTATATTATAATGATATAATGAAAATAAAACCTATGTGCAGTATTGTATGTACATCTATTTTTAAATCCTTACCAGTTCTGATTTTTGGGTTTGTTACAGGCATAATTTATTCCTGATAATCTCTTTGTTATTGAGTGGTAGTCGTGCTTTTGTTTGTTTCATTCCTTGTTAATTAAACACTGAGTAATGCAGCAAATATCAGCAAGTGTTGTAACTGCGTCTTTATTAGCCTCAGCATCACTCCTAATAGTTCTGGTGATTATTATGTTTGATCGAAGAGAACATGTTGTTCCCATTGCTATTATCGATGTGATGATACTGGAATAGTGAAATACACATATAATCAATGATTCAGCTTAAGAAATCCTTTAAGCAGAATATTTTCCCTTATTACAACTTCAACTTTTTCTCCCAATGTATTTGTTTTTGTGGTGCTAAAAGTATCTGGTCTGCACTATAATCTTTATCCTTGCTTTGATAACTTGCTAGAGATAGTATTTAATATCACCATCTTAGTATTTTTCTTTTCCTTTTCTATCAGTGGACCCTTTGAGTTTATAAATTTAACATTTTCTATGTCAAGTTTTTTGAGCAACATTCACCCCCTTTCTAATGCTTCTGTTTGAGTTAAGTCAAAGTCAAGATTTATTATTTTATACATAAATACATGTGAGTCAGATATCAGGATGAAGTAAACGTCGTGCTTGGGTTGATTGTGTTCCAGTGAAAGCTGATAGGGTCAAGTACCTGTAGATCACGTTGTCCAGTATTGGTTGGAAAGTGGTGTTTTAAGTGTATTTTGAGGCTGACCTTCCTGCAGTGAAGCAATTCCCTTATCCCTTTTGTGAGCTAGTTTTTTTTTCAGTTGAGTCAATTATTGAAGCTATGTTACTGATGCCACAATTTTGTGCTCGCCAGCTTCCTATTCTGCTCCAAGTATATGTTTAGCTCAACCATGATTATTCAATCTCTCTGGTCCCTTGGACAGTTTGAGTTATAGTCTAGTCAATCAGCCCTAATTATATCTATCCATTTTGTTTGTTGATCAATTGGTTAGTTTGTAGTTGGTCTTCTTTGTTGGGAACTTTTATCTTATGTCTATTTATTCTTCATCTGTAAATATTTCTGAATTGTCTGTTGATGTTTGGTAGTTTGGCTTCATTCTGATTGTTTGAATGAGGAGAGGGGAAGTACAGAAAGATAAAATATGTGAAAATATCTGCTTTTTGTATTATGCTTATAATAGCTTTTTTTTTACTAGTATGTTAACTAGGTGACAATTTTCAGAAACCTGAGGTTGTGGAGAGTACCTTGCAAGTGTTTTTATGCTTATTACATAGAAGTATGTCTATACCAAAGCTCCTCACTTATGTCTTTATTTATTTATTTTTTATTTTTTTTGACATTGTCATTTTAGAAAGGTCTGAGGTAGTTAAGTGTCTAAGCATGCTGAAAGAAAGTCCAGATTTGGTTGGTTGTTCAAAAGTTCACCATTTGCTAAGTTAGTACTAGTTATGAGTTAGGACACTTTGGCCATTAGTTTCGCTATGCAATTGGATGGGAGATACTATTCTTCTTTCCTTCTTTCTTTCACTGGATGCAGTTGCTATTTAAAAAAAAATAAAAAATGAAGAACTTCTTCGGTATCTAGATCATCTCAATTTCTTCATACAGAATAGTTGTGTTGTCCTTTTTTTTTTCTTTTTTCATGGGGTGTTTGTTGCTTCGAGCTGTACCCGTACTTCCATTTCTCACCTGATTTCTATGGCCGGTTCTGAGGTTGTATTGTACTTTATATTTGATACTGAATTTTAGATTTGCTCTGAAACTGGCACAATGATAATGAGGTTAAGCAGTTTTTTGAGTCCGAGTGATGTTTCTGTTAAAGTCTGGTGTCTTCCCAGCTCTGTTTGGTGTACGGTTACAGCTTAAACATTTTCTTTTTCAGCCATTGGCAGTCAAGGGAGGCATTGGTCTCTCCATTTAAGGTATTTGGCAACATGACTTCTTCTTTTTCCGCTTTGTTTAGCCGTTTAGGCAAGGAAGTTTTTACTCTTTTATTATTCGAAATGGGCTGAGGTGATCTATCTACGAGCTTCTGATGCACTAATTTTTTTAAGTTGTAGATCTTTTTTAGATGTTCCATTGACCAACTTCATTCTCTGTGTTGAATAGGCTAAATTTAGTGAGGAGATGAAAAGACCTTGAATGTTGGCTTTTAAGTCAGTTTGGAGGGGTTTGGTTAACAAAGTCCAGCAGATCATTTTCTGAAGCACATCATTAGTGCTTGCTTTGCTTTATCTTTATTTCTTATTGGGATTTGTGTGAAGATAGCTCTTCTAATTGGACCACATTATTATAATTCTCTAGAATATTAATTATTAGGAATTATGATGAAGAAGAGAAAGTCAAAGCATAGATTATGTGCTGAGCTGGTGTCAGGTGATTTTCCTGGACAAAAAATAAGAGGTCTTTTAGAGTATCCACACTTTTGAGAACAAGGTGAAAGGACAAATCAGGTTTAAAATCCTTCATATGCATACCGTTAGACTATAATGGGAATTATGCATTAGACAATCTAGGTAGCTTGCCGCAAAAAGCGTTCTACTTATTGTATTTTGATATGCTTAGTCTATTTATATGAGCCTCCATAGAAATGCTTTCTTTAGCTTACTTTTTTATGAAGCAGATTGCCGAAGCTGATGAATGAAAGTGATCACTTGAGTCTATACAATTTGGCATTATTTATAAATTTTTGCTGCCCTTTCGTCATATGAGAATCATGTGATTGCATTCATGTTTGTGACTCTGACTTTCGTTGATGACATTACACTGATGTTTGTGGTGTGGATACTTCCGTAACAGTCAAGAAGAGTAATTGTACATGTTTCAAGCCTGAATTTACTTCTAGTGAAGTGCTTTAAAAGTTCAACTAATAAAAGAAGAATATTTTCAATAGCATAATGACAATAACTGTATAAAAATTAAAAAGGGCGAGGACTAATAATAGATGAAGTCTGGATATGTACTCCTAGTCCTATGCCTAATGTAACGGGCAACTGTTGGTGGGGCCTCTTCATTCTCCCCGGTAAAATAAACCCTTGATTTCGTATAGTTATTGTGCAAGTTTATATCTAACAAATTGGGAGCCAGGAGCCGCAACTCATCTCAGAAATCCATTTAGCATCAGATGGAGGATGGTGCTTTCACTCAATAAGGAAACGAGGACAATCACCTGCCGGGGTATGTACCAATGAGTACTGCAAAATTGTCTCAGCTGCATCATCATGTAGCTGAAAATGGGGTGCTTTTGGAACAGAATTATCTGTAGGATTACTGAAAGACAAAGCAGAAGGCGCAAAATTGCCTTGACAAAGGGTGAGATGCTCTAAATGATCTAGTAAGTCTAGTTTATCAATAATAGGATAATGGCTAATGGATTGTATGCAGCTTCTTGGATGAAGTGGAGGCATGCATTTAGATCGTAAACGAGCCATGACAATTATACCGACGTTAAAATTTTTAGTTCTACAATACACATTGGCATCAAGTTTATATTTAATTGTCACTACAAATAACTGCAGTCTCTATCTGCCAAATGTAGATAATGATTCTGCAGACGTTGTGTCTACATCCAGACGCAGTTAGTCTAAACGCATGCAGATGCAATCTGGAAATGCTGATTCTAGATGCCAATAACCACCATTCTTATTCATCTTCACGGTAATGTCGCCACTCCCAATATCTCAAAATCAAAAAAACTTGTAAATGACTGGATTTTCCTTGGAACCCCCATTTTGCAAAGTGTTTTGCCTCAAGGACAATCCTAATTTATTCTATTTTTTTTTTAAAATACCAAATGTTTGCAGTTACATGGAAGCCTAGATTCTATTCACGTGATAAAGAGTTGAATGATGTATCTTAGTTATTCGGCCATACCAGGTGAGCAAGTATTAATGGACTCTTCCTTTATATACCTAGTGTCCCAACTGCTGCTTTAGATGGACAAAATGGAAAAGGAAAGCCAACCGTGATATGTTTGGTAGAAGGATTCTATATTCCACAAGCAGGTGATGTTCTTATAACTCACATTAACCATCAAGATCTTCAACTTAAATGGATGAGGGAAACGTGGTCTTGTAATCCAGGGACTAGATAGAATGGTTGGAGAGCATGGAACTCAGGTCTCGTGGCCATAATGAAAATCAATTTTCCTTGTTCGATAAATGAGAATGGAAACAACAGAGTTTGTGCTGTCTAGTACATCTTCATTTTTGAAGTATTGAGATGAGTCAAGTTTTTGTGTGGGTGATTCTATTGTGGACATGATTATTAGGCTAGACTACGTGTGTGAAGTACAAACTATTGAAACTGTATATATTGAAGGGTTTAAAGAGTTTTTGTTTGTTTGAAAAAAAAAAAAAAAAACTTAGAATAGTTATAATTGCCTACAGTTACAATTGCCTTTGAAATAATTGTCTTTTCAATTTTTTAAGTTTTTAGATATTATAAATAGATATGTATAGATAATGTTTTTGTACATAGTATTGATTTTCCCTGTTCTTCCTTTCTTCTAAAACTCTCTATAGTCACTGTGAGAAACTATCTTCAATAAAAGTTCTTAGAGAATTCTTCAATTTTGCTCACTACAGAATTTTAACACTTTGTTGTATTTTGGAGGATATTTGTTTTTAACCCAATAGCAAACTCTAGAAGAGAGTGGGGACAAATAAAGTCTTAAAAAAAGCGTTTCCTAACGTGACTCAAATTTATACATATTTTTTTTATATGATTCTAATTCCATTTGTATTTCCAACGATCTTAAGGTTTTATTTCTAATTCAATTGTAACAATGAAGTCCCAATTAATCAAAGTGATGAATCAAGATCTAGTGAAACTGAATTGGTTTGATGGCAACAATTTTGCACTTTGGCAGGACAAGATGATATTTCTTTTGACTGCATTGAAAATTTCATATATTCTGGATCCTAATCTACAACCTGTACAATAAGACCCTATACCAAATATTCTTGGAATAGAACTATCTGAATAAGAAATTGAACAAGTCAGGCAAGCTAATATACTGTCAGATTGTTTATATGATTTGTTCATAGAAGTCAAGTCTCCAAGAGACATTTGGACTAAATTGGAATTCAAATACAAGACTGAGGAAGAAGGTACAAACAAATTTTTGATATCTAAATATTTAGATTTCAAAATGGTTGATAATAAGCCTGTGCTAGAACAAGTCCATAAGCTGCAATTTATTATTAACAAGTTTCATGCCCAGAAAATTATTTTCCTTGAGGCTTTCCAAGTTAGGAACTTTAATATGGAACAGATTCAGAAACACCTTTGTATTGAGAATGAGACACAAATTCGTGGTCATAGGATTTCTGTTCCTTATGAGTCTAAAGTCAATTATGTAGAGAGCAATGGGTCTCAATCTAAGAAACAAAACTTGCAAGTAAAGAAAAATGATGAACAGTTTAAAAAGAACCCACAATAACCTAGTAAAAGAAAAAAGAAGGATAACTGCTATGTTTGTGGAAAACCTGGACACTATGCAAAACATTGCAAATATCGAAAGAAAGAACCTATAAGAAAGGCAAACATGGTGGATGAAAATGAGAATCTGATTGCCATGATTTCTGAAACAAACATGGCAACTAAGCAATCTAGTTAGCGGTTCGATTCTGGTGCCATAGTTCATGTATGTAGAGACAAATATTTATTCAAGAAATTTGAAAAGGTGACCAATGGCCAAGAGGTTATATGGGAAATCATGCTCTTGCAAAGTTACTGGAAGAGGAACTGTGGACATCGATTTCACTTTTGGAAAAATGTTGACCCTTGTCAATGTGTTGTTTATACCTAAAATTAGAAAGAATTTAGTTTTTGTTGATTTGCTTTATCCAAAAGGGTTTCGGGTATCTTTTGAGTCAAACAAGGTAATATTGTCAAAGTATGGAATGTTTGTGAAAAAGGGATACTCTAGTGATGAAATGTTCAGACTCAGCATTTAATAATAATAATAAGAGTGAATCTTCTGCCTATATTGTTGAATCTCTTTTTTATGACATAGATGCCTAGTACATTTAAATTTTGGTTCTTTAACAAATATGAAAAGGTTAAAATTAATTAAATTTAATGATGAATTGGATAAATGTGAAATATGTGCTAAATTTGAAATTGTTAAGAAACCTTTTAAAGGTGTTAAGAGAAATACTGATATTTGAAACCTAGTACATTCTGATAATTATGGTGTACTAGTTTGTTTGTATGTTGATGATATGCTAATTTGTGGAACTAAAATGATTAGTGTAAATGAAACTAAGAAATATCTATATTCCATCTTTAAATAAAAGATTTAGGAGAAGTGGATACTATCTTATGAATAAAAGTGAGAAAGTATAGTGGGGGTTTTATTTTAAACCAATCACATTATACAGAGAAGATGTTAAACAAATTTCAGTATTTAAAATTGAAAAACTTTTTTGCACCTTTTGATTCCAATCTTAAGTTAGAAAAGAATCTTGGTAGAGTAGTAGCACAACTTGAGTAAGCTAGTGCAATAGGTTCATTGATGTATGCTATGCATTGCACTAGACCTGATATTACTTTTGCTATATATAAACTTAGTAGATTTACAATTAATCCAAGCGTAGAACATTGGAGTGCCATTGGTAGAATTTTTGGTTACTTGCGGAAAACCATTAATTTGGGATTGTTCTACAATGAATATCCAGTTGTATTAGAAGGATACATCAATGCTAGTTGGATAACTAGTTTGGGAGATAACAAGTCCACTTCGGGATAGGTTTTCACCCTAGAAGGAGGTTTTGTTTCTTGGGCAAGCAAGAAACAAACTTGTATATCTCACTCAACAATGGAATCAGAGTTCATTGCTTTGGCATCAACCGGGAAATCGGCAGAATGGATAAGAAAATTATTGTTGGATATAAGATTGTGGCCACATCCAATGCCTCCTATCTCTGTCCATTGTGATAGTAAAGCTACTTTATCAAGGGCTTATAGTCAGACATATAATGGAAAGTCTAGACACATATGTCTAAGACATGAATATGTTAAACAATCGATTTGAGATGGAATCCTTACAATTGCCTATGTGAAGTAAAGTAAGAACTTGGCCGATCCACTTACTAAACCTTTATGTAGAGAGTTAGTAAGAACAATAACAAGTGACATGAGGCTGAAATCTCTTATTTAATCACTTGTAATAAAAACCTAAACTTTTTCTAGTAAATAACTAGTTACAAGGATTAATGGGTAATAACTAAATTATTGAATTGTGATTGTTAGCACTAACATATCGTGAGCCTCTTAAAATAAAGTTAGTGTTGTCTATTACATGTCATTTAGGGTGAGTATGAACTCTTAATAAGGCTTAACACAGTATTGTAGTGTGCTCTAAATAACAGAAACACATTATAGAAGCTTCACGTATATAGATTTAGAAGTGGTGCTGCTTCTTAAGAAAGTTTAAGATTTACTTTCATGGGAATCCATGAAACAGGTACAAGCACAAGGGCATAATATTGTTAAGAAAATTATAGAACTTCTCACATAGATAGAAAGTTGATTTATGTGTGATATCTAGATTATGTTGTATAGAGTACCTAATTTAATGCTATGGCAATTAGTGTTCTTGATGGAATCTTGAGATATTTATACTAAGTAAAGATTTAAATCGAAAGATATCTTTATGTAATTATTTTGATCTTGCAATTACTTTGGCTGTAGATATTGTTTTGAAAATCAAATTTAACATTTTTTTTTTCTTTCAAACAAAGTGGGGGATTGTTAAGTTTTTGTTTGTTTAGAGGGGAAAAAAGAAAAAAAAAACATAGGACAGTTATAACTGCCTATAATTACAATTGCTTTTGAAATAATTGTGTCTTTTCAAATTTTAAGTTTTTAGATATTATAAATTGATATGTGCAGAGAAATTTTTGTACATGGTATTGATTTTTTCTTTTCTTTCTTTTTTCTAAAAATTCTCTACAGCCACTATGAGAAACTATCTTCAATAAAAGTTCTTAAGAGAATTCTTCAGTTTTGCTAACTACATAATTCTAAGACTTTGTTATATCCTCAAGGATATTTGTTAAAACAAACTCTAGAAGGGGGCGGGAACAAATAAAGCCTTAAAGAAAGTATTTCTTAACATGACTCAAATTTATACATATATTTTTTATATGATTCTAATTTTATTGTATTTCCAACATAAACTATGGAAATTTCACTCAAGCTACACAAGGTTCAAGTTAGCAGTCAAGATTAAAACTAATCTCTTGAAGCTTTTCTCATGCAACTAGTTTGATTGTTTAGTACATATGCTTGGAGTTTCTCCACAAATCGACAAAATGATTCTCCTAATCAAACACAAAGTATGACCAATGATTAATAAGTTATTCAAACAAATAAGTCTTTAATGAAATAGTTCACACAATTGATGATTAAAAATCTTTACCTTTATCTAAAATGATTCGAAGGAATCGATTCAACCTTAAGTTCCTTTTAACTTTCACTTGATTGAATAGCTAATGAAGGATTGTCCTTGGAGCAAAAACATTTTTGCTTCAACAAAGAGGGTCATGACTAAGGGAGAAGATTTTCAACAACTATTTTTGCTCACAATCTCTCACAAGGCCGTATGTCATTTGTAATCACATTTTTGCATTCTTACTTGGCCATACTCCTTAACTTCTACATATATAGGGGCAGCTAGGGCTTAAATAGTTATATTCCTTCCTTGCTTAGGATTTCATTAAACCTAAAGCCCAAATCGAATTAGGATTCCAAAACCAATTAGGATTCCTACTAGACTTTTCAACTAACAAGCACCCATATATTTGTCTCAGCATCCCTATGCTTGTAGTTTATAAGATCACTATTCTCTTTATAAGAGAATGACATAACATATGCTAGTCTCGAAAAATCATCAATATCCTTATTCTTGATGATTCATTGACTAGGAATTCTTTTAGAATAATATTTTATGTGTATCATATCTAACAATTATGATTAACATCATAGTAATGCATACACAATATTTATTCTAGGGATTTTATGTATCATTGTACTAAATCTTATTTAAACTATACAATAAATAATGCCTAATAAATATTATTACATGTATTAAATACAAATAAAGTGTCATTATAACTAACCATTGATTAACTCTTGGACATTAATACTAACTATCTCTCACTTGGCCATTAGCCAATCACTATGATATCTAAAGTCCAACCATATCAAATTGACGGTCGTGCTTCCTCTATAGCAAAGGCTTCGTAAGTGGATCTGCCACATTCTCACCAGTAGAAATGTGGTCTATCTTTGTATCATTTTTATTAATGGTTTCCCTAATTAGCTAATACCACCTTAATACATATTTGGATTTATAGTGAGACCTTGGTTTATTTGCTTGTGCAACAACCCCATTGTTATCATAATATAACTTTATTGGTTAACAATGTCAGGAACCACCCCAAGTTCAATACATAGCTCCTTAAGAGACAGCTATGTACTTAGATTAGGTTGTAGAATCTGCTGTTGTTTCCTGCTTGGAACTCTTCCAGCTAATGGCTCCTACATTAAGTGTATATAAGAATCCAGAGTACAATTCCCTATTAATTTGAAAGCTTGCATCGACACATACTATAACTTTTAGTTTTTCGATTCTTTCATATATTAAGAACGCATCCTTAGTCCTTCTCATGTACTTAAGGATGTTCTTAATTGCCTTCCAATACTCTTCGCCTAGAAATGCCAAGTATTTACTTGTAACACTTAAAGCAAACGACACATCAGAGCTCGTACATAACATGGCTTAAATGATTGAATAGATTGTAGAAACATATGGTATTTCATTCATGTGTTCTCTTTCCAATTATATCTTAGAGGACATATTTTTGGAAAGATGCACACCATGTGACATGGACAAGAACCATTTCTTTGACCCATCCTTGCAAAACCTCTTCAGCATCTTGTCAGTGTACATGGATTGTGATAATCCAATAAACCTTTTGGATTTATCTCTACAGATCTTTATGCCCACTATATAGCTTGTTTCTCCTATATCTTTCATGGAAAAATTTTCGGATAACCACAGTTTGGCTAATTGTAACATAGATACTACATTACCTATTAGGAGTATGTCATCTACATACAGTACGAAGAATAGTAATGTGCTCCCACTAATCTTCTTATACACACATAGTTCATCTTCATGTTTAATGAAACCATAAGCCTTTATGGTTTCATCAAAACAAATGTTCCAGATTCTTAAATCTTACTTAAGTCCATAAATGGACTTTTATAACTTGCACACTTTATTATGATGGCCTTTGGATTCAAAATCCTCAGGTTATGTCATATACACATCTTCCTTTAAATAACCATTAAGGAAAGCTGTTTTGACATCTATTTGCCATATCTCATAATTGTGATCTGCAACTATTACAAGTAAAATCAGAGTTGACTTGACCATGGCAACTGATGAAAAGGTTTTATCAAAATCAATTCCTCGTTTTTGCTTGTAATCTTTTTCCTCTAACCTTGCCTTGAAGATTTGTACGTTGCCATCCACATCAGTCTTTTTCTTAAAGACCCGTTTACACACAATAATATTAACCCCTTCAGGTGGATCAACTAAAGTCCATACTTTGTTGTCATACATAAAGTCCATTTCATATTTCATTGCATTTTGCCACTTTAAGGAATCAATATATTTAATTGCTTCCTCATAACTAGTAAGCTCATCATCCTCTATAAGTAGAATGTCTTTCTGATAAGTTATCAGAAATCCATACCTTATTGGAGGTCGACTTATTCCATTAGTCCTCCGAAGTGGTTGTGTGTGTGTTAAGCCTTTTTTTGTACCGCAAACTCTTATGCTAAAGATTCGGGGTTCCATTGTGTGATTGGTTTATTTTGGGTTTCCTAAATTTCTTCAAGATCTACTTTACTCTCACTACTTCTTTTAAGAATAAACTCTTTTCAAGAAAGACAATGTTTCTCGAAACAAACAACTTTTGTTACTGTGGGTGATAAAAGTAGTATCCTTTTGTTTCTTTAGGATAACCTACAAACAAGCATTTATCACTCTTGGCTTCAAGCTTATCAATCAAAACTCTTTTGACATAAGCATGATAACCAGAAATTATCATGTGTGGGATATTTAGTTTTTTGTTGTTCCATATCTCATATGGAGTTCTTTCAATAGATTTTGATAGAACCCTATTAAGAAGGTAAGTTGCAGTAATTAAAGCATATCCACAAAAAGAAATTGTAAGTCATCATAACTCGTCATGGAACGCACCATGTCAAACAAAGTGTGATTCTTCCTTTTTGATACATTATTGAGCTGTGGTGTACCAGGAAGAGTCTATTGAGATAGAATCTCATTGTCATTTAAATAGTCTAAGAACTCCTGGCTAAGGTATTATCCACCTTGATCAGATCTAAGTGTCTTAATAGTTTTACTAATTTATTTCTCTTCCTCATTCCTAAATTCTTTATACTTTTCAAAGGATTCAGATTTGTATATCATAAGATACATATACTCATATCTTAACTAGTTGTCAGTAAAGGTTATGAAGTAGGAATATCCACCTCTAGTATGTATAGACATTGATCCACAAACATTATAGTGTATGAGTTCTAGTAACTGTGAACTTTACCTGTGAAAGGTTACTTGGTCATCTGTCCAAATAGACAAGATTCGTATGTTCCATATGATGCATAATCAAATAGATCTAGATATCCACCTTAATGTAATCTAGTAATCATAGTCTCATTTATGTGACCTAGTCTACAATGTCATAAGTAGGAAGGTTTTAGATTATCTAATTTGGGTTTCTTAGTGTTTATGTTGAGGATAATCATCAATTAACCTCAATCACTGACATACTTGTAATAAAGGCTTCACCAAGTCTCTTGTCTTTCAACATACTCTAGTATGGCATGCATTCCTCCTTTTCCAATAGCCTTCTTTGCCATAATAAAAACATGTGACTTTGGCCGTATCCTTCTTGATGCCGCCAGTGACCTTAGTTTAACTCTTAGACTTTTTCTTCTTGCTTTTTTATTTGGGTTTAGAAGAATCACTTATCAACATTGCTTGAGCTTTATCTTTTTTGATATTGCCTTATACAGTTTTCAACATGTTAAGTAACTCAAGTAGAGTTGTTTCTAACTTATTCATGTTGTAGTTCATAATAAACTATGAGAACTACTCAAATAAAGATTGTAAGACTAAATCCACTAAAAGTTCATGGTCCATGACAAATCCTGATTAGCACAATCTTTTGATGTGCCCAATCATCTTCAATACATGAACATTTCTAAATAACTTTTGCCATCTTATAGCAGAACAATTTCTTGGATACCTCAAATCTTTCAGCTCTACCTTGCTTATCATATAACTCTTGCAAGCGCATGATAATCATGCGAGCATCTATGTTTTCATGCTACATTTGAAGCTCTGGTGACATAGAACTCAGCATCACACATACTGCTTGCTTATTGTCATCCAGGTTCTTCTAATGATTATCAAAATCAAATTCCTTATAATCAGACGCACTTTTAACCAAAGCTTTAGAGATGTCTCCCTCTAGGATATAAGAAATCTTTTCTTGTCTCAAAACAACTTTGAGATTACGATACTAGTCTTGAATTTAGCTAGTCATTTAAACTATTCCTAAATACCCAAATATTGCTAATATGATTGCATTGAAAAGTAAGTGATTTGTAGATGAGACAATTAATTAAACGAAGGCAAATGGTTAGTCAAAATAAAATTACAAAATATAAATAATTATAAAGGGAATAGATCTAGTTCTAAAGCAAGTAGCACTCCTAATTACAATTAATTTTTTTAAACTAATTCTAAATAAATTTAATCTATACCAATACTTATTGAATTAGTTTTATAGAGTTACAATCAAATAAGATTAATTTAGAGTCCTAGACAAAGTGAAATAGCTAAGACAAAAAGAAAAGTTAATTCTTCTAACGTTCTTCTCTAAATCCCTCCTTCCATCCATGTGACTGCCACATATCCTCCAGTACCACCTCCCCAACCAAAGCCTTCATATATTATTCAATCCAATATTGCATAGCCATTTTTTTTATTTTTTTTATTTTGTAAGACAAGATAAAAAAAACCTTGAATCTGTGCAAAATTCAACCATAAAAACTCATCCCTCTTCTTTCAATTTCACTTATTCTACATTTTTAATATGTGTGATTTATTATCGCTCTTTCTTTTTCTTAAAATAACAAATTTCTTGCCAAGGTCTACTTGATTAAGTTCATGTTAAACTCTTCAATTCTAGCCCTTGTCAATGTGTCACACCCCATTGACTCATTATCTACTTTGCACCACTTGGGCAAAGATTGTAAGGTTTTTGTAGAGCACTCATACAAGTTCTTGGAGCATTCTAGAAAAATTCAGAAAATTTCATAATATTCTAGAAAGGTCCATATGGTTCTAAAACATAGAAAATTCTATAAGTTTCTAGAAGATTCCAGAATGTTACATAAGGTTATAGAAGATTTTAGAAGGTTCCATAAAGTTCTTGAATATTCTAGAAGATTTCGAAAGGTTCCAGAAAGATTAGAAGACTCTAGGATACTTTAGAAGGTTCTATAAGATTATAAAATATCCTAAGTGATTCTAGAAGGTTCAAAAATGTGTGTAATGCTATAGAACATTGTATATAGTTCTAGTAGGCCTAGATGTTTCTAGGAAATGTATAAATACCTAAATATTTTCTAGGAGGATTCTAGATGGTTAATATGACCCGTTGGATGTAGTAGATCACCGTTGGTTAAGGAGGTGGAGTAGTATAATTAGGGGTAAGGAAAGGGAATTCATTTATAACCAAGCAAGTAATCAAGCAAGTTGTTAGAACTTTGAGAGATTAATAAAGAGTTACTTTCTCAAAGTACTCTTGTGTGCTTTCCTTCTCACTTTCTTTCTCTTCAGTTTGAGTGAAAGTTAATACTGACTTAGCATTCTAGCATAGGGCTTAAGTCTCTAAGTGCCGCACGGGGGCGTTGAAATTTTCCAATACCGTGACACTTGGTATTAGAGCCAAAGGTTATGATGAGGATGTGACCACAATGACATTCGAGATAACCAACGTGATGAAGCATGTTGGATGACAGAAGGAGATGGATCCTAATGGTGGTAAGGGAAGAAAGGGCAAGTCTAACTCTAGGGATGTCTTGACCTCCTTTGAGTCTAGGCTTGCTAAGGTAGAGCTTTCCATTGTCGACAGAAGGGAAAAATTTGAAGAGATCTACCAACGCATCGAGAACCTTATAAATGTCGACGAGGAGGTGCAAGAAGAGATGCAAGGTTCTCTCAATTCTGTGTCTGACTCTTAGAGGATTAAGCTGGGTGCTCTTAAAAAAATGGTGTTGGTTGAGGTTGCAGCTATAAAGGAAGAAATCAAATAAGTCAAGGCGGATTAGTCTCTTTGCAAGCTAGCTATTACACAAGGGACTGTCACTACACAAGCTACTCTTAAGGTTGATGTTCCAAGACCTAAGAAATATAATGGATCAAGGAATATAGAAGAGTTGGAGAATTTTCTGTGAAGCATTGAGCAATACTTTGAGGCTAGTGGCATTAGGGAGGATGCCACAAAGAGATCAAGAAACAATTTTATCATGAGAATGTCGAGCAAGAAGCCCGCGGAAGATTACGACTTCTTACATACAAGGAGAGTATGCGAGACTATGTTAAAGAGTTCACAAGGATACTCTTAGAGATCCCTAATCTACCCAACAAAGAAATTTTGTTCTCATTCACAGATGGTCTTCAACCATGGGACAAGTTAGAGCTGCAAAGATGTGAGGTGCAAGACTTGGCTTATGCCATTGCTATTGCGTAATCGTTGATCGAATTTAGGAAGCCCAAGTTAACAAAACCAACGGATGGTAAGAAGAGGCATAATGGCAATGGTGAAGGAGACTATGGTGGTCATTATAAATGGGAAAGTTCTAAAACACCCACTCACTCCAAAGGTAAGCCAAACCAATGGAGTAAGAATAAGGGTGATAAAGCAAATGTGTCTTATTTCCTTTGTGAAGGTCTCCATTGAGCTATGGATTGTCCAAAAAGGTGAAACATTCAGCATTGATGAAAGAGGATGAAGAGGCACAGACCCGACTGAGGAAACAAAGGTAGGTTCGCTGTGACTCTTGAATTCTATTAAGGGAAAAGTAGAGGTGCCTAAGATCGAGAATGGATGTATATTCGTCATGGCTGAGGTAAGTAGTACCAAGACTAAAGCTCTTTTGGATACTGTTGCTTCTTATAATTTCCTCGAAGTAAATAAGGATAGAAAGCTTGGTGCCAAGGTTAAAGAGGAACAAGGGTGGATCAAGGCCGTAAACTCTGAGGTCAGGCCTATTTGTGGTGTAGCTAGTATGAAGCTACGGCTTGGTGAACGAAATGGCATGGTGAACATGTCTATTATTCCCATGGATGATTATCTGATTATGCTTGGCATAAAATTCGTTGATTGTGTCAATATACTCCTGATCCCTCATGCAAACACCATGTGTATCATAGGTAAAGGTAATGCATGCATGGTGCCGATGACTATATAAGTTACCACCATGACGAAGACATTATCCGGAATGCAACTCTTGACGGACATAAAAAATGAGGCATTTCCTAAAGAAATTCCTAGCATCCTTAAAGAGCATGAGGATGCAAGGCAGATTAAGTTACTCAAGGGACAATCATTGAGGAGGGAAGTAGACTCCAAGATCGAGTTAAAGCCAGGTAAGACTGACTTAGTGGAGGATGGCACAAAAAAAAGGGACATGGCGAAGTCATGCTTAGCCAAGGGGGCCAATAATACCAAGAAAAAGGCTTTTACATCCATCACTACCTCGTTTGATAAAGAGGTAGACTACTTCTTACTCACCAAGTTATCCCAAGACGACGCGCTATATTGAGATATGTCAAATATCTAGTCAAATGGAAGGGTCAACCAGAAAGCAAGGCGAGCTGGGAACTTGAAGAATCCTTATGGCAATTCTGAGGTAAGATTTCCAAGTTTCAAGAAAAGGTAGCAACGAGGGCGTCGTCAGATTAGGTGAAGGAGAATGTCACACCCCATTGACTCGTTGCCTACTTGGTGCCACTTGGGCAACGATTAGGAGGTTTTATAGCACACTTATACAAGTTCTTTGAGCATTCTAGAAGAATACGGAAGATTCTGAAATGTTCCATAACATTCTAGAAGGGCTAGAACATAGAAGATTTTAGAAGGTTCTTGAAGGTTCCGAAAGTTCCAGAAAGATTGAAAGACTCTAGGACACTCTAGAAAGTTCTACAACGTTGTAGAATATCCTAGGTGATTCTAGAAGATCATGGAAAGTTCAAGAATGTGTGAAATTCTCTAGAAAATTGTATATAGTTCTAGTAGGCCTAAATATTTCTAGAAAATGTATAAATATCTTGATATTTTGTATAAGGATTCTAGATAATTAGTATGACCCGTTAAATGTAGTAGATCTCCACCGTTGATTAAAGATGTAGAGTAATACAAATAAGGATAGAGAATTCATTTGTAACCAAGCAAGCAATCAAGCAAGTTGTAAGAACTTTGAGAGCTTAGTAAAGAGTTCATTTCTCAAAGTACTCTTGTTTGCTTTCCTTCTCACTTTCCTTCTCTTAATTTTAAGTGAAGGTTAAGACTGACTTAGTATTCTAGCATGGGGCTTAAGTATCTGAATGTTAGAATATTTGAAGACAGTGACAAATTGCTTTGAGAAATCAATGCCATATAAAAGAGACTCAATTTCAACTCGGACTAAGTACTAACTACTCAAAACTCTATTGGCTCTATCACATTCCTAGCGAAGCTTTGCCAAGAAATATAGTTTGTTGTAGCAGATAGTTTCCCACTCATATATTTTTAATTTTTTTAAATGATTATTTTGCATAGAATTATATTATCTATATTTATGAACATTCAACTATAGCAATTATCATTAATTTTACCTAAGACATATTAATTAATCAAACATGGAACATCAATCTAATGTCAAAGGATATTCGAGATGGAATGTCATCAGAAAGTTACATATTATAAGTTAGACATTAGTTTTAGCTTAGCTTACCACAAAAACCACTAAAAGGGAGAATACATAAACAAGTACAAATGGTAAAAGAAACAATATAAATATAAACAGCTTAGCACTTTGTTACTCTGTTGTCTCAGATATACGGTTCCTCAAGGGTTCTACATGATCACTTCCATCCAATGAAGTATTGAAGTTCACCCTACAAAAGTTACATAGAGACTCAAAACTGTAAAGGGAATGAGAGAAGAATGTTAAAGATTTTAGAAATAGACTAGGGAATTACCCGTGCCTTTAGACTTAGTAATCAGAATTTATTTTTTTTATGTATTTGTGAAAAGCACGAAATATAATATAATATTTATGTCAAATTTTTTTAATTTATCTAACATATTATGATCACATCGGGGTTCCATTTTAATAATAGGATATGATGAT
The DNA here is from genome assembly GCA_029379385.1 of Quillaja saponaria. Classification (NCBI taxonomy): domain Eukaryota; kingdom Viridiplantae; phylum Streptophyta; class Magnoliopsida; order Fabales; family Quillajaceae; genus Quillaja; species Quillaja saponaria. The sequence goes on along the minus strand of CM055614.1, from coordinate 21,490,590 downwards.
TTTTTACTTGGTCAAACCTAACTATAAGTGAAAAGAAATAAATATCAAACTCTTATTAATTTTTTTCTGAACATAAAAATAAAAATTAATTATAATCTACAAAAAAAAAAAAAAAATCTAACAAACAATATTTTGATTTAAAAAATATAACGAATTTTGATTTAATGTATAACAAACTATACATTTTGATAGCATTAAATTGGTTCTAGTTTAGTTATGTGTTTGACATTTATAGCTGAAAATCACTTTTAGTCAAATATCAAAACACAGTAATAGCTCATTTTTTTAGAAGCAATTCATGTAGATTTACCAACATACACTTATAATAAAATATAATACACAATTTTTTATATTATTATTTGACAAAAATACCCTAATTTAAAAAATATATATATTCTTATAATTGAAAATTAATTTTTTGGATAACTAACCAAACACAAAAGATTATTCTAAAATTAACTTTTCCATAATCTCTACTAGTAAAATCAATTATTCAAAATACTGATTTTCTAAACCAAATTGCCCTTAATTTGTATTTCATTTTGGTGTATATATATGGCAATGGTAATTTCAAAATTCGTTTTTAACAAAAAGTAAAAGCAAAATCTTTGGGCTGGTCCAATGTTTGGGCCTGACTTAGTTTCGGGCACTGGTCGTGAAGAGCTAAAAACTAGGGTTTAAGCAACCAGCCATTCAGTTCCTCCATAATCGTGGCAACCGCTTCCTACTCTGCTCCATTGGGGAAGGAACTTGCCTAGGTTTTTCTATTTCCATCGACAATGGTGAGCTCTAATCTCCTTCTTTTTCTCTCTTTCTTTTTTTATTTCTTCAAAGTTATTTATTTTGGAAGATCTTGTTTTTTATTGCATATGTTCATATACACTGGTGTTTGGTTGATGAGAAATCCTGCCAAGAAGAAAATCCGATACTTTCATTTTGTTTTGGGTTTCTTCCCTACGGTGATTCCTGTCCATGCCACTGGTTCTTTATTGATTATAAAATCCAGTGTTTTTAATATTTCTCACTTAGAAAGTTAGATGAAGAATTGATGTTCCTATTAGGTTTTTGTGATGAATTTTTAGTTTACCTGTTAAAAAGGACATAGTGGTAGGAAAAGAGAGTTCGATAGAGTTTTAGCGGGGGATTGGTTCTGTTTGTGATAGTGTATTCTTATCCGGATTGTTTACATATTCTTCCTTTTTCGTTTTTCTATTCTTTCCCCCCCTCTTTTTTTTTTGGTTAAGAAAGAAAAAGAACAACCCCATTGCGTATCTGGTATAGTGGGTCTGGTTGTAGGAAGTTTATGAAATAATAATAATAGAACAATCAAAAAAAATTGGCAAGACCCTTTTTTATGCTGCCTGAAAGGTTGGATAGAAAACTGTTTTGTAATGATACTATCAGAAGTTTGCCTTCAATTATTTTTGCTTTATTTCTTAGAAAAATTCTTATAATGCAAGATAAAATGCCAGCTAAGAAAAATTCTTATAATGCAAAGCTAAGAGAGCAATTAATTCTATGAAGATGGATCCTATGCAAATGTGAACCTTCTAATATGACAAATAGGAGCTTCTTTCACATTACTTGTTTGTTTGACTAAAATTAGAATGTTGCCAAAGGTTTTATTACTTAAGTATTAACCATATCTTTATGAAAAATCTATAATCTATTAGCTGTATATAATGAATTGGTCTTTGGTAGAATTCTATTATATGAATCTTTTCTGGTTGAATCTGACTTGGTTGATAAAATGTGAGATTAGGTTCTCCCAAATGATGTTGATTTGTTGAATCCCCCAGCAGAGCTTGAGAAGAGGAAACACAAGCTCAAACGTCTTGTTCAGTCTCCCAATTCTTTTTTCATGGTAATGCATAACTTATTTTCTGATTACTGTTAGATATTTCCTTGATGGTATTTTTGTGCACTGGCTTTTTTATCTTTTTGTAATGCTTCACCAAAAAAGAAATGTTTTTTTTTCCCTCATTTTTCTTATTGAAAACTACCTCTCAATGGGGATTACATATAGGAGCAAACTTTCCCAGGTCCTTTATGTTCTGTAGTCTATGGATTGGGCTAATTTTTTTTTTTTTCTTCTGCTCTTTCTGAAGGATGTAAAATGCCAGGGATGCTTCAACATGTAAGTAGTGAAGTTGTCTATCTCAGCCGCTTGTGTTAATTCTAGAATTATCTTATCTGATTAAGGTTGTAATGTTAATCCTACTTGTTTTTCTCTTTAATGCTCATTTGCAGAACCACTGTTTTTAGCCACTCTCAAACGGTAGTGGTGTGTGGCAACTGCCAAACTGTTCTATGCCAACCTACTGGTGGTAAGGCTAGACTCACCGAAGGATGCTCTTTCAGGAAAAAAGGGGACTGATGATGCTCTACTTGCCCTTTATTTGATATTATGGAAGGGTTTCTAATGCTTGTTATTGGATGGGATTCAACAAATTTTTGTTCTCACTATGATACATTGATTTTTGTATTACTTTCAACAAGTTGATGGTACTTCTATTTTTCGAAGTCTAGTGTTTTTTGATGTAGTGGATTTTGGTTTTTTGATCTTTCGGCTTACAATTTAGGCATCTAAGATTCTACTCAAATATAGTTTTTTCTCTACTATGTGTTTACTTGATTGATGTTTCTCATTTTAGGGTGTGTTTACATGATTGATGTTTCTCATTTTAGAGTTGTTAAACCAAATACTAGTAAATTCGTTTCCTGCACTATGATGGGTCTAAAATTTACTTGACGTTGCAGTTAGCTAAGAATCTAACGGGATCCAGTGAAGCGGACATGGTTGTTAATTAATGACTGCTCATGTTTAGGTATTGAGCAATTGGTTTGGTTGAAATTTTTGGGAGGGAGCAGAGGGAGTAGTCATATAACTCTGCTTAGGGTTAAGTTGTGTAACTTTGGGCAGTCGGTAAACAGTTTAGATTGTTGGGTTATCTTAAACTAAACTTTCAACTAGTTTGTATGATGGCTTGTTGCTCCTTTCGTTAGCAGGTTTCCCACAGAAATTATGCTGTAAATTTGAAATCAGCTTTACGGGGGCACCGTCTCTTTTCACGGTGTTTGATGAAATAGTCACTAAACATTTCTTTTCTTGCTCATAATATGTAAATTCAAATTTCAAGAAGCAAAACATGACTTCCTCTGTCTAAAGCTGTCATTTTTGAGGTGATATTCAAATTTGTATTCACTACTAATAAGCAGTAACACGACCCATTGTTACTGCCTAGTATTGACCATTAGTGGTCGTTACCTGTTATCACTGTACACCAGATTCCATAAATTGGTAACATAGACGTTCTTGCTCAAAAGACGACTTCGTCTGTCTAGAGAAGTCATTTTCCAGGTGAAATTCAAACTTGTATTCACTAATAACCAATAATAATACCACACCCATTGTTACTGCCTAGTATTGACGAACGTTCTTGCTCAAAGAAAAACATAAAACACATGTGCTTCTACATTTCTTATTAACTCAGTGAATGAGACACTGACATCCACAAAAGCAACCTGTTATTTCCATGTCTGCTGATTTCAGAGTATTCCATTATATCAATGGAGCGGATACTAGTAGCACAATGTGCACCGGAAAAGCAAAATAGGCGCAAGACAATCTAGGATAATAAAAAAGATGATCATTTGTTCAACGAAGGCCCATAAGTTAAAGAAACAAAACGAGATATAACTGCACCACAGTTGCTGCTTCTACATGTGAAAGCAGGGAATTCTGCATGTCCCACATCATTTCACTAAGCAGATCTTTATAACAGAGGCAGCTCCAATACGATGAAGAGCAACGATTGCATCACCAGGAATGCACAGGCCTTTCTGCGTTGCTGACTTCAGAGAAGCTTCCAGAATCACCTCTGTTGATTCTGCATCAGTAGCCTTAGCAGATCCCTCAGCAAGTATAGGAATCAAACCCCTGTATATTAAGCTATGCCTTGCTGGTGTCTCATCACTGCAGGTCCAATCAAAAGAATCTGTTGTCAACTCTGGAACAACAACTGACAGGATCGGAACAGCTGGCCTGTATTTGGCAACCAATTTGGCTGTTGTCCCACCACGTGTCAGCACAACAATGAGTTTTGCTTTGGCCTTGTTTGCTGTTCGGACAGCAGATGAAGCAAGGCTCTCCAATGGACTCATTGGAAGTGGGGTAGACCTTATCATCTCTTTGAAGATAGCTCCATAGTCAAGTGATGATTCTGCCTCTATACAAATTCGAGCCATGATCTTCACAGCAAGTTCGGGGTATGCCCCAGCTGCACTCTCACCACTGAGCATGACACAATCTGTGCCATCAAGGACAGCATTAGCTACATCGGTGGCTTCAGCACGAGTTGGACGTGGAGACTTGATCATGGATTCAAGCATCTGAGTGGCAGTAACCACAGGCTTCCCCACAAGATTACACTTATATATCATCATTTTCTGTGCAAGAAAAATCTTCTCCACTGGGATCTCCATTCCAAGATCACCACGAGCCACCATAAATGCGTCAGTCTCCCGCAAGATCTCATCAAAATTTATAACTCCTTCCTGGTTCTCAACCTTAGAATACCCAAAAATAAAAAGAATCAGTAATTTTTCATCAACAGAAACAAATCACCTGGTACCAATACAAGAAAGATCTTGAGCTACATAAGAAATATTAAAAAAGAAAGCAAAGGTGTCAAACATTGAAAGATACAGAAGTACACACAAGACATCAAGCAGACATCAGACCAAAACTAGCTTCTGCTACTTAAATAAGAGCAGGACTCTAACTAAAATTTGTCTTACATAACACAACAATGTTGACGACTTATGTAAGCAACTCATGCATGGAGAGGCAAGAACCAGCTTTTTTAAGATCATCCGTCTTCTTTGGTAATAGAAAAGAAATATCAACATATGAAAGGGAAAAGAGTACATGGAATATAAGATATCCTCCCAAGCAAAAGGAATACTGTAGGAAAAACCAAAAACTACAAACAGCTCCAATCTCGCTCAATATCTAGTAAAGAACCCCTTTTTGTAAAGGACAACCACCTTAGGTTATAATCAACTTACCCTTGATGAAATATCAGCAATTACTATTAGAACACTAAGTTGCAAGAAACATTACCTTCGACATCAACTGAATATGCTTGGAATGCGACCCAAGAACCTTGCGGACATTAACAAGATCTGATCCCTTGCGTACAAATGAAAGGGCAATCATGTCAATCCTGTTAGGAACACCCCATTGCAGAATGTCTTCCTTATCCTTCTCTGTAAGAGTGGGAAGATCCACCACAATACCAGGAAGATTAACATTTTTTCTCTCACCCAGCATTGCAGTGTTTTGACAACGGCATCTGACTGTACCAGCATTTGGGTCACAAGACAAGACAGTGAGGGTAATGGTCCCATCAGAGCACAAAATGACATTCCCTGGCTTCAAGTCAACAGCCAACTTTTTGTAGCTCATCGATATCATCTCTGTATCCCCCTTGATGTTGTAATCAGTTGTTATGGTGATCTCCTGACCTTCTTTCAGTTGAATAGGCTTCCCATCATTTAGAAAACCAGTTCGAATCTCAGGTCCCTGTAAGAACGTAGATGTATAACAGGCTTAACAGCATAACAAATAATTTTTTAACTATAATAATCAAGCAAATTCAATCTGTCTCTTTAGGCTAAGTACCTATATCCGAAAGAGACAACACCTGGAAGAGAAGCTACTTAGGATATGCAATAAAGTAAAGAGCTTAAGTCAATTTTTTTATGTTTGCTAAAAAAAAATTGGGTCCTTCTACTCTGGATTTTTAAAAGCTAAGAGTGCTTTTAAAAGCAGGTTTTTGCTCTTAAAATTTTAAAAAACTAATATAACCACAACTTTAAATAAAAAATTATATTTATCCTTCTATTAATTAATATAATAGGTTAATTATCTCTCCTTTTATTATCAATATCTATTATAATTAATTTAAATCTTTATAACAGCTTTAAAATAAATTTACCAAACACTCATTTGTGATTTTTACATATTACTCCTGTAACTTTTTAAAAGCAGCTTTAAAAGATGGAAACCTTGTAATTGTAGCAGGTAACATAACATGATTTTCAATGGAAAAAGTGCTTCTGTGTCATATAGTTCAAAGTTTCTGGCATAAAATTACCATTACATTCTAAGATGGTAGTGTTGAGATCCCATTAGCAATTTGTGGTTCCAAACAAAGATGTCATGAAGAGCTATTGTTTACTTATTTATTTGGCTAAGGTAGTTGTGTATCTTTAGATTTTTTTTATTTTTTATTTTTGATGAGTATCTTTAGCTACTAAATTACAACATAAATATACTTCTAGCTACTATCCAATTCTAGATCATAAGCTAAATGTTTGCAGACATCCAGAACATGAATGTTCAATCTTGTCACTCATCCTATATATTAAAGACATGACCTCCATAAAGGTAATCTCTTCAACCCAAATAAATCACTCTTGAAATAGCCTAACAAATAACTCCAATGCTAATTGACTAGCATTCTGCAGAATATGAAACAATTATTTTCCTCGCATACCAGACAAGAAATGTGAAAAACCAGTAAGTCTTGAGATAGAGATAAAGAAATTAGAATAATTATTATAGCTGCAATTTATCTCTATAATTTCTGTATTCCATTTCTGTTGTTTCCTTTTCTTTTTTATTCCTTGCAGTTGTAAATTATTATCATGGAATCTCTTATATTAATAATAAACATTAAATATAGGACTCTAATGCCACTGAATTATTCCTTTCAAAGTATTACAAACACAAACTACGCACTGTCCAGTTTAGAAAGTATAGGACAAGGTCACTCCTAAAACATATATATATATAGATGTGATTTCAAGAATTAATTATGACCATCTTATACACTTCAAGGTTCATTAAGCTTTTAATTTTACCTCAAAACAAGCCCCTTAATTTTAGAGAAGATAATGCGACTGTTAACTTGTTCTAGCAAGGAGTATAGTTTAGTTGTACCTGGGGCTTCAAGTTCATATGTCTAACCCAGCGCAAAAAAAAAGAAAAAAATATTATGCAACCAATAAACCAAAACTGACAATCTGATTTATCAAGAATTTGGCACTGCATAATTGTTGTCAGTAAGAAAATACATTTAAAAACATGGGAAGAACTATATTTCACACTTGCCAAACAGTTGGGATGCTGCCTTGTGGAATGCATTTGGATAACAGGTTGACAAGAGTCCAATTGCAACAAAATCAGAAAGGGAATCTACCAAGCAAATGCATTTGGATAACAGATTGTCAAGAGTCCAACTGCATATTCAAAAAAAAAAATATTCTCAAGAAAGAAGAAACTCTTCCACATTTAGAAATTAACTTCCAAAAGGAGTTCATTAAAGCTCACATTGCAGGCCACAAATAACAAATTCCACAATAAAGAAAACAGATCTTTATAGACAAGCCTCAAAATGGTAACCATTCAAAGGATTTGACACCAAAGGCTCCAAGGAAAGACACTGTACACTGAACATGAAATTAGAAATTTTAGATATTTCCAGGAAGAGCAGAGAGAGAAACTCCAAATCAACAATTGTTTAAACTTTGCCAAATGGGTTGGAACATTCTTCACCAGATGCGCAATGGACACGGCATTTTTTCAACCAAAAACCCTATCAACTATGTAACAATGTATGTTATTTCCTAGATGACTCCTCCAGGAAAAAGCTATTGAGGGTTTGATGGAAATCTATGCTAGTTTACTAGTCGAGCAATCTCTGAAAGCCTTCAGAATTTCACTTTGAAGTTATGGCACACTATAACTGTCAGCTTGATTTTTATTTTTTTTTCTTGGGGGGTGAATATTATTAAGAGAAAGGAGTGTTAGTACTTCCTCGTGTTTCAGAAGCAATAAAAAAATTCACGAAAAGAATCAAAGAATACATCAGTCATATTACTTGATAGCTTCCTTTTTTTTTGCTACCTACCAATCATCCACTTACATGTATTTTCCAAGAAACTCGAATACCTTCACTTCTACCTGTAACCCTATCTTACCGTGCAATCTTATCTGAAACATTAGGACATGGTGAATGTTTTAACTTAAGATGCTCTCGGTAACTTTGATGCCAAACTTTGTTATCCAGCAAAAAGCCGTAGTCCATCCTACTTCAAGAATTCAATTACCATCATATATGTTTCAGTAACCTCACATTAGGTATGCAAGTCATAGCTAAGAAATCTGAGTCATATAATGCCACAAGAAAACAAATACCGTCATATAACATGAACAATTGACACTCGTAAGAGGGTTACCACTGGACAGTGCAGCTCAATGCAATCTGGCTACATGGTCCAGAAAAAAAACAATTTACTTAATCTAAAGCTTCATTGTAAACCACCTTACAACAATTAAAACAGATTCATGCCTCAACAAGAAGACCACTGAGTAGAATGGGTTTTGTAGCGTCTGTGTTGCTAGTATTTTCCACAGATGCACTTGGACTCTTATTCAACTCCCTCAGCATTATTCAAAAACCTCACAAGCGTGACATGTTGGGGTATTGACAAGATGAAACAAATGATGTTTCCAAAGGAAGGTGTTCCAACAAGGGTTATAAAATATAAGGCCAAATATGAACTAAAAGTGGGTCCAATAAGCAAATTGAGAATTGTTTAGTATACTGGTGAATGCTACCAAACTGAAACATAACAGTCAGAGACAAGTAGAACAGAACACAAAACCATAAAAAATGGAGCGAAAAATAAAGAAGTAAAAAAACTTACTTTGGTATCTAGCATGACGGCGCAGAGTATCTGAGTGTTCTGCATGGCCGTCCTGAGATTGTTCAAAGTCTCTTGATGATACTCATGGGTTCCATGGGAAAAATTGAAACGGGCAACGTTCATCCCGGCCCTGAGAAGCTTCTCAATCATGGGTACAGATCGAGAAGCCGGACCCAGAGTACAGACGATCTTGGTCTTGGGTATACGCCCATCGTTTGGCAGTTCCTTCAAAAGTCCCTCAATGTTGATGTTGGCCATTCTTCTTTTGTATTGCTTTTACTCGCTTTTATTGTACTGAACCTACACAAATTTTAAAATGAAACAGCAATAGTTTTCAAGGAGAACATACAAAACACGACAAAGATAAATACGCAGTCTGCGCTGCTCACACTTCCTTAAATTTTTCTGAAGGACCAAACAGGGTTCTATGAAATCACGAATCAAAAAGAAAGGTAACCCAAAAAGCAAAAGAAGATGAATTGCAAAGGGGAAATCACAAAATGGAAAATAAGAAAATAAAGCAAAACAAGCAGTCCAATTTCAGATCGGAAAAAGGAGAAAGGCACAAACTTTTAACTGCTTCACAAAGAAGAAAATTGAAGAAGCAGAGCCACCGAACTAAAACACTTTCACTTACACTTTGGCTAATATCTAACGGCTATGGCTTGGGGCTACCTCCGCGTCTCAGAACTAACACCAACCACACTTACCTTTCTTTCTTTTTTTCTTCGTTCAAAATCAAGACCCCAACCCACCTACCTCGCAAAGGTTTATGCACATGTATTGCCTCTTGCGATAATGCAAAATTGCATCTGCGTAGTATGGCGTTTGCTTCAGGCTAAAAGTCGCCAAAAAAAGTAGATGCTGTAATATTTAAATTTGAAAAGTATAGAGTAAAATTCTGTGGGTATTTACCATGACCCAGAATTAAGCGGTGGGCTGTGGAAAACAAAATCAGTGGTCTGTCTCTACATGTCTAAACGTGAATCGCGAGAGGGTGGGCGATACTCGTGGCTCATGGCGCACGAGAAGAGAATAGTATATTTGAATTATTTGATGATGAGCATATCCTATTCCTAGGTAGGACTGAAATATATTTTTATTTAAATTTTTAATTAAAAAATTATTATTTTAAAATTAATAGATAGAGTAATTTTCACAATTGCCTTATTGTCTTGGTTGGGATACACAGCTATGGTCTCTATCAACCAAAGTGCTTGTTTTGATTTAAGATTTTGCTTTTTTTTAGTTTCGTCTATATTTTAGAAAACGTTATAATGTAATTAACGTATTTACTCATCACTTTTACCTTATCATATTATTTTTTTCCCTTCTCATTTCTGGCCTTAGCTTCTAAGATTTACAAGTTTGGTATCTATTCTAATGATCTTTCAATTTTATGTTAACGGTGGATGGCATGGAGTAACATGATTAACAATTGTAAATAAAAAATCAAAATATTATATCATTAAAGAATAAAAATAATATGATATAAAATAATTTAAAATATGTTAACAATATTATAAAATAAATTAATAATAATATAAAAAAACATGTTAATCTTAACTTAACTCTACTCAACTAAAATTTATTCCAAACTAGTTGAGAAAATAAAATGAAATAAAGATTAATAAATTAAAAATAAATAAATAGATAAACCAAATAATAAAAGCTAAAACAAGTATATGAAATAATTACAAAAATAAGTAAATGAAAATAGTAATAATACTAAACAAATAATAAAAACTAATGAATATATATATAAATATAATATTAAATAACTTAATTTTAATAATTTATAAATTATCTAACTAGGGATATTTTTGATATTTTAACATAGTTTTTGAATCATTTCATGTTTTAAACATGCATATCAAATAATGAAATAAAATGAAATGATTATTTTTTATTGGTGATACCAAACAATATAAAAGAACTAACATTTTATTCCCATTCAGATTATCATTTCAATTATGCAAAAAATAAAAATAAAAAAATTCAGCATATCAAACTTGTTAGAATGTAAACATAGACAGCTTAATTATGGGTCAAATTTCCTTATTTATAGTTTCCTTATCTATGTATAGTTGACTTATTTGTACTCCACACAAACTTGTACGCCACACAATTTGGTAGTATAAATATATTATGTTGGTTTGAGAAATACTCATCCAATTCATTAAAATACTTTGAGTATCTCTCTTTTAGATTTTACATGGTATCAGACTTAGGCTCACGACTGATGAGTCACCTAATTACACCCACATTCGATGATTAATAATTGATAAGCCCACGACTGATGACCGTTTCATTCAAATAGACGTCTTGTTGATAAGCTAAATTATCTCACAGTCACTAGATCAGATATCGCTCAGGATTTGTCAGTAACTCCCCCTCATCTGGTACAAGTTTAGTGTTGGGATCTATAGGAGTGTCTACAGTTTTGTAATCCAACATACCTATATCACTCAAGACATCCAGACAATACTTTCTTTGAGAAAGACAAATACCCAATTATGATCCCACAATCTCAATGCCCAAGAAGTATTTTAATTGTCATAAGTCTTTAGTTTAAAACTTAGACTGTATGAATGATTTCAATTGATGAATCTCATGATTATCATCACCTGTAATCACAATATCATCCACATATACAATTAAAAGAATTCTGCCATTAAGTGTATGTTAATAGAAAACCGAGTGATCAACAGTACACCTCTGAAGGCCAAAACTAAGAATAACTTCACTGAATCTACCAAATTAAGCTCTGGGAGATTGCTTTAAGCTATATAGAGACTTTTTCAATCGTCACACCATACAGGATTCCTCATGAGCAACAAAACCAAGTGGTTGCTCCATAAAGACTTCTTCATTAAGGTCACCATGTAAGAAAGCATTTTTGATGTCCCATTGATAGAGTGGCCAATCAAAAATAGCAGCAAGAGATATAAATACTCTGACAAATGTAATTTTAGCTACGGGAGAGAAATTTTCTGAATAATCCATACCATAGACCTAAGTGTAGCCTTTTGCTACCAATCTAGCCTTTAAGCGATCAACATAACCATCAGGATGAATTTTCATGGTGTATACCAATTTACATCCAACAGTAGATTTTCCAGAAGGTAAAGAGACCAGTTCCCAAGTACCATTAGTATGTAACGCGTTCATTTCATCAACCATGCCCTGTCGCCGCCCGGGATGAGCAAGAGCATCACTAGTGGACTTTGGAACAGAAATAGAAGACAAAAATGATACAAATGCATAATAGGGTAAAGATAAACGATGATAACTCAAAAAAGTATAAATAGGATAAGGATTACGAGTTGAACGAGTACCTCTTCATAAAATAGGTGGCGAAGTAGGATCCGAGGCATGAAAAAATATTGGTACAGAAGGTGAGTCATCAGGTACATCAACAGTGTCCACTGGAAGACTAGGTAGTGGTGCAGATGATGCATGGTCATTTGGTCCAAGATAAGGAACCGGAAGAGCCTCAGAGATAGAAGGTGACTCAGGAATAGTCGAGGGAAAGAATGAAGATTCCTCAAAAAATGTGACATCAGCGGAGGTAAAGTAACGATTCTTATCTGAATAGTAAAATTTATACCATTTTTGAAGGCGAGAACAACCCAAGAAGATGCACTTAATTGATTTGGAAGAGAGTTTATCCTGTCCAGGTGTTAGATCATGAACAAAACAAATGCAACCAAAGACACGGAGCCGGAAGTGAATATAAGGGATGATTAGGAAAGATGATAGAATATGAAATTTTGTTATGCAATGTAAAAGATGGCATACGATTAATAAGGTAGCATGTAGTAAGTACAGCATCACCCCAAAACCGAAGTGGAACATGACCATGAAGCAATAGAGTGCGAGTTGTTTCAATTAAATGTTTGTTTTTGCGCTCAGCAACTTTATTTTGTTGAGGAGTGTGAGAACAAGATGATTGATGTAGCATACCTTGAGATGTCATAAAGTGCTGAAATGATGTAGAAAAATATTCACGTCCATTATCATTACGCAAAATACGAATAGAAACACCAAATTGTGTTTTAATTTTAGCACAAAACTATTGAAATATAGAAAATAACTCATAATGATTTTTCATTAAAAATAACCAAGTGCAACCAGAATAGTCATCAATAAAAATTACAAAATACTGAAATCCCAAAGATGGACTAACACGACTAGTACCCCAAACATCAGTATGAACAAAATGAAAGGGAGATTTTGCTCTAAAACGACTATGCTTTGGAAACGAAGCACGTGTGTGCTTGCCAAGCTAACACGACTCACAATTTAAAAATGACAGAGATGACAAACAAGGAACCATCTTCTGAAGCTTGGATAGACTAGGATGACCTAATCGATTATGAATGAGAATAGGTGATATATCTGTAGAGCAAGCCACTAAAGATGTAGGTAGTGTGGTAAGATGGTAGAGGCCATGTGACTCACGCCCTATGCCAATCATTCGTCTCGTACGTCGGTCCCGTATAGTAAATGAATCATTAATGAAAGTGACAGAACAATTGAGAGAACGAGTCAATTGACTAATAGAAATCAAACTGAATGAACATTCAGGGAGATAAAGTACAGACTCTAAAGGCAAAGAAGATAATGGTGTAGCTTGACCTATACCTTTAGCAATGGTTATGGAACCATTAGCTATAGTGACAGTGGAAAGTGATGATGGATTACTAATACTAGAAAAAAGTTTAGGATTACTAGACATGGTATTAGAGATTAGGGAGAAAAAAACTCTAATTTTTATTTTCCTTTGTATTTCTTTCCAGCGTGTCTCTCTATTGTTGCGTTTCATTCCAGCTCCTATAGATCCCAACACTAAACTTGTACCAGATGAGGAGGAGCTACTAACAAATCCTGAGCAATATAGAAGTCTTGTTGGTAAGCTGATTTATCTCATAGTCACTAGACCAGATATTACTTTTGCAACTAGTATGGTTAGTCAATTTCTTTCTTAGCCTCAAACATATCATTGGAATGCTATTATTCGTATCCTAAGATATCTTAAAATTACACCCAGAAAATGGATTATTATATAATAATCATAGGCACACTGTAGTTCGAGGACATGGTCATGGTCATACATTAGTCCATAAACATAATTATACTTTAGTTCAAGGTTATAGCGGTGCTGATTGGGCAGACTCTCAATTTGACAGAAAATCTACTACATGATACTGTATATTTCTGAGTGAAAATCTTATTTCATAGAAAAGCAAAAAGCAGATTGTTGTTACAAGATCTAGTGCTGAATCTGAACATAGGGCCACAACTCATACCACTGCTGAGTTAGTTTGGCTAAAAAATCTATTAGACAAACTTGAATTTCAACACTCATAGCTTATAGAGTTAGTATGTGATAATCAAGCTGCATTACATATTGCATCAAATCCAGTGTTTCATGAACGAACAAAACATTTAGAAATTGACTGTCATTTCGTTTATGAGAAGCTTATGGATAATACAATCAAGACTACGTATGCAAAATCAGAAGATCAGTTAACAGACTTATTCACAAAATCTTTGGCAGGAAACCGACTACAATATCTATGCAACAAGCTTGGAACATATAATCTTTATGCTCTAGTTTGAGGGAAAGTATTATAGTGTAAATATAAATAGCTTAATTAGTGTGTCAAATTTCTTTATTTATATATAGTTGACTTATTTATATTCCACACAAACTTGTACTCTACGCAATATGATAGTATAAATATATTATCTTAGTATGAGAAATATTCATCCAATTCATAAAAATATTTTGGATATTTCTCCTTTTAGTTTTACAAAACTAACCTTAATTAAAGATTTATTGGTTTGAAAATACAACCCAACCTCTTCTACTTCTTTTTTTTTTTTTTTTTTTTTTCCAAATTGTTTTTAAGTATTCATGACTCAGAAAACTAAAAGTAAGATTTATTGGTTGACAACTAACTCGAAGGATTGGAGGAAGGTGGAGACAGTAAATTGGATTTCTTAGGCACAACAAGCTTGCAATAAATTGAAAAGTTCCGTTTACAAACAGAACTTCCTGTATTTAACAACTCAAGTAATACAACTCAATGGATGTACAGATACTCTTTAAGCTTCGGCTTTGAAATTGCATCTCCCCTTCTGCTTTCTGGAACTTCCTTCCCGTCCTTAAAAGAGAATCAATGCTGGGAGTCCATAAACTTCGAACTCTTTAATTAGCTGTGGTTTTGCGTCAAGATCAATCTTCACAACCGTTAATCTATCTCCATATTCCTGAAAATTACAATAGAAATCCACTTCAGAAAAGATGAAGATCTAATAAGCACTCTTATAATAGCAAAAACTCACCAACCAATGCTAGATTAATCTGTACAAATCATTTGTGTCAGTCAATCATTGACTTGACTCATACTCCAGAATGGTCAAATTGAAATTCTACTTTTTTCAGACTTAACCCCGGTGGAAGATATAAATCACCATGACAACATAGAGACAAGAAGATTGGGGGCATCAAGTGAGAGCATTAGAAGACGTGCCCCGTTTTCAGATAAAGCACAATGAAGTTTTGCCATTAACACCTAAACAATTTTTTCAAGAAAAAACATAACAGTTACAGCCCAATTTGATCCATGAAAAGATCATCAATTTGGACGATTCAGGTAATTGTCATAAAAAACTTGAGATGTCACTCATGTAAGTAAAGTTGGCGGTGTATGCCATGGTAAGCGGTTCGCCTCTATCTACTAAGTTTGTGTCAGTAAATCCATGACCGTAGTCCAAATAGATTTCTAATCATCACCAGGAATTCATTTATAATCCTCATTCATCAACTATTCCTTTCAATATTATATGCATAATCAAGAAGCAACTTGAATGGTTGAACAAGTCTGTATCTATGATTGATTAACATTTCAAGCCAGCCACTGTTTAGATTCTATGTTTGGTTTGGTTTAGCCAAATGTGCAATTTTTATATCAACATTTAATTTAGAGTGAATTTCTCCAATCTCCTGAGTTTTGCAGAAACTATACCAAAACCCCCCCCCCCCCCCCCCCTATATGTCAAAACCAAATATAGGTTTTGGTTATCAAAATGTGTTATTTTCTTCAATTCACGGTCTCCATCATGATTGATTGATATGATCAACTGTTCTAATTCGAAAATATTGCATAAATCTCTTACATTTTCAAGTTTTCATCCTTCATATTAAACTAGATATGCATATATTATAACCTGTACCAAAATATTTAGACACTTTTATTTTTTCTATGAAACAATGGTTATCCTATCCTACTCCTAGAGGGAAAGGGCAAGGAGAAATAGTACACTGAAGAGGGGTTTTTCTTTTCTTTTTTTGTAAACTTACCTTTCTGGTGCTCAACGGGGACCTTGCCTTTCTCCACCAAATGACGTGCCAGTTGAACTAGCAACTGGTATTCCAAAACAAGTCATGGTTCTTTGGCATCAAAATATTCAGTATCATCATCATATTCACCATCATTTTCATCATCATCAACGTCATTAGTGTCATCATCATTTTCAGAAACGCCAGTAACTTTGTATACATTGTTATGCTTATACGAAGATCCTGCAAGTTCATTAGCCCTTTTTTGTTCATCCTCTGTTTTGGCCAAAGAAAGAAGGATATTCTTTGCTTTTTGATCAGCAGGAAACCCACAAGATTCCATTTCTTTAAACCAAACTATTGCACTGCCAAAGTCTTCATTCTTCCCATATGCATCCATTATTGTGGTGCAGATTGTTTGGTTGGCTTTGATACCTCGTTCCTGCATTTGCTCATATTTTTCCATTACCTTCCCAACATCATTTATCTTTGCATACCCTTTAATCAGAGTTCCATATGTAACAACATTGGGTTCAAGACCATCTTGTATTAATCTTCTGAAAAACCTTTCAGCACCCTCCATGTCAGATGCGTTCACATAAGCTGCTAACATAGTTGTATACGAGCAAAGATCGGGAGTAAATCTGAATCAAAAAGAACAATGATAAGAGGTGCAATAAAAGATAATTTAAAGAAGATATGGTAATCTTAGCAAAAAAAAAAAAAAAAAAAGGAGACATGGTAATGGCTGCATTTCTAAACTAACATCTACAGATTATAACCACCACAAAACCACCTTTTCGACCCTGGCCCACAACATTGTTTTCTTTCTCTTTTTGCTATGGAAAAATAAGGAACATTTTTAAGAAGTGCTCCGCCACCAAAAACTAAATACATGAATGAAAGAATAACAACCGTTCAGATCTACATACATTATTATTAACCACCAGCATTTTTATTTTCCAGAAAACACACTTCAGGACAATAACATTCCCACCATTGAACATGAAAACATTCAGACATATGCATTGTTGTCAAAGGCAAAGGGGAAATAAGTGAGAAGCGATAGCCCTCTCATCTCTGCACCCTTCAAGAGAGGTGCCTTCGCAGCCTAGGCTCCTCAGTCGTGCACTTCTGCCATGTTAAAGGTGCCATGAGGTGCTCAAAATATTTAGTTTCCTAAGAAAAAACGTCACTTATGGAAAGAATCAAAGAAGGCACATGGGAAGGCCATAAAAAAAAACCGACATCAATTGCAGTCCTCCTGTTATTCAAGAAACAAAGCATTGTGTAACAGCATAAAAACAGACCACAGATCATTAGGTCTGACCTACAGAGTAGCACAGCTTCTCCACAGTTGAGCAATAAATTATCAACTAAATGGTCTCTCTAGTTTGATATTGCACTCATTTCTTATTTGTGTTTGAGGCGGTTCAATTTCTTGGGATTTCTATTTCTTAGGAATCTGAATAATAAACAAGCCTCTGTTCATATAGTTTGCATGATTAGCTTGAATCTACCTTTCGCAGATCGCTTGATAGAACGGTTTGGACCTTGGATTGTCCAGGATCTTCTGCCTGCAAAGATTTTTCTGCTGTCCATGCTCATTCTTGTTACTTGTTTCCCTCTTGGTCAAATCCCTCTATGGTTCAGGCTTTTGCTTGGTCTACTGTTCTTAATAAATTAAATAGCCAATAATGCATTGCAGGTATGAAGGCTAGATAAGGCTCTGTCCCTAGACATTTGTGTTATTTGTTCTCAGGGTAGTGAAATTAATGAACACCTTGTCTTACATTGTTCATCAATTGGAGTTCTAGGACAAGCATTTTAGGGATTTTTATGGATATTGGGTTTTCCCCATACTTGGGAAGACTTGTCATACAGTTTAAGGAATTTGGCGAAAAAAAGAGACAGTTTTAAGTCTCTTTGAAGAAGTGCTTTTTGCTGAATTTTTGGTGTTCTGGATTGGAGTGTTATACCAAAATTATGCAAGAAGGTTATAATCGTTTCCTTGGTTTTTATTTGGTGTCCTGTCACTGGTTTCATTCTAGGGTTTTCTTTGTGACGTGCAGTGGAATGGTAAGCTCTTTTATATTAGTTGCATTTTTGTTTGAATTTTCTTCTCTTTCCTTTTTCTGTCTTTTGGGAGGACTACCTGTCATCATGATTTTACTGTTATTTCTTCTTCTCTGAAATAAATTTATTTTCTTATTAAAACTTTATTAGCTGAATCCTTTCATGGCCAGCCTAAGTTCAACATCCTAAACAATTAATACTTTTATGCCTACCATACAAGCCCCTTCGGCAGATCTTCCAATTCTCTACTACCTAATTCGGACATTCAGCTTGGAACTAATAGGTCCAGTCCAGGTCAACATATAAATCAACATTAATGACTTATTTGTATTTCATTCATTTTTATAGATTATGTGTACAGAGAGCAATTAAGTACATACTTTATTAGTTGAACACCAAGACGGATAATCCAAAATTGGTTTACCTATCTCAATTTGACTCTAGCATGTGTCTCCAAAGTCCAAGTAAAGGTATTATCCTTAACCAAATACTAAATAAGAACAATGCAAAGAATTCTGTTTGTCTAAAATGAAAAACAGATCCAACAAATAGGAAAGCATAACTTTAAAGTTTAAAAGAACAAATAGCTACAACAATAAGACATAATATAGAATAATCGTCAAGCATGCAACACAAGTCACCTGTCCCTTCTCATGCTCTTAAACACAGTCTGAGCCTGCTCTGCCATTCCCGAGATTGCAAATGCATCAAGAAGAATATTATAGGCCTTTTGAGTTGGTCTAGAAGAGTGAATAACATGTTATTGCAATCTTTCAAAAATTATAAAAAACATAATAAGATAAAATCATCATAACCAGAGATTAATTTCTAAAGCAAGTCGTAATTAAGATGAAATTTTAGTTTTTTTGGCCGAAATTGTCACAAGCTTGGGTTGACAATGCAACCAATATAACTTGAACCAAATGAGTTTTAGATTGCAATACTGGACATGTTCTGTTAGGAAAATATAAAGCAGAAGCTTTAAAAAAGGTCACCAGCTAAAGTACCAAACCATAAAAGCAGCTTTTGTTAGCAAAAGGAAGGAAATCCAACTCCACCTTCAAAAGTTTTAGCCATCCTGAAGCCTTATATGCACAAAGCTAAGTACCGAATGAGTTTATTCAGTTTCTATCTTTTTTCGTTATATTTTTATTAGTTTACCTATTTTATTTTGTGCATACAATACCTTTTGTATTTTCAATTCAAGACTTGAAAAGTGGCATTTGACCCGTTTAGACACTATTATACAACCAACTTATTTCCCCTGAGGGAAGGGGAATAAATTTAAAAGTTTCTTTGGAGCAGTATACGGGGAAACAGAAATAAGCCTATAATATAATGGGCAAATATCATTTTACCCACCTGTGGCTTACAAGATTTTCACTTTGCCAACCTGTGATTTATGCTTTACCCACCTGAGGTTGACACTATCACTAGTTAACCCACCACCATCCACTTTCCATTTTTTTCCAATCATTTTTACTAGAAAAATAATCATGTTACATGCTTCTATTTTGAACTTAATACGAAAAATTAGATTAATTTGCATTTTCCAAACTTTTATTATCTTAATTGGATGGAAAAATGGATGAACAATGAATGAAGGTGTGTTAACTGATAATGGTATCAACCTCAGGTGGGTAGTTATAAGTCAAAAAACCACCAATTGGAAAAGTGAAAAACATGTAAACTACGGAATTGCAATGAAATAAAAACTCTATTTGCATACCTGACACCAGCATCAAGCATCTCCTCAAAGACAGCTAGTGCTTCATCCTCCCTTCTAGCTTTCCCATATGCATTAATAAGTAAAGCATAGCTTACAACATCAGGTCGAAGACCAGCTCTTTGCATCTAAAATTAGGGATTCACTTCAATGTATGATGACATAGTTATAAACAACATATTAAAGGTGGAGAACAGAATACATTGGAAAATTGATGGATGAGAAGATTCAACTATTAGACACCTCAGTGAAATATAAGTTCTCTGCATGCAAATCCTGGTTGCATGGGAGAACAAATATGGAGAGGAAATTTGTGTGTGCATCTGTTAGTATGAAAAATAAGTATTAGATGTGCATGTCTAATGTGATATGATGTTGCCACTTGCCAGTATTTTTAAATAGACAGGCTATAATTATAATATAATCATCCACATCCCATTGTGTCCAGCTTTTTGTTTTGTTCTTTTATGTAGACATTATGAGACAGGACCAACTGGTATTTTATCGAAAAGGACATTCGAAAGGCAACGATTTTTATTACCTTCAACTTCAAATCTTTTTTACAAAGGGACTATCCTAGTTCTACTTTGTAAAAAAGATTTGAATGTAATAAAAATCGTTGCCTTTTGATTGTCCTTTCAATTTGTCCCTTTCAATAAAATACCAATAGGTTGGTTCTGCATCTCTTACCAATAATTCCATGGGAAGTACATTAAAGAACTAAATGCAGGAAAATGCCTCCACCTTCAATTTGTTGTTGAAAGTGAATGGCAAGATCAGTTTTTATTTTTTTTCTTCAGAATCATGCTTTCGAACGTGGACCTTCTTTTAGATTTCAATTTTATTTATTTATTTTTTTTCAAAAGGTATGAAAGCCAACAACAGTATATCAAACTTAGGATTAATTTCAATGGACCATTGCATTCAAGCACATCATCTACCAACTCTTCCCAAGTGCCAACCAATTTTACTGGAGATAAAAAGAATAGCTGATGTTGAAGCTGCTCTCTTAATTGAAGACTTCAACCAATATTCTAGGCAGAATTCGCATACTCTTGCTAATCCCTGTCATGGACAGAGAGAAACTTCCAAGGAAATTAAAGTTGGAGTATCATATAACGGGCAACAGACAAGGAAGATCTTATTGACATATTTCTGAAATTGATTAAAAAAAAAAAAGAAAAAAAGAAAAAGGAAAAAAAGTCAAGTGAAGAATTGCAGAATATCCTATGGTGGAAGAAGAGGTATAAAGTACGAGGTGTTGCTACAGAGAAAGTTCATGCACTTTATGATCCAAGACAATAAGTGCCATGTGAATTAATGGTTTGGTGGGTAAGAAAAGAATCGTTTCTATCAGTTTTGTTGCTTTCAAAAGTAATAGATAAATTGATATAAGTCTACTCAGATTAAAAAACAAAGGTTTTGTTTTCTCCATCGAAGGAGAGAATAGTGTGGCAAAGAAATAATTAAAGTGGAGTTGCAACTGAAAATATAGTAAGATTATCAAACTAAAATGTGGGAACAGGTTCGACCGCTGATTACAAGTTACAACAGTCTTACAAGATTTGCAGGCTATATCATAAATGATTTATCATCTTTTCTTTTCTGATAATTTGATGTTGATGAGCTTTAATACAAAACTCATAGGGGAAGAAGTCATACGCACATGAAGTAGGCGAAGGGAACCCCGTCTTTTGGATAAGTCAGGAAATTTATTAGGAAAATAATAAGAAAGAAACATCAAGAGGAAGGTTTCACTAATGAAAGAATTAGGAAAAAAAAATCCAAAAATAAACATTAACAGAAGAAAGCTCAATATCTATGCTAAAAGAGTCATTCTCCAAACTGATATTTTAGTTTGAGAGCTAAACGGTTTCATAGTTCAACGTGGATCTAGGATTGACAAAATCCCAGGGAAGAAAGTAATTTTTAGGAAAAGAAAATGTCAAAGCTTAGGCTTTATGTTACTCTTTATTGTGTTAATAATTACTACACAAGATTCAATTCCCAAAAGAAAATGTAATAGACTCATAGACCAGTATTCTTAATCTCTGATGTTTTGAGTGTTGAAAAAAGTTTATCTCTCTCTCCCTTGCCCTGCCCTTCTCACCCCCTTTCCACTACACCACTGCTCTGCAGAATCAGTACTTCACATATCTTTAGAACTTCTCTATGTTTGTCCTTCTCAGTCCTCACTATGCAACCCCAAAACCATATTTCTTTGCTTCTCTTAGAATTCATTATTTTGCTACTTCTAGTAACACATAACCAGCCAAGAAAAACTTTAAGCCTAAGAAACTATTTATAGTATTGAAGGGTTCTCAATTACAACTTCACTATGTCCTTTCCCACAACTTTTTTCTCTAGATTCTCATTAAAGTTCTTATCATAAAATTACTAGATTTGAGACCCTTTGGTAAAAACAGTCTCAAAACTGATGCAGGAGAAAATAGGATGAAAATAGAGCAATAGTTATCTGTAATTACTACAGCAGCTTTAACATTATGGTCCTCATATCCTTTTAAGGTTGTTTAGTCTTTTATTATGTATGCTAGGAATAGATTAAAAAATCAAGGTATATGAATAAGTTTTATTATGGTCTTGCGGCATTGTCTCTCTAAAAATAAAGGCCTTATGACAGAACTGTAGTATTATACATTTTGATTAATGAAAAAAATTCAAAAATTGGCTTTTCAAGTTATCATAAGAACTTGGGTTTGCTTGTCCTAGCATTCTGATAAAAGATTTTACTTTGTTTTCTCTAAGAAACTTAGGCTTCCAAGGAAAACCATCATATGATGATGGGTACTTATGACAGCTTCCCAAATTCTAGTCCTGGCTAGACTTTATTCAATATAATATTATTCATATGATTCTTTTATAATCAGTATCACAAGGATAATAGAGGAAACTGTGCATACTATTCAGGGATGATTAGAAACAACTATTGACATATCAGTTGCCAGTAAACCAAAACATTAGTGACAATTTATAAAAGTCATTTTCAACCTCAGGTTTTTACACATTTTTATGATATATCAATATTATATACCTATGCTTAATTTGATAGGAAAAAAATGCGGAAAAAAAACCTGTAAATAAAATTTTACAAACATCTTGCAGTAATATTATTCAATTCCTAGTCTGACTCTTCCAAATATAAATGAAATGATTAGGAAATTTGTATATCTTGCTTTGATATAGAACTAAACATGTATTCTATTTAGTCAAGCAAGGGGGCAACGGGTTGGAGAAGTGGAGGTTTGGGCTCTAGAGGGATTTGGTGTTGCTCATATTTTACAAGAGATGCTTACTTATAAATCTGATCATATTAGAAATATTAGACCACAAAGTAGAAATGCACAATGAATGGCATTTGTGGTGATTCTAAAAGAAACTATATTTCTTAGGGAAATTTGGCTTGATATTGACTTGAACATTGAATGCATAAGTGTAATATTCAAAACAATGTTGCAAATAATGTCATAAATAATAAAGAATGGGGCTGGCAAAATCCTGGCCTACCACTGGTCAGTCCAGCTAGTTAAAGATAAAGTAGAAGATATTCAATTTTACCTGATCATATATTTTTGAAACTTCCTTGTAATTTGGTTCAAATGACATTAGGCTATTATAAGTAACTGTAGATGGCTTGATTCCTCTCTCAGCCATAAGTGCAAATATTTTACGAGCTTTTTCATAACTCCCAGACTTCTTATACATATAAATCATCACGTGAAACATCTTTTGGTCTGGTTTCAATGATGATTTATCCTTGTTTAATAAGGTATCAAATATTTCTTCAGCTTCCTTAAACTTGTTACCCTGCAGTTGATTCAGATATACAATCGCAAGACAGTCAAAGAAAAGCAGTTCTATAATCATGGGTAATTTCTGAATTACATTACAAATAAGTTCAGTCACACCCAGATATCAAAAGAAAGCTTAAAAAAGCACAAGGAGATGAAAAAGTAATATGCATCCCATCATTGAACACAGAACTGTAACCTTACCAAGATGCAACTCAAAGTGAAAAGAAGTAAAGAACTATAAAACTTAAAGAACAAATCATAATGAAAACCAGAATAGCTCCAGCATTCTACGACATCACAATTCAGTTAGAAAAATAATAATACGTAGATTAAAACTTTACATTTTGGGTTTTGCGTAAGAACAAGGCTTATGGAAGTTACTGGCTGACAACAATAAATATGAAAGAACATATTTCAAACACAAATAGCCTTTTTTTCAAGGAAACATACAGGAAGAAACACAATTTGGAAGTCAAGATAATTGTCACACTACTTGGGACTAAAGAATTTATAGAGGGTCAATATAGAATTCTTTTAGAGGTTTGATCAAATGTATGCTTGACTCATTATTGAAAAAGATATATGCTTACCTCAACAAACGTTTTAAGTATTATCTGATAAGTCAATGCAGAAGGTTTGGGGCCCGAAATCTGCATCCTCCGGAATACTGCTTCAGCATTACTGTATTGGCGTCCTCTTCCATATGCTTCCATAAGAGCAGTATGAGATACCACATTTGGAGCATAACCCTTCTTATTTAACAAACTTAATATCCTCTCCGCCCGATTGAAGTCTCCTTGTTTTCCATAAGCTGTAATAAGCATCAAGAAATCCATCTCACTATAGTTCCACCAGTTCTGCGTCCGGAGCCATTCAAGGATCTAAATAAGTAGAAAGCAACAAAGTAATGTTGCTCAGGATCATATTCAACAAATTGTTAACTTAATTGCCTGTACACCAAGTGCCCTCAATTTGATACCACAATCCTTGGATTCCAAGACTATATATAGTGCAGTGTTCAAAAGAATGTTAGAATAAATTTGTATTTGGTTTTAAATCCTTTGCCTTATTGCTTTAGGATATCGATGTAATATAAAGAACATAACCTGTGAGCAAAGCCTACAGGAAAATTGAATCACTAACTCTAGGAATGCTTAGAATGTTAAATGCTTCCTTAAACTATATCTGACAATCAAAACATGAATTTCCAATACCTCGCTGACAAGGTTCCATCTCTTTAATTGCTTAAATCTAATTAAGGTACCAAGGACAAGGTCTCTAGGAACAGCCTGGTTTTCAGTCCTTTCACCCCTCAGCACTGAAACGGCAGAACCCGTCTCATCAATTTCCTTCATCATTCTCCTCCAGTTCTTCTGATCTGCTTCATCAGCTGCATCTTTGAAAACTTCATGTTTCTTCCTCCTGCTCAAGAACTTCCTGGGTGCTAACATTCCCATAGAAACTACCATCATTCTTCCACTAACTTTGGCACTGCCATGTTCTGTTTTACTGAAATTCAGACAATATCCAAAGAGCCCATCATATCAATTAGTTAAGAATTTAAATAAAAAACATGACAAAGATGTTTCCTAGCTTAAATGTAAATTTCTTGGTAGCAAACGGCAGGGACCGCACCAACTGGCAACGAATTCAACGAGAACCGGACGGTCTGCCTTCAAGACCGCACCGGAGAACTGGGTCTCATTGATGTCCTTAATGCCACTGCCGGTAGACGAATCACCAACCCTCAGCCTCCTCCTCTGGCTCCGAGACGAACCAGAGAAAAGTTTCGTCGAGCAAGGAGCGAAAGATCTGGATAGTGGGTCAGAGGTTGATGTTGAAGCAACTGTATGAATCTGAGGGTATCGTGGCTTCGAGAGGAAAGCTGAATTTGGGATGAGGAAGACCATGAGTGTGACCGAGTAGAAGAATTCAGGCTAAGAAATTGAGAGGAAGAGTTTCTTGAGCTTGAAATATAAAGGAATGGCTGAAGCTAGAAGCCTTGAATGGATGTCATTTTCAATTAGGGACGAAAATTGGGCCGTGTCCATGTTGGGGCGGCTTAATTCGGCTCTAATGAGTCAGAATTTGAAATGGGTGTTAAGATAAACGTGGACTCGGACACTTATAAATTTTATTTATAGTAAATAATGAAACATAGACTTCTACGTCTGAACAATATGAGATTATATAATACAATAATATTATATTCCTAACTCTCTCTCTCAAGATGAAATATATAATGCTTAATCTTATTAAAAAAAAAAAAACAGTTACCAATCTTAACACTCTCTCTTACTTACAACAAGAGTACTAAGAACAATAGATCAAAAAATATATTCACGTACTGATACTCGTGAATAGTACTAGTGTTGGCTGGAAAGAGGCACAATGAAATTTTTTGATAAAATAAAAATAGCACTATTGGAAAGAGATATAGTGTAAAATTTCACAAAAGTATAGTTGAACCATCAAACCATTCGAGCTGTCAAAACTTAAAATAAAATAGGCTTAAAAAAAGAGGGGTTAAGCCATCTTTTAGACGAAATAGATGACTAAGGATAGAGAAAAGTGTAAGTAACTAAGATTGAAAAGAGGAAATAATTAGGCATGAATGGAAGGAAATAACTAGGCTTAATAATGGCTAGATGCAAAGCCCTTTTTTTTCTTTTTTTTCTTCATGTGGTCGCTAGAGAAAAGAAAAAGATGATTAGGGTTTTGGAAATCAGGTCAAGATTGGGCTTGGGTTTTAAACCTCTATGATACCATGTTAAATAAAATAAAATAAGAAAAAAGATTGTAGGCTTGATTGATATCTCAAAAGCTACCCTTAGAAGCCTTATTTATAGTAAATAATAAAAATAGACTTTCACATCTAAATAATGTGGGATTACATAATATTATAATATTATATTCCTAACAATTGCATTGTATAATTAAACATGAGTTGTAATGTAGTCAAAATGTTAAAATTTGTAGTTAAACATAATGATTCTTATATGCACATACATGCCACATAAGTTAAAATTTTACAATGTTTATTCACCCTATAATATATAATTTATTTGTTACCCAATTGTTCTACTTTTTTTCATTAAAATTCCTAGTTGACATTGTTATTTGATTGACTTCTTCGCATTTGAATATTGTTTTGAAATCAACTTCGTATTCCTCAATCATTTCCTTCATTCTTCCTAATCGATTACTTTTACATTATTTTTTCCATGGTTAATCAAAATTTAATTACATATCACTAAATAACATTAAATAAATTAGGCCACATTTATATATATATATATAAAAGAGGATTAAAGGCAGAACATTTGAATGGCTTAAATACCCTTGTAAGCTTTTATTATTATATAGTTATCTTTAGTTGTTATTTTGCTACAAATAATTTTTTTTAAAATTTTTTTTCTCCATTTTAATATCAATAGGATTGTAATTGTTTTAGAATTATGTTTTTTTTTTTTTTTTACTAATTTTTTTTAATAATTATATGTCAATAGTAATTGAGATTGGCTTTTTCAAAATTGTTTTAATAAGTTCCTAATAATCACAATTTTCTAAGTTTTTCTCAAATTTATGAATTAAAATTTTAAAAATTATTATGAATTAAAAAATATTAAGAGTATAGCTTTCATGATTATAATATTATTGTTTTAACTTTTAATTCCCAACTTTTTTTTATTATATATTTTTTAATAATTATATGTCAATAATAGTTAAAATTGAATTTCTTTTCTTTTTAAAAAAAAAAAATTAAATTTCTAATAATTAAAATATTTTTTAGTTCAACTCAAATTTATTAATTAAGTTTTTTTAAATACTATGCTTAAAAAATATTAAGAGCACCACTTTCATGATTATAATATCATTGTTTTAATTAATTCTTCTGCCATTTAAGAATTAAAAAAATATAAATTAATTTATGAATTATTTTTTTTAATTTATATATATGTTTATAAATATAAATATGGTTTGGTAGAAGAAATTTTATTTGCTTAAATACTCTTCTGAGTTTTTACTAATACATAAAGTATATTTTAGTTGTTCTTTTATTTCAAATAAACTATTTATTTTATTTTATTTTTGTACTTCTTTTCTAATTATTCTCCATTGTAATATTAATAAGATTGTAATTATTTTATAACTATTGATTTTTTTTTCCTAATTCTTTTCAATAATTATATAACAAGAATAAGTAAGATTGAATTTCTTTTTTTTTTTTTCTTTAATAAGTTACAAATAATTATAATATTATAAATTAATTTTAAAAAATGCTATCAATTAAAATAAATATTAGAGTATTATTTTTATTAACTATAATTTATTGATATGGACATCTATTCTTGATGACCATATATGAATATATCATAAACATAATTCACACGCAACGCCTATGTCAAGAAAGCTAGTATATATATAAAAGAGAGTTTATGGATCTGGTATGAGTCCAGACATATCCATGAAAGTATGGGTCTAAATTGAGTCTTTTTTTTCATTTAATATTTTTCTTTTTCTTTTTATATGTTAAAATAGTTAATGGCCCTAAGTTATATTCATGTAATTTGAGTTATCAGAATAGTTTATTTAACTCATTTTTTATACGAATGAATGGATGAATTAATTTAAATGTTTGTTCTTATTTTTAGTTAATTATATGATGATCTATCACATATATATATATATTGGTGTGTAAAAATGTATTATTGAATTTTTTATATACATGCATTTATAAAATAAGAAATTTAAAAAATATTAAAATAGTTGACTAGAGAGAAAATTGAGATAGTTTACTTTAATTTATAAAGAAATTTGACTAAGAAATTGGGAGTTAAAAAAAGAAAGAAAAAATGAATTACATAATTTTAAATGTAGATCTTTTAAAATTCCATATTTTATGGTTAATTTTTGTTATAATTCTTAACATTAAAGATAATATATCTGTACATATAGAAGGTTAAACTTATTATTATTATAAATTTTAGGAAAAAATTACAAATGTCAGCCCCTCTAATGAACGCATGAATGGCCGGAAGAATGGTAACCAAATCTCCGTAGTCCTGACGCAAAAACAAAGAAACAATTATGACTCTTAACCAACCAATGAATAAAGCTAAAAAATTGATAAAACAAAAGTTAATAATAAAAGTTTGTTGACTTAAACAAATCACAACTTATTGAAAATTTCGGCAAATGTTCCTTACAATATGGAACATTCCTTAAAATACAAACCTATAAACTCCTGTCTTACACAACAACAACACATAGACAATAAGAAGCTTCGCTCCGTCCATATCATAAACAAGACAAATACTAGATTATTACATCATTCAAAATTAGGCACCTTACAGTTTTAATGTGACTACAAACTTTCATCATTGACTTCAAGTATGAGATTCTGAAAAATACATTGTCATCAATCCCTCTGCAAATCCCGTATCAGTTGTTAACTTCCTTTGAGTTACTAAAAAGAAAATATCCACAAAAGAGGGGTGAGTCCTATGGACTCCATGAGTAAAAAATTATACCTAAAGGGTATTAGCATCACTCAACACAAGTACATAACATATATAATATCATCATGATTTAATTCAAAATACAAATACATATTTATAATCGTTATAAATTCACAACTTACATGATTTATAGAATCACAAATTAATCAGAGCAATCATAGCATACAATGCAAACAAAGGGCCAACAAGTAACCCAGCCCAGCACAACAGTATCACCCTTTACCGGGTATTTACACGCCCACACAATAGATTAATCTCCATATATAATCCATCTCACTGGGGCTGGGCATTCAAATTAGGAAAAAAAAAACATTTCTCATAGTCAGAATATCTTTGAGTTTCAACTTAGAATATCCTAAGTGCACCTATATTTCACTTTCAAAAATTAAAATAATTTCCTACAAAAATTTCACTTTGTTGGCCCTTATCAACCACAACCAATATCAAATAAACATAATTCAAATAAATCATTGAAATATTACACTTGCTTATTTTTTATATATCACATTTATTTAAATACACATATAATCACAAATAATAATCTAGCCCCTAAAGGCAATAGTTAACCATTCACCGGTTTACAAATCTTGTTCGTCACTTATTCTTGTGCTCACGTATGTCATCAGGTCACAGAAAGGTCCGGAATTGAAATTCATAGTTCCAAATAATACTCAGTTCATAAACGTTATTGTTATAATATTTTAATTATTAAGCTTGTAGGAAACTAAATTCCATATTATATATGTATAGTATTTATGTACATACCAAGGAAATCAATTTTAACTCATATTTTTAACTTTTCTTATTTTCTAGAATTAGACCCGAGTTACATTAATCTCTTACAATAATCACTTTCTTTTGTTGGGTAAAATTGTCCTTTTTGAGCTCAAATCTAGCACCTTTTTTTTTAAATCAGTCCATGGACTTTGATCATGGCTAGCTTCTTGGTCCACTTATGTGGAATAACAGTAGTACCTAAACTTGGCCATGTTTTTATACCTTTTTTGTTATAGTGACGCATGTTACTAACATGACGTTTTTGAACTAATTCTTAAATATGTTCAATTTTTTTTTCCTAGGTGTGTGTTAAAAACTTATTTCTTTATGACTTTCTATATTCTATTCAGAAAAGAAAAGAAAAGAAAAGAAAAAAACAAACTATTGAAGGATGATGTAGTTAGTAAGTTGACGAATGGTTGTAAAGTTGAACAAATTTTATTTATTCTATTGTTACAATTTAGCTTCTAATCGTGAGGTCCTTACTCTCCCTTCGCCTATGGTTTGTTGATTTTTACTAATTTTTTCTTCAACAACTTTACAGTTTAAGCTAAAGTTGGTGTTGCCTATAACTTATAGAGAGCATAAAAACCATGGATGAGTTTTAAAATCGTGATTGTAAAGCTCAACCAATTCATCGACAGTGATGCTACAAATCAACTTCTAATTGGTGAGATTTTTTAAGATGCATTTCAAATATAATTTGTATTACCTTTCTACTCATTGCATCTTTTTTACTTCAACAATTAAATGCAAATATAGAATGGTCATGTTAACAAGATAACGAGTTTTTTTTTTGTTTTTTTTAAACAAGTTTATGTAGATATGCATAACTATAAACAAGATGGAAGTTTTTAGTCCTCATTATGCTATCTTGGCCTTTGTTGCACGTTTTAATATTGTAGGAAAAAATGGTTCTTCCAAATCATTTTTTTCCTTATCTTATTCACTATGATGTATTGAACACAATCTTTTTGCATTATTTTTTTTGTAGTAGTGATTTTCATCGTTGGTTGTCAAATTTAGCTTATCATTCTTGATGTTGCTCTATCAAAAAATTTGTATGCACTATACAGTAGGTGTGAATATTAGAAGAATGTATATTCAAATGATTTTAAATGTACAAGAAGGAGCCTCTATTTATAGGCTAAAGTGTTTACCTAAAATAATGAACCTAGACTAAATATCAACCAAATATGTGTCTACCTAACATAATGAATGTAGACTAAATATCAGCCAGATACATAATAGAAATTTCACATAAATAAGGAAACTATAATAAGGAAATTTGACCTACTAATTAAGCTGTCTATATTTGCATTCTAACACCCCTCCTCAAGCTGGAGCATAAAGATTATATATTCCAAGCTTGTTGCATAGATATCGCAATCGGTTTCATGTCAAAGATTTGTGAATAAGTCTACTAACTGATATTCTGATTTTGTATATGTAGTCTTGATTGTATTATCCATAAGCTTCTCACGAACGAAATGACAGTAAACTTCTATATGTTTTGTTCGTTCATGAAAGACTGGATTTGATGCAATATGTAATGCAGCTTGATTATCACATACTAACTCCATAAGCTGTGAGTGCTGAAATCCAAGTTCGTCTAATAGATTTTTCAGCCAAACTAACTCAGTAATGGTATGAGTCATGGCCCTATATTCAGATTCAGCACTGGATCTTGCAACAACAGTCTACTTTTTGCTTTTCCATGAAACAAGATTTCCACCCATAAATATACAGTATCCTGTAGTAGATCTTCTGTCAAATTGAGAGTCTGCCCAATCAGCATTGCTATAACCTTGAATTGGAGTAGAATTATGTTTATGGACTAATATATGACCACGACCATGTCCTCAAACTAGAGTGTGCCCATGATTCTTATATAATAATCATTTTCCGAGTGCAGTTTTAAGGTATCTTAGGATACGAATAACAGCATTCCAATGAGATGTTCGAGGCTGAGAAAGAAATTGGCTAACCAAACTAGTTGCAAAAGCAATATCTAGTCTAGTGACTGTGAGATAATTCAGCTTACCAACAAGACGTATATATTGCTTAGGATTAGTCAGTAGCTCCCCTTATCTGGTACAAGTTTAGTGTTGGGATCCATAGGAGTATCTACAGGTTTGGAATCCAACATACCTATATCACTCAAGACATCCAGACAATACTTTCTTTGAGAAAGGCAAATACCCAATTGTGATCTTGCAACCTCAATCCCCAAAAAGTATTTTAGCTTTCCTAAGTCTTTAGTTAAGAATTCTACCATTAGGTGTATGTTTATAGAAAACTGAGTGATCAACAGTACACCTCTGAAGGCCAAAACTAAGAACAACTTTACTAAATCTATCAAACCAAGCTCTAGGAGATTGCTTTAAGCCATATAGAGACTTTTTCAATCGACACACCATATCAGACTCCCCCTGAGCAACAAAACCAGGTGGTTCTCCATAAAGACTTCTTCATCAAGGTCACCATGTAAGAAAGCATTTTTGATGTCCAATTGATAGAGTGGCCAATCAAAAATAGTAGCTAGAGATATAAATACCCTGATAGATGTAATTTTAGCTACAAGAGAGAAAGTTTCTAAATAATCCACCCCATAGACCTGAGTGTAGCCTTTTGCTACCAATCTAGTCTTTAAGCGATCAACAGAACCATCAGGATGAACTTTTACGGTGTATACCCATTTACATCAAACAGTAGATTTTCCACAAGGTAAAGAGAGCAATTCCCAAGTACCATTAGTATGTAAGGCATTCATTTCATCAACCATTGCCAGCCGCAACCCGGGATGAGCAAGAGCATCACTGGTAGACTTGGGAACAAAAATAGAAGACAAAGATGATACAAATGTATAATAGGGTGAAGATAAACTGATGATAACTCAAAAAAGTATAAATTGGATAAAGTTTATGAGTTGAACGATTACCTCTTCTTAAAATAGGTGGTGAAGCAGGATCCGAAGCACGGGAAGGTGTTGATATGGAGGGTAATTCATTAGGTACATCAACAGTGTCTGCTGGAAGATCAGGTAGTGGCACAGATGATGTATGATCATGTGGTCCAAGATAAGGAACCAATAGAGCCTCAGAGATAGAAGGTGACTTGGGAATAGTCGAGGGAAAGAATGAAGATTCCTCAAAAAATGTGACATAAGCAGAGGTAAAGTAACGATTCTTATCTGGACATTAACATTTATACCCTCTTTGAAGGCAATAATAACCCAAGAAGATGCACTTAATTGATTTGGAAGAGAGTTTATCATGTCCAGGTATTAGATCATGAATAAAACAAATGCATCCAAAGATACGAAGCAGAAGTGAATATAAAGGATGATTAGGAAAGATGATAGAATATGAAATTTTGTTATGCAATGTAGAAGATGGCATACGATTAATAAGGTAGCATGCAGTAAGTACAGCATCACCCCAAAACCGAAGTGGAACATGACCATGAAGTAATCGAGTGCGAGCTGTTTCAATTAAATGTTTGTTTTTGCGCTCAGCAGCTCCATTTTGTTGAGGAGTGTGAGAACAAGATTATTGATGCAGCATATCTTGAGATGTCATAAAGTGCTGAAATGATGTAGAAAAATATTCACGTGTATTATCACTACGCAAAATACGAATAGAAACACCAAATTGTATTTTAATTTCAGCACAAAATTGTTGGAATATAGAAAATAACTTAGAATGATTTTTCATTAAAAATAACAACGTGCAACGAGAATAGTCATCAATAAAAGTTACAAAATACTGAAATCCCAAATATGAACTAACACAACTAGGACCCCAAACATCAGTATGAACAAGATGAAAGGGAGATTCTGCTCTAAAACGACTATGCTTTTGAAACGAAACACGTGTGTGCTTGCCAAACTGACACGACTCACAATTTAAAGATGATAGATATGACAAATGAGGAACCAATTTCTGAAACTTGGATAGACTAGGATGACCCAACCGACTGTGAATGAGAATAGGTGACATATCTGTAGAGCAAGCCACTGAAGATGTAGGTAGTGTGGTAAGATGGTAGAGGCCATGTGACTCATGTCCTGTGCCAATCGTTCGTCCTATACGTCGGTCCTGTATAGTAAAGGAATCATCAATGAAAGTGACAGAACAATTGATAGAACGAGTCAATTAACTAAAAGAAATCAGACTGAATGAACATTCAGGGACATAAAATACACACTCTAAAGGTGAAGAAGATAATAGTGTAACTTGACCTATACCTTTAGCAATGGTTGTGGAACCATTAGCTATAGTGATAGTGGAAAGTGATGATGGATTACTAATACTAGAAAAAAGTTTGGGATTACCAGATATGTGATCAGAGGCACCAGAATCAAGAATCCAAATGTTAGAAGAGGTCTGAGAGAGGCAAGCAACAGAATTACCATGAGAAGATTGCTGGGTAGCTGGACACTGTAGGCACTTATCATATTTAGTAGCTGATAATGAGACATTAAGAGGATTTTCTTTAGATGGTGAAACTTTAAGTGACTTAGCTGACTAAACAATGTTAGCTGTAGGACCCGGATAACCAATCAGTTGGTAACACTTTTTCCTGGTATGGCCCATCCTATTACAATGAGTGCACTTGGGACGTCCACGACCCCGACCTCCTTAACCACGACCTCCGCGAGTACTAGAGTGAGAATCAAGACTGAAGAATCAGGAGATGGATTCTCAACATGTGTTACTATCTGAGAGGATATACGTAACAAACGAGTAAACACTTCTTCCATGGAAAGAATAATAGGACTAACTAATATCTGATGGCGAATTGGATCACGATCAGCTTGAAGGCCATATAGAGTGAGAATCATGAATAGCTTGTCCCTTTGTGCCTCTTGGTCAGCCAGATTAGTGGTAAGAGGTAATATTTCAGCAAATTCAATTTTGACATTCTGAATCTTGCCCAAATAAGTGGACATATCCTGATCAGCTTGCTTTAGATTTAACATATTAGAAACCACAATGTAAAAATGTTGGATATCATTAGTGTATAAACTTCTGGCCCGTTTTCATAATTCAAAACATGTCTTATATGCTCGGAAATCTGCAATATAGAAGGTTCAAAGGATGCCCAGAGTAAATTGCATATTTGGGCATCGATCTTTTTCTAATTGGGTTGTTCAGGGGTTAGAATATCAGCCAATGATTTCGTGAGATGATTTTCATATCCATGTCCCAGAAACCATAACTGAACAGATGCAGCCCAAGACAAATAATTAGATCTATTCAATTTCTCAGTAGTAATAACAAGGGATCTAGAAAATAATAACAGGGGATCTAGAAAACACAGAGGTAAAACTACTAGGTTTTGACATACCGATTTCAGATTTTTCAGAGGTAGACATACCGATGAAGAGTATCGATGAACAGTGTGATAAACAATACCCTCGATGAACAATAATCATACTGCTGGAATGAAACACGACAATAGAGAGACACGATGGAAAGAAACACAGCGAAAAATAAAAATTTGGATTTTTTCTCTCTAAGCTTTGATATCATGTTGAATATAAGAAGAATGTATATTCAGATGATTTTAAATGTACAAGAGGGAGCCTCTATTTATAGGCTAAAATGTTTACCTAACATAGTGAACCTAGACTAAATATCAACCAAATACGTGTCTACATAATATAATGAATGTAGACTAAATATCAGACAGATATATAATAGAAATTACATTTAAAAAAGGAAACTATAAATAAGGAAATTTGACCCACTAATTAAGCTGCCTATATTTACACTATAACAGTAGGTAATACCTGAACTTAGCGATATTTTACACCTTTTTTTTGTTATAATGGTGGATATTTTGTGCCTTTCTTATTGGGTCTCCATTATTGTTTTTTGTTTTAGGCTCTCTACCCTCTTTCTATGGGTCATTAAAAGTCAAAAAAACCTAATATCCATTGTATTAGTGCGCTAATTGGTTCTGATGTTGGCACCATGTATGCTGTTTGAAATGTTGTTTCGCTTCATAATTCTAATAGCAATCAAGAAATATGTGTCCTTTATAGTACACCTGCTGTTAGAAACAATAAAACAAAAACTCCTGAGACTTTAGTTAATGGTGAAGTTGTCATTACTAGGATGAGCAGTACAAGTGTTGCAAGAAAACGCAAGAGGAAAATACCCATGTATTTGAGTGATTATGTGGACACTAACTATTGCACCTTTGAAAATGATGTTGCCAACACTAATGTTGTTAAGGCTCTAAGAATTGATAGCTGCGGTAGGCGTAAAACATCAACTGATATTTATTTTTGTACGCATGAAACATGCCAACAAATTCATTTATTAACTGTAGTTCCATCTAAATGCATATTTGGTAATAAAGGTAAACATTGAATTTCTTTCTTCTGTATATATATGATATTGTTGAACATAATTTTTTGCATTGGTAGGTTCAACTAGATGTGTTTTTCTTCTTCTAATTGTTGGTCATATTGTGAAGGTTATGCATTTCATTTGACAACTTTTATTCCTTTTATAAGATCATATTCAAATACTATACTTTCCAGAAAAAGAAAATATAGTCAGTATTCTAAGAAGTGCCTCATCTAACTATGATGCTTAAAAACATCCCTCTCGAGCCCTAGATGTTAGCAGATGCTTTTCCATGTACTTTTTGTTATGCAAAGTAGTTTCCTAATGAGCCACCATCTTTTTGCTGCTCAAATGGGAACGTTTCATTAGCTTCTTCTCCCATTTCTCCTGTCCTACACCACCTTTATTTATCAGATGCTACAAATGCAGTTGAGTTTCATAAATTTGTGAGGACTTATAATAACACTTTTGCATTCACATGATTTGGAGTTAAGTGTGACAATGACCTATGTAGGAGAAATAATGGGATTTACACTTTTAAAGTGCTAGGCCAAGTTCATTATTTTATCAAAGATTTAATTCCTGCCAAAAATTTGCCTTTAAATTTGTAGCTTTACTTTTACGACACAAAGCACGAGCTTGAAAATCGTTTATTTGGCTCCTTTAAGCTAAGGCCTTCTATCCTCTCCACATTAATGGATCTCATGTCTACTAATCCATATAGTTGTTTCTTTCAAAGCCTTCGAGATGTGGACAATCTTAAAAACTATGAAATCATTCTTAGGAGTCATGTTCAAATGGACCAGAAAGTTTCTAATTTGCCTACCATCTCTCAGATTGCTGCTATTTGGGCTAAGAATGATCCTCTTGCTTAACACTGTGACAGAGATATTAGAATTTATACTCACTCAGACAAAAGTCTTTCATTGAAATATTTTTATGGCTATTATGATCCTTTTAAATATCCATTACTTTTTCCTCTTAGAGAACCTAGTTGGCACCGTGGCATCGATAGAATTCAAAAGAAGATTGTTGCTTATTCATATGATAGTCATAATTTAGTTGATCCTTCGTTCTCTTCTGTTGATGATCTTCTTAATAAGGAGGTAGAAGGCAAGTTTTATGTTCTGTATTTATGATTTCTTGCAATCGTGAGATTCTGATTTCTTAACTTATATTTACTCTTTTAATTTTTTTCTTGTTTAAAGTTCTGAATTCTAAGAATAAGAGGATAAAGGTTTCATGTAGGGAATACTATTGTTATAAGCTCCAAATAAGGTCATTTGAACCATCAATTCTTTTACACGCTAGTAGGTTACTGCAGCAATATATTGTAGATATGTATGTTAAGTTAGAAAGCATAAGGATTGATTTATTTAGTTGTAACCAAGATCAAATCAGATCTGAGTTGTACCAATGGATAGTTGATATTGTTGCATCTAAACAGGGACTTGGTAAACATGTTGGAAAGAGAATTA
The DNA here is from genome assembly GCA_029379385.1 of Quillaja saponaria. Taxonomy (NCBI): domain Eukaryota; kingdom Viridiplantae; phylum Streptophyta; class Magnoliopsida; order Fabales; family Quillajaceae; genus Quillaja; species Quillaja saponaria. Next base: position 21,452,708 of record CM055614.1, on the reverse strand, counting down.
TGCTGCCATCTTCTTTCATTGGAGGGCTAAGGGATATGCATCGTAGATACATTGATGCAATGGCTTTAGTCTGAAAATTTGGAAAACCAGACATATCCCTGACTATGACCTGCAACCCTTCCTAGCCAAAAATCAAGCAACAACTACAGCATTCTGAAGAAGCACAGAATCGTCCTGATCTTATTGCATGTGTGTTCAAGGCCAAGCTAAGAACATTAAAAAATGATCTTCTGAAAAAAAATATTTTGGGTCAGGTTGCTGCCTATGTTTATGTCATTGAATTTCAGAAAAGAGGCTTTCCACATGTGCACTTTCTATTAATCATGAAGAATGAGTCCAAGATTATTAGTCCAGATACATATGATGATTTTGTCTCTGCTGAGATACCTCTAGAATATGACAATCCTCATTTGCGTAAGACAATATTAAAACATATGATTCATGGTCTATGTGAACCGCTTAATCTAACCAGTCCTTGCATAATCAAATCATCAGGATGTAAAAGTAATTACCCAAAGCAATTTTACTTGTCCAACATATATGATCTTGATTCGTATCCTATTTATAAGCGCAAGGACACAGGTGAAATGGTGAAAGTTCGTGGTCATATGATTGACAATCATTGGGTGGTTCCATACAATGCATTCTTATTGGCCAAGTATGACTGCCATATCAATATTAAGACCTGCCCCACAGTTAAAGTTGTAAAATATTTGTACAAGTACATTTATAAAGGACACGACAAGATTGCTTTTCAATTAAATGTTGTCCAATCAACAGATACAAAAAATGAGATTGAGCAATACTGCATAAGTCGATGGGTTTCTCCAAAGGAAGCAATATAGAGAATTTATGGATTTAATATGAACGAAACAAGTCCTTCTGCCTTGAGTTTACAATTGCACCTTCCATATCAACACACTTTATCATATGGACCTGATGATGATCTAGCTCATTTTCTAACAAGCAACTATTTTAAGAAAACAATGTTGACTGAATTTTTTGAGGTTAACGCTGGCCAACGTTGTTATTTATATAATGAATTTCCAGAACACTTTGTTTGGAATAAACAAGTTAATTTTGGAGTCCAAGGAAGCAAGGAAATATTATTGGTAGAATAGTGACTGTAGGTCCTACAGAAGGTGAGCGATATTATCTACGTATGCTACTAAATCACATTAGGGGTCTACCTCTTTCGAGGATTTGAGAACAGTTGATGGTATTCTTGCACCATCTTTTCAAGACGCAGCTGCTATCTTGGTTTGTTGCAAGTTGACAACAATATAGGCGATTTCTTAGAAGAAGCTTCACAATATCAAATGCCATTTTCTTTGCGACAGATGTTTGCTATTTTGTTAGTGTATTGTTCCCCTAACAATGCCAGGGCTCTATGGGAAAAATAGAGATTCTATGAGTGAAGACTTTCTTAGATCATCAACTATTTTTACTAACGCTGTTTATAGAAAAGCTTTAAAAAGTTTAAATATTCTTCTTGAATCAATGGGGAAAAATGTCAATTCTTTTGGTTTAGTTGATTTCAACGTGACTACTACTAATGAAAACTTTGGCTGTAGTGAAATTCAGAATGAACTTAGCCTATCTATTGAAAAATTAAATACAACACAAAGAACGGCCTTTGACAATATTACCAACAAAGTTTTCAATTCACAACCTGGGTTGTATTTTGTTGATGGTCCTAGAGGAACTGGAATTTTTTTTTTATATCGTGCATTATTAGCTGCCATTAGATCTAAGGGTTTGATTGCTATTACAACAGCTACATCTAGTGTTGTAGCTTCTATTCTCTTTGGTGGTTAAACTGCCCATACTCGCTTCAAAATACCAATTAATTTTGAAGAGTGTAGGACATGCAATGTTAGAAAGCAAAGTGAGACAGCTTAGTTAATGTGAGCAGCAAAACTTATTGTATGGGATAAAGCATCAATGTCTCCTAAAGCCAATGTTGAAGCTGTTTATAGTATGTTGCAGGATGTTTGTGGCACAAACCAACTATTTGGAGGAAAAGTTATTGTTTTGGGGGAGATTTTCGCCAGGTACTACCTGTGGTGCCTAAAGCAACCAAGGAATAATGAATTAGAGTAAGCTTGGTTAAGTTATGGTCTTCATTTGAAAAAATTAGATTAACTAAAAACATGCGTGCCTTCGAAGATCCATCTTTTAGCCATTATTTGTTATGCATTGGTAATGTAACAGAACATGGACTTGGAGATAATAGAGTTAAGATACCTACAGCCATGATTGTTCCCTATGTTGATGATGCTACATCTATTAATGATATGATAGATTCTATTTTTCCAAATATTCAACTCCTATGGTCATTCCTTTAAAGCTATCATTAATAGAGCTATCTTGACTCCAAAAAATGATTATGTCGACAAGATAAATAATGTCATAATTGACAGGTTTCCAGGATCTCCAATAGTTTACTATAGCTTTAATGAGATGTTGGATCCATCTTAACTGACACAATATGAGGATTTTTTGCATAATTTGACCTTCAACGGTATACCTCATCATGAATTGATTTTGAAACAAAATTGTCCTGTTATTTTGCTTCATAACATTGATCCAACTAAAGGTCTTTGCAATGGAACACGTTTGATATGCAAATCTTTTCAAAGACATGTTATTGATGCAAAGGTAACTACTAGTCATCACATTAGGGAACATGTTTTTATTCCAAGAATCCCTTTCTTACCACTAGAAAATGATCAAGTTCCATTTCCATTTAAGCAAACACAATTTCCAATCCGGTTGTGTTTTTCCATGACCATTAACAAAGCTAAAGGTTAAACATTAGATCAGGTTGGCATAAATCTTCCAGCACTAGTATTTTCACATGGTCAGCTTTATGTTGCCCTCTTAAGAGCCAAGATCTTTTGTTAAGGTCTTGATTATTCCTTTCACTAAACAGATGCACTCGAATCAAATAACTACTAATATGGTTTACAAAGAAGTTCTTCAGTTGGCATCACTTTTATGACGTTTTGCAATGACTACCATTGAATTTTGGGAATTATAATTTGTGATTCTTACAATGCAGGTCAATTGTTTACTGCCTATTTTTTTTTAAAAATTTATCTTGCTTCGAGTTAGCATTTGTGCATTCACTATCATTATTTTCTTATTCTAAACCATAAACTGGTGTCATTTGCAGCTATTTTTTTTTGCCATTAACAAATGTGACTAGTGTTGTACTGTATGGCAAACAATTGTTTTGTCTTGCAGATTTGATATGGCAAACACAGAAGGATGCTTATCAAGCTGGGAGATATTTTGATCAAGCTATTAAAATTGTGCAAGAAGATTGGTAAGAACCTACCACTTTACCTTTTGTTGTTAAATTATTATTGTTGAAATGCATTTGTTGAGTCGGTCTTTGATATGGCAAACACAGAAGGATGCTTATCAAGTCAGGAGATATTTTGATCAAGCTGTTAAAATTGTGCCAGAAGATTGGTAAGAACCTAACACTGGTTGTTTATCTTTTGTTATTAAAAATTACTGTTGAAATGCATTTGTTAAGTCGATTTATGTTTCATTGATAGTTGATATACATTACCTTTGAAGTCTCTAATCTTTGTGGTCATTTTAGTGAACATTTTCTTTTTCATCTTTTCTTTTTATATAAAAAAAAATAAGATGATGAAGGATCTTTTGGCAGAGATGCAACTACTAGAAGAGGTGTGCTCTTTGAAAGTTGCAAAGAGCTCTGGTCAATGAGTATTGAAGGAGCATCGCAGGACAAGGATTTCTTATACAAATTTTATTCTACCTACCTATCTTAATGTATTTGATTTTTAGGCTAGCAATCTTGGATTGTATGAACTGAAGTATAGTAGCATGAGAGATTGACAACGATGTTTTTTTTTTTTTTTGAATTATATAAAGCCCATAAGAAAGGAATTAAATTGACCATCCAAGGCTGAATGCAAAAAGAATATAATTGTGAATTGAAGAATGCCAACAACTATCTAACCTGGATCAAAAATGATGATGCTATTGCTTATGCCTGTATGATAAAAGGAGATAGGGTGAGAGAGAGGATGCATAGTTGAGTTGCTACTCTTAGTCGAAACTTAAGACAAGTAAAAGAAAACAAAGTTATTATCCAAATAACCTAATTGATGAGTTTAAAAAACAAGTCGTTATGTGCTAAAGATAGATGTAATAGGCATGAGATCACAGTTGAAAAACAAATTGACAAAGATACTTGGAAATTTTGTATTCTTCTAATTAGGATAACAATATGGCATAAAAATATTCATATAGAAATGTAAACCAAAACTTGGTGTAGTCCATTAAATAGTTCATTACTTAAATTCAAAAGACATGAATCGGCAACTAGATCTTCTTTCTTGCTACAAGCCACTACTTGCCAGTACTGCCTAACAAGGTACTAGCTGTACTAAAAGGTTTGGGGTAAATGGTAAAGTGGTGTGAAAGATGTTTTATTTTAATTATAATATATATTAAAGCTCAGTGCTCTAGTTGATGTCTTATGTAGGAAACTTGGTCTATATGCTTTTTTTTTAAGAATTATCATTTATGAATTTCCTTTTGCATGTGATTATTTATATTGAACTCTAACTTCTACTTCTCTTTGTTTTTTCTGGATGGCAACAGAAGAATTACTAAGTAGTCGATGGGTTGTTTTTTTTTTTTCTTAGGATTATCAATGATAATTTTATCATAAATAAATTTTTCCCTCCAGGTAAACATTCACTTACTTTTCTCCTTTTTTAAGCTTTATTTGATTTCATATTACCATTTTTACTGTTCATTATTAATTAAAAATTATGAGGTTGTCTGTGTGCACTGTTTGATTTTTGTCTTATTCTACATTTATTTTAATTCAAACAATTTATATTTAGAGTGGTAAAATATATATTTTTCTTTCGACTTATCCACCTACAAAGTTTTAGTCAAGTTTGTATGGTAATAATCGGCTTTGTTTAGTTAACATTTTCATTTCAACATTTTTTTTTTCTAAGGTTTATTGCATCATCTACAGAAACAAGAACTACAAATCATATCATATGATTGCAGTGCTATAAATGTATGTCCTTTTAAAGTAATTTTCAATTGTACATTTAAAAAGGCCATCCTTAGTTTGTTAAATGTAGATAGTAGAATCCTTTAAAATATAAGGATGTAATGGATGCAGTTTACAATAGTCATGAAGCTTGTTGGATATAAGAAAAATATATATTTAGATGATTTTAAATGTACAAGAGGGAGCCTTTATTTATAGGTTAAAGTGTTTAACCTAACATAGTGAACCTAGACTAAATATCAACCAAATACGTAATAGAAATTACACAGAAATAAAGAAACTATAAATAAGGAAATTTGACCCACTAATTAAGCTACCTATATTTACACTCTAACACTCCCCCTTAAGCTGGAGCATAAAGATTATATGTTCTAAGCTTGTTGCATAGATATCGCAATCGGTTTCCTGTCAAAGATTTTGTGAATAAGTCTGCTAACTGATCTTCTGATTTTGCATATGTAGTCTTGATTGTATTATCCATAAGCTTCTCACGAACGAAATGATAGTCAACTTCTATATGTTTTGTTCATTTATGAAAGATTGGATTTGATGTAATATGTAATGCAGCTTGATTATCGCATACTAACTCCATAGGCTGTGAGTGCTGAAATCCAAGTTCGTCTAATAGATTTTTCAGTCAAACTAACTCAGCAGTGGTATGAGTCATGGCCCTATATTCAGATTCAACACTGGATCTTACAACAACAGTCTGCTTTTTGCTTTTCCATGAAACAAGATTTCCACCCATAAATATACAGTATCCTGTAGTAAATCTTCTGTCAAATTGAGAGTTTGCCCAATCAGCATCGCTATAACCTTGAACTGGAGTAGAATTATGTTTATGGACTAATGTATGACCACGACCATGTCCTCAAACTAGAGTGTGCCCGTGATTCTTATATAATAATCCTTTTCCGAGTGTAGTTTTAAGGTATCTTAGGATACGAATAACAACATTCCAATGAGATGCTCGAGGCTGAGAAAGAAATTGGCTAACCATACTAGTTGCAAAAGCAATATCTGGTCTAGTGACTGTCAGATAATTCAGCTTACCAACAAGACGTATATATTGCTCAGGATTAGTCAGTAGCTCCCCTTCATCTGGTACAAGTTTAGTGTTGGGATCCATAGGAGTATTTACAAGTTTGGAATCTAACATACCTATATCACTCAAGACATCCAAACAATACTTTCTTTGAGAAAGACAAATACCCAATTGTGATCTTGCAACCTCAATCCCCAAAAAGTATTTTAGCTGTCCTAAGTCTTTAGTTTGAAACTTAGACTGTAGGAATGATTTCAATTGTTGAATCACATGATTATCATCACCTGTAATCACAATATCATCCACATATACAATTAAAAGAATTCTAACATTAGGTGTATGTTTATAGAAGACTGACTGATCAACAGTACACCTTTGAAGGCCAAAACTAAGAACAACTTCACTAAATCTATCAAACCAAGCTCTAGGAGATTGCTTTAAGCCATATAGAGACTTTTTCAATCGACACACCATACCGGACTCCCCCTGAGCAACAAAACCAGGTGGTTGCTCCATAAAAACTTCTTCATCAAGGTAACCATGTAAGAAAACAATTTTGATGTCCAATTGATAGAGTGACTAATCAAAAATAGCAACTAGAGATATAAATACCCTGACAGATGTAAGTTTAGCTACGGGAGAGAAAGTTTCTGAATAATCCACCCCATAGACCTGAGTGTAGCCTTTTGCTACCAATCTAGTCTTTAAGCGATCAACAGAATCATCAGGATGAACTTTTATGGTGTATACCCATTTACATCCAACAGTGGATTTTCCAGAAGGTAAAGAGACCACTTCCCAAGTACCATTAGTATGTAAGGCATTCATTTCATCAACCATGACCTGCCGCCACCTGGGATGGGCAAGAGCAGCACTGATGGACTTTGGAACAGAAATAGAAGACAAAGAGGATACAAATGCATAATAGGGTGAAGATAAAAATATATATTTGAAGTACAATAAAAGATATAGGTATGGAGTAAATATATTAAACTTAGACATTGATAGTACAATAAAGTAGATATAATGCAGAATATTAAAGGTGAAAATTGATCATTTTTGTTAATAAAATAAGTTATACTCCATTGCTTGCAGAGATAGGGTAATGCAACAAACTACTCCGATTTTGGAAGAAAAGATTTGGAATCATTACATTTTCCTTGAGGATCTACTATAAGATTTTTCACTGTTTATAGCAGTGACAATGTATTATTTGTAGATTTTATTCTATACCACACTCTGCCTCTATAAGGATCAACTATAGGCATATTTATTTTAGGTGACTATTCAATTTTAACTTCTCCTTTCTTTTTTAGCATTAACAAATTACACAATACAATTTTTTTTTCCCTTTTATTACCACAGATGGATCCTTTTTTTATATTTCTTGAAAGGTAGCTTCTTTATCATCTATTTAGTTGACCAAAATTTATGTATAAATATGCAGATGAGTATACAGTCCTTTCTATCCAGAAAAACTAACACCCATCCCATTGATAAACAACAAAAGTAGGGTAAAGAGTTAGTACATTTGTTTCTTTAACTCCTCAAAAATCAACAAAAGCAATGTTGAATATAAAGATAATGCATCTATATGAGACAAATCATAACCAAATGCACTAAATAACATCCATTTCAGTTGAAAATTGTGTGAGAAATGATAACCTAGAAACATTTTGAATCATTCAAAAGATGATCTTGGAATAAATATCTTCTAGCTGATCACCATTTTATATAGCATAGCAAAGTACGAATGGTGTAAAAATGAAAGATTTAAGAAACTCTTTGGAAATCCATATCAGATTATGAAAAAGAATAGCAAAAAGTTGTATACCCATCATAACGTCTCTTTTGCTTTGTTTCTCTAAGTACATCCATCATTTGTATCAATTAAAGAAAATACCAAATTAAAAGATAAATATACACAAACGAAAGAAAAATGAAGATGCAATTTGATAATGATCACGTTATTTCTAGAAGAAATTACATTTTTTTGAGGTTCAACAAAATCCTGATAAGAGGAAAATTATTGATTCACAATGAATTAGTGGCCATAAAACTATAAAGTGAAAATCATTAAAAAAAAATAGGGTATTTGTATGACTAATAAGATATGAGATTCCAGCTTATTCTTCATTCAACAAAAATTGCTAAGATTTATATGTAGTAACTCCATTAGACCAGCGAAACCAAATGCTTTATCTTTTTTATTTCTCATGAAATGTGGAAGACAAAAATGTAACACTATTAATTGCCATTAGGGGTGTCAATGAGCAGAGCTTGGCTCAACACGTCTCACTTTATTCAAGCTCGGCTCGGCTTATTAAGGGCTCGTGAAGATTTTTTGAAAATTTTAAAAAAGTTTTGTAGGCAAGGAAAGTTGAACCCAAGACCACTTAGTAAGTATTTGTACATATTACCACTAAACCAAGTAACAATTTATGTTAGTTTTTTTGTATATAAATAGATTTATTATAAATGTATATATATATATAAATAATAAAAAATTTATTAAATAATATTAAATGAGCTAGCTCACGAGCTCACAAGCCGAGCTTTGAAAAGACTAATTTCTGCTCGTTTTACTAAACGAACTTAAAATAAAGCTCAAGATTGGCTCGTTTTTTAAACGAGCTGAGCTTGATCCAAGCTCTTAATAAGTAGCTCATGAGCTAGCTCGGCTCATTGCCATCCCTATCAACAATGCCCTGATTGTACTCAAACTTCATTGCTAGTGTATATGCAAACTAAAACCTGTATAAAAGACTTAGTTCATCTCCTTTCCATCATCTGGATCTTCACTTCAACTCCACCATGATACCTTTTCTTTCCAAGGTGAAAAGTATGCAACTTATATTTGTTAAGTCTTACTTATTACATGCATTACAACAGCTACACCTGCAAATTATAAAAAAAAACTGATGATCATATGGTTTCAACATTACATTCATCACTAGGAAACAAATCTTCATCTACATTAGAAATAACAAATTTTCACTTAATTTCATTGTTTTCATTCTCATGTCTAATACACAACTATGTACATTTTTTTATAAATTGTTCATAATCTCTTCCTTTCCTTGAGTAACTGCTAACTTTTCATCTTAAAGCTCCATTATTTTTGCTTTTAGGTCATATTCATCTCTCTTGCATCCTCATATTTCTCATTTTTGTGTGAAACTAACCCACTACCATAATTTTTTATTTTTTATTTTTTTTTGTTCTAAAAGATGGCTAGACAGACACTTCTCATTGGAGAAATCACACCAAACACCAAAAATTGGACAGCTAAAGTCCGAATCATTGAGAAGCTCTTACCACGTACTTTAATGAGCAGCCCTAAAAAATATCAAAGGGTTGTGCTTATGGTTGCACACTCAAGCGTTACACACCATATTAGACCATGGTTTCACTTCTAACTTTTATTCATTCTTCTTAAGCAAGGAACAAGAGTGCAGGCATCTATTTTTAGTGTTGAGTTAGACTTATTTGGAACTGCTTTGTCATACATGAATTATTACAACATTTATGAAGCAATAGTCAGCTCAATTGAACCACAATATCAACTGTTAGCAAATGAATTTCAGTGGAAACTCTCTCCTCGTACCTATATTGAGCAGCTGCCAAAGGAGGAGGAATTTCCAACCCCAAATTTATACACTTTAACACCCTTTGATCAATTTGTGAAGCATGTGGATTCAACATCTCAATAGGTAAAATATCAAAACAATATAGCAAAGGAAAACAAAAACTCAATTGCTGTGAAAAATTATTTTTAGCATGCTTTAACTAACAAAAATGGCTTTAATCTATCACACTATTGTAGATGTCATAGCAATTGTGATCAAAGCCATGCCTCCAAGAATGCAACAAACCAGGATTGGTGACTATAATGTTCAAGAATTCTTATTACTGATAAAAGGTGAATTTTTTTTTTTTTAAGCCAATATGTCTGCCAAGTTTAAACTAATTTCATTAGCACATTGGATTGCCTTATAAAGATTTTTCTTATCTTAATGAATTCATAGCTTAAACTCTATAGTTCTCACAATGTGAGATCAATTTGTTGCTAATGAGGGTTCCATGATAGTTGACCAAATTGATGCTCTACCTTTTATCATTGGTACCCGGCTGAAAGTTGTATCATACAATGGTGAGAATAAATGATTTGACCTTTTTCCTAGCATAACAAATTACTATTGACATCCATACTTATACTTCAACTGATAACTCATTATAATATAAGACTTTCATTGACAACAAAAGGTTCATCGTTTTTTACTCTCAATCCTGACATACCTGAGGCTATGGATCTAACAAATTGGTTAACTCTTCATCCTCATTATTTTAGAAGTATTTTAAGTTGGCAGTGTATTTGACCAAATAATAAAATATGCTTTCATGTAGGTTGGTGGAAAACAAAGACAATGTCAAGGCTTTAGTTGGCACTAAAACTAATTTGTCCTTACAATCTTCTTCTATCGAGCAATCTCCACATGCAGCTTTACCAATTTATGTGATTAAGAAACCTACAGAACAAGTGTATTCTTGGCTCTAATGTATAAATATCATCAACTCAGTAAACAAAATAAATAATAAAATTAACCCTATTCAATATTTTCTTTACAGCATTCATGATTTTGGGCAAAAGTCAGAGTGCAAATCACAAAATTAGACCAACCATTCTAGTATATGGCATGCTCTAGTTGCCACAAAAGTACTAGGGTAGAATTCAACAAAGCCTTTGCATGCTTTTCCTATAAGAAGGAAGATTCAATAGCCAAGCCATGGTAACAATTGACACACTCATTATAGTTTGTTATCTGTTTACTATCAACAAATATATTTCAAGATATCATGCTTAAAAAAAAGTGCAGGCTACGAATAAAGGTCATTCTTGATGATGATCTGGATCGCTGCAAGCAACAATCTTTGGTAAGCATGCTAAAAAAGTGATGCAATGCACTGTTGAATCATTGATGAAAATCTCCATTAAGGTTTAACTTAGACTTGCCAAATTATGAATGAACAAATAATTATTCATCGCATAACTCACCCTTGTATTTTTTTATATGATTTAACTATTGTTTTACTTGCTTTAGGAAGGAGGTTCTTATTTGTCTGATATTGTTGTGCCTCAAACAAACCAATACTTCCTTATATGTTTGAAGAAGTATAAGCTTCATGTGTAGAATGAAGAAAAGGATCGGTTCAATGTCATTTTTGTCCATGATGTTGAAGTTAAGATAGAGAAATAATTTCCTGTTGACATTGTATGATGCTTTTGTTTTCTTTTTTTGAGTAAGCAGTGGAACCTATTGTGAAACTAGTGTTTTTAATGCTAAGTAAAGTTCATAAGTTTTTATTTTGACCAGCAGTAACATGAACTGAGAATATATAAATTTCCTTTTGCAACCAATAACTTGTCTTGATCATTTCATGAGTTTTTAATTTTGTTATCTTATTTACACCTTAAATGCTTACTCGTGGGACACTGTAACTTAGAACATTTTTTTTTCTTCTTTTTTTATTCATGTTCATTTCGCATATGTATGTTCATCTATATTTTTAATTTTTATTTTTTTCACATCCTCAAATAGATAGAATCATTTGGAGCTTTAGTATCTTTACTTAGTTTTATTTTTAAAATTATGTTTATCTCAAGAATGTTTATTTTGATTATTGCTTATTTCAGAATATAATAAACACATCTACATGGCTTTTTTTCAATAATATTTATCTTATTCAACAATGAGAAATTTGTTTTATTTCCATTTCTTGGTAACTCTTTTTTTTTTTTTCAACAAAAAAAAAATAAAAAAATTATACATTTCACTTAGTAATGATGATTTTTTTGACTTACATTAAAAATCGGAAATTCTGTTAAACATTGAATTGTACCTAATATTGTATTGCAAATTACAAATTTGTACACTTTTAGTCAGTACAATTATCCTTGTTAGCTTATGCCAAAAAACAAAAAAAATCTTATTTGATTGATAAAAATAAAAATTTTAAATTGCTTGATAAATTATGTCCCAATTAAAATCAAAGATTTCAAAAGATACTAAGATATGGAGCTACATAATGATATACCTATTCTTAGATAATACCCATAAATACTTATATTATGCATTTATATCCCATGCCGTTACTAACGGCACGGGTTACTCCCTAGAATATATATAACAAGCTGGAGTAGTGGACACCCGCAGATGCATCATGCATGGTGTCGGATCCATTTATTTAATTTGGTTTAGGTTTAATTAACGGTTCCTTTGACAATAGCAAGCAAATCCTTGACAAACACCACCCAGCAATTGGTCTTGTTTCTTGCAAGTACTGTTACAGCTGCTGTCTTTGAAGCATGGACCTCTGTATTTTCCACTCGGTGCCTGGCAAATCCTCGCTTCCGTCTTCTGCACCATTGTTTCATCTGCATTAATTAATTTGTTCATCAAATTAACAGATCAATCAATACTTATGCATGTAATTAATTTAATTATTAGTATAAATAGGATAGGAGAGGAGAGGAGAAGAGTTATTAATTATGGCTTACGGGCTGCTAAGACAATGAGAAATAAGAAGAAGAATCCAAGTGATTTGGTCTCCATAACAACAAGTGAATTAATGTGCAATTTGAGTTTACTATTAGCATATGCAATTAATCTAGCTATATGTAGTTAATTTAAACCTAATGTGCTTGCTATTTATAGAAGTCACTGACTGAAGCTCGATTGGATATTAATTTGGAATATTGCAATTGGAAGCTAAGTGATCTGAGTCAGCAAATTGATCATGACGGAATCAGTCGACCACTTGATGCATCGGGGTACTGAGAGGGTCTAACGATGTGCGCCTAGTTAGCTGATTCACTAATACATGGGGTGTTGCAGTACTTGGAACTTATCGACTTTGTCTTTAATTTCTACGTCATCATTGCAACAGCAAGCTAAATTAGATTTTTTTTTTTAATAAAAAAAAATGAATGTATTATTACTGTACTTATTAAGATAGTAATATATATATATATATGGGTGATTTTATAAATATTTATTATAATGATTAACAATAACTTAATAAATATTATTAAAATAACAATAACTTATAACACCAATTTTGATTATGAAAAATAAACACACAAAATTGTGTACAAATAAAAACTTGTATATTTGTAACAATAATGGTTACAACTCTGTATAATATTTTTTACATAAAAAAAAAATGATAAAGATTTCTCTGATTCGATCTCCTATGAATTTAATTCGACTGAAGGCTATGAAACTTGATATTGGATTGAATGATTTTCTTCATCAAGACAACATTGTGGATCGTCGTTTTTGAAGAAGGCTGTATAAACTCTGCTAGCACTGAGCTTGAATACAGAGAGATTGCTTCAAATTGTGAGAGAATATAAGCAATAGAATTTCGAGAGTTTTGTGTCTTGAATTTTCTATCTATCCCCTTTTCCATTGACAATGCAAACCTATTTATAGGAGAATGTTAGGATATAGGAATTTGGGTGATTGAATGTAATTTGAGAAATTGGGTAATCAAAGATAATTGGAGTTGATTAAATGGAATGTTGGGAAATTAAAAATGATTTGATTGTGATTGATGTTGATTTGAGGTGATTTGGTAATAATAGGTGTTGATTGCTAATATGTGTCTATTTTATCAATTGACCAAGTTATGTCTAATTTGTCAATTTATATTTTGATTAATTAGTATCTAATTTGTTAATTTATAATTTAACTAATTGATCCTTAAATTGACTAATTATTTCAATGGACAAAAAAGATACAATTTTGATGTTTACAAATACTTTACTTCCGAGACTTAATTATTTATGCATATTTATCATGCAATATATTAAGTCTTGAAATATTTTTTATTAGTGATTTTTGCCTTTTGTGACGTGGAATATTCCCACCTTTTATGGGTCAAAATCATTCTTCTTCTTCTTTTTTCAATAGACCATCGTCTATTCATTATTGCAAGGATGCAAAGCTAACTGAATGAAGGTAATTAGACCAAGTTCTTTTTTCATCCCTTACACATTTAGTGTCTCTCTCTCTTCTTTTTATTATTATTGTTTTTTATTTTTTTTATTTTATCATCTCTTGCCTATATATATTAGTTATTCCCTTACCTTCTAGCTGCAACCAAAGACAAAACGTTTGAGAAAAGCTAAAAAAGGCATTACATTGTAAACCCTTTGTGTCTCGACTACTGCACTGGTATCTTGTTTTCTCTAAGTTTAAGTGGCTTGTGAAAACCACTTGTTTTGTTGCCTTGTTAAAAGATTAGCTGAGTAAACATACTCACTAGTAATTAGGAGTACCAATGAGCCGAGCTAGCTCGTGAACAGCTTGTGAGCTACTCGTTAAAGGCTTGGATCAAGCTCGGCTCATTTAAATCTTGAGCTTTATTTTAAACTCGTTTAGTAAAACAAGTCAAGCTCAATCTTTATAAAGCTCGGCTCATGAGCTTGTGAGTTGGCTCATTTAATAGTATTTAATAAATTCTTTATTATTTATATATACATTTATAATAAATCTATTTATATACAAAAAAATAACATAAATTGTTGCTTGGTTTAGTGGTAATTTGCACACTTACTCACTAAGTGGTCTTGGATTCAACTCTCATTGCCTACAAAACTTTTTTAGAATTTTCAAAAAAATCTTCACGAGCAACAAGTCGAGCCGAGCCGAGCTTGAATATTTGATCACAAGCCTAAAATGAGCTTAAGCTCGCTAGCTTGAAATGAGCTCGAGCTCGCCTAAAATGAGACTAGCTGAGCTCTAAAAATTTTCACGAGCCCTTAATGAGCCGAACTACGAGCCGAGCTCGAGCTCGCCTAAAATGAGACGAGCTGAGCTCTAAAAATTTTCACGAGCCCTTAATGAGCCGAACTATGCTTGAATATTTGATCACGAGCCTGAAACGAGCTTAAGCTCGCGAGCCTAAAATGAGCTCGAGCTCGCCTAAAATGAGACGAGTCGAGCCGAGCTTTGTCAAAGCTCAGCTCAAGCTCGACTAGTTGACAGCCCTACTAGTAACAACATATAGATTCTTCTTAGCAAAAAAATAAAAAATTAAAAACAACACATAGATTTTAGTGCCAAGTACCAACACATAAATTAGTAAAAAAAGAAACAGAAAAAACAACACATAGATTCTAGTGCCAAGTACCAACACATAGATTAGTGTGTTACACCCATTACTTTTTCTTTTTAATTTTCATCAAATATATGTTTCTTTTTGCCTCTGCCCTTCTGCATGAAGCCCAATATATACATAAGCCATAACTTAGTGATTATTTGGTTTTATTGGAAAGGAGAAAGACACAGAGCAGCTTTAGTTTATCTAATGGTACCTATTTTGTCACATTAATGATTCCTTTTAAGCATGACGTCACTTCTTGCATATAATTAGAAATATTTATCTTGCTGATGACATAAATAAGCCTTTAAAGAGAGACAACTTTGAGTATTTAGTGAGTCTATGCTCTTACTATCTAATGCTGAGAAGAGACAACTTTTACTTGGTTGAACCATATAGTTTGCACAAGTTTGCAAGACAGTTCAGTTCTTGTCAAGACCTTCCCAGACAATTTTGATGTAGGACATTCGTAAAAGTACTCTCCAAAGGTTGTATCATCTTTGGAAGTGCAACTTGTCTAGATCTACTCCTTGTAATATGTATATCACTGCGTTGAGTAAGTAATTGAATGAAAGGGATGAAAAGTCATTTGTCTCTTAGAGTTTTATTTTTGGTGGCATTCATGTTTTAAAGCATAGTAACCATTATGATTGTGATCTTGCCTTTTCTAGTAAGCAAAAATTGATACATCTGGCACCCTCCATTTTGATAGAGACTTCTCTTAAAGGAATTGATGATGATTGTGTGGACAAGTCTATAGGAACCATTACGGACAAGCCGACAATATTTATGCCAATTGTACCAGCGTGCCCTCGTCTAGCTGCCGCTAAGGAGGATTTATGTTTCAAATTATTTTCTACCAAGAATCAAACTTTCGAGGACCGATTGACTCCTATTGTTTACCACAGTGATCAAGATAGTGATCGTTGCAACCCAAGACAACAAAAGAAATGTGAACCTCCATAGAAAAAACATAAGCCTTTGAAAAAGGTAGAAAAAGGGAATGGGAATAAGGTTGTCAAAATTACTTCTAAGCCTCAACCAACACGTCCGTGGTCTATTCATCAATGAGTTAATCAAAAGGCAGAATTTCCTGGCATGCTAGCAATTGCTTCAACCTCATCAAATAATAATGAGGACACCATTCCACTTAGAAAAAATGATCGAAATGGAGAAGAAGGGCCAAGTTGACCTCAACTTGATTGAAGAAATGCCTTCTGTTAATGAAGAGTTTGAAATAAACTTAGGCAAAGCCATTCGTTTGTTAGGAATTCAGCCATTTATTAACCCTCATATCAAACCTACACTTCTTCCACCGTCAAGTATGTTATATTTAAGTAATTATGCCCGTGATTTATTTTTATCAAGTAGACATTGCTTTTGATTGTATCTTCTTCTTTCTTTTTCCCTTTTATTTATTTATTTATTTATTTTCAGATTTTGACACTCTCGCATTAACTATCTTAGATGTTGATCATGTGCATCAAAGCAAACAACATAATGCTTTAGTGGATGTTCTGCAATCCTCATATTGTCCAGGATAATATACTAAAAGAATTTTTGACAAGGTCATTCATGACATGGGTGCACAATTGTTGACAGCTTTGAAGACTTTTCCTCTAAAATGAGTTCAAAAGATGTACGATGAGGCTTCTACCATGTATAATGGCATTAACACCGAGAAGCAACTGCATACTCTTCAAAGGAGCAAGACGATAATGAAGGATGAGTTGAACGCTATAAATGCCACCATTGAAAAAGCTAGACAAGAGTTTGAACATTGAGAGAAGCTCATCTCTTATTTAAATCAATTCCATCTATATCCAAGCTGGCATGGAAAAAGTTCAAAGGTTGAAGACGATTGTGAATGTTCAACACGACTTCATTAATCCACTAAAATGGATGAGCTAGCCATGACACCTGTCATTTTTTTATTTTTTTTTTGCTATGTTGCAACTTACGTTATCGTCTTTTTTTTTTTCTTTTTCTTTTTTTTTGAATGGAACTTAATCTTTGTTTAAATGTAATATGTTTAACCTTTTTCTCTTAATGGTCACACATTATCTTTTATAACATCCTTTTTTTTTTTTTGGATTTCGTTTGCTTGTTTATACTGAACTACATACCCTTACAAAAGGATCAAGTCATAACATAGTTCAATACATCACTTTTTTTTCTTTGTTCACAGTTTGTACTTGTGTGGATTGGGAGTATTACAAAGAATGTTTCCTTTTGTTTTAATCGTACACAATTTATATTCATATGGGCCATAAGTTGTACAATGATTTTTTTTTGAATGGTTGTACATAGTTTATACTTGTGCGAGCCAAGAGTATTATGCAGTTTAAGCTCGTGCGACAAGGAGCATTAGTCTTCAAAAGTTGTAGTGATTCAGGAATTTTTTGTTTATAGGGTCAACTTGGACACCATTATCGTCAACACTCTTGTAAGATCCATTCGTGTAGGCTTCGATGATCATGTATGGTCCATCCCATTTAGACTAAAAAAAAAAAAAGGCTTATGGGTGATGATACTAGGCCTTTGGATAGCTAGCACTAGGTCACCAACTTAAAAGGATCAGGGATGCACTTTCTTGTTAAAAACCTTAGCAAGTCGGCCTTTGGTAACATTCCATGTGTTGCTAAGCTTCTAGTCTCTTCTTATCGAGGGCTTTCAGCTCTTGCAATTTTAACTTTGTATTTTCTTTCTTCAGTTAAACCTTTTTGAATAGCCATTTCACAAAGAAGGAATTCAGAGTTCTAGGGGAAGTATAGCTTCAATGCCATACATAAGAGAATACAGAATAGCTTGTGTTGGAGTACGCTATGACCATAGAGCTTCACCCATTCTTTTATATTTTTTTAAATTCTTTTCTACTACCTTTTTTAGCAGGTTGCAAAGAGTTTTGTTGAAAGCTTTTACAAGGCCGTTGGCTTATGCATAGTACATGGAGGACTTGTATTGTGTGAACTTGAATTTTTCGACTAGTTTGTCCACCAGGTGACTGTCAAATTGTTTTTCATTATCGATAATGATGTATCACATAATACCATATCGTTCAATGATGTGCTTCTTAATGAAGTTGACAATTTGTTCTTTCTTCACTTCCCTTAACGAAATAGCCTCTGCCTATTTTGAGAAGTAACCAATGGCTGCTAGTATGAAAGAATGACCACTAGAAGATTTTGGCGTTAATGGACCCACAATATTAAGCCCCCATCCATCAAAAGGCCATGATGCTATATTAGGGTGCAATGGTTTGATTGGTTGATGCATGAAATTTGCTTCGAATTGACAAGCATCACACTTCTTAGCTTATTCCATCTAGGCTTTTACCATCGAAGGGCAGTAGTAACCTATCCACATTATTCGATAATGTAATTTCAGTCTAGATTGGTGCGCCATGTACATTCCAAAATATGCCTCTTCTATTACACTCTTTGCTTCATTGTCTCCTAGACATCAGAGCCATTGTCCATTGAAAGAGTGATGGTAAAGTGTCTCTGAAATAAATGAACCTTGGGGCTCTCCTTCAAACTTTTGTCCTATGGTGCGGATTTTCTAGAAGTTTTCCATGTTAAAGGTAGTTGATCATCGGGTGAAACTAATTGATAATTTCTTAAAAGAACTTCTATTACCTCTTATTATGCATTCATTTTAGCTATGTTCTTGAGCTTTGCATTGTAATTTTGTGAGTTTTAGCTTAGTTTGTAGCTTCATGTGTATTGTATTAAAGTTTCGTATTTTAGTAGTTTTTGCTTATGATTTAGCTTTTAAATAAGAGTTTTAATCCTAATTGAATATAAAGGTTCAAGGCTTTAAGAAGTCAATTTTGAAGACCAAATGCATAAGGGATGAAATTTCAACACTATTTGGCACTGTTCTAGCATCACAGCACTAGAAAACACAGCTCCGTGGGGCCAAAGTCAGTGGCCTTTGGCGCCCTAGTGCCAAAAAGCTGACGTCGTGGCACCAATGGTCGGCCAAATATGCTTTTTGACAAATTGTATCAGCACTGTGGCTTCAGGAAGTTGCAGCTTTTTTGGCCGAAATTGTCCAAAAACTGTTCTTTTAAGTGTCTATCTTGAGGGAGAATGATGGGAAATGGGTTTAGGATGTTTTTCTGTAGCTTAAGAGAAGGTTGAGAGGCTTTGTAGGCAAGAGGAGAAAGATGAGCAACAAGCTTGAAGATTGGTTACAACCTTCATGAGTTTTCTTTATTTCCTTCTTCTTTCTTTGTTCCTTGTGTTGTATTCATGATTTGTTTAGCTCTAACCATGCTTAATTTCTGTAGAATGAACTAACTCCCTTGTTCTAGGATTGCAATTGAACTTACATGTAGCTTAATTTCGTTTTTCCTATAAATTGATTATGAGTTGTGGTATTTATGTTATGTGTATCATTCCAAGTTTAATGTTTCTAATTGCTTGATCTGCAATTAGATTGTTGTGGTAATTTTAAGGAACCTTAACAAAGGAAATCTAAATTAGCCTTGAATGATATAATACATGTTTGAATTCATTCATATGGATGGTTGGATTTGATTTGCATATAGGATAGTCATATACCTATATGTCATGTATAACCAAATGAGGTTTTCTCTTAATAAATCTTGTTTAATTCAATTCTCAAAGACATATAGTGAATTGGTTAAATGAGGTATGATTATAAATAATTCGAAAGATACTTATAATTGAATTAGAATCATTGGTTAATACCATGATACCACGAACATAAACAAGATAGGATAAATGTAAGTTAAGTCAAGTGTGAAGGAAATTATGATCCTAGGCTCATCTCAATATATGTATTTTCTTGTTCTTTTGTTTAGATAGTTTAATTATCATTTCAAATTTTATTGTTTGGATAAAGTTAAGATTGATACAATTTTAGTACTTAACATTGTTAGATAATTTCTCGCAGGAACATACTCTACTTCATCAATTTTATTACTTGCTAACGATACATGCACTTGAGTGGTATATTCGACAACACCAATCTTTATCAATGACTTATATCGATATCATGTTAGCCCCTTCTTTCTCTTCAATCATCTTTGGGACCACCCATCTTTGGCATACAGTTACTGGGACAGTTTCTTAATCTCCGAAAACTATTGTGGTAGCCAAATTTGCTAAGGCGTTTTCTTGTTTGTTTCCTTCTTGATAAATGCTCTAGAGATGCACTATCAAACTTTTTTAGAAGCCTTTTCACATATTGGTAGTAAGGGACTAAGTCTTCTTTTTGGACTTCGTATTGATCCAAGAGCTATTTAATTATCAACTGCAAATCCCCGTATACTTCTAATTGCGAAATGCCAATGTTAATGGCCATTTCTAAACCAATAAGTAAACCTTAATACTTTGCCACATTATTAGAGCATAACTCGTTGACCGCAAATGCATATAATAACACTTATTTTTCTAGCATGACAAACACTACTCTAGCTTATGCTCTATCAAACATCTTCCAAGATGGTTGTGCCTCTATGAAAGGGCTTTTTCATCAGAAAGCTCCCAGTCAAATGGAGTTTGCCAGAAAGTCTACCAAAGCTTCTCCCTTCACAGCTTTCTGAAGAACATAGATAATGTCATATTGTTGCAATATGATAGCTCACTTTGCTAGTCATCTAGAGAGCACGGGCCCTAACAAAACATACTTGACTAAATTTGCTTTAGCTACCAAGTGGATGGTATGGATTTGCATATAGTGCTTCATTTTGTCACTTGTGAAGAAAAGCACAAGACGCATCTTCTTAATAAGGGAGTCATTTATCTTAGACTAGTTGAGTGTTCTACTTATGTAGTACAATGCTCTTTTTGCTTTCTTTCTTCATTCTCTTGAGTAAATAATGTCCCAAAGGATCTTTCTTATGCTATAATATACTATATTATTGGCTTTTTGGTCATAGGATCTCCAAGCACTCGTTTAGATGATAAGTACTTCTTAATGCTATTGAAAGCATTTCTGCATTTTTCATCCCATTCGAAGGCAATGTCTTTATTCATTAACCTACTAAAAGGCTAGCATCGTCTTGCAAGATTTAAAATGAAATGTCAAATGTATGCTAAATGACCCTGTAAACTTCTTAATTCCTGCAAATTTTTAGGTTCAAATATTTTTTTGGATCATATCAATTTTGGTATGATCTACTTTTATACCTCTGTGTCATACAACGAACCCAAGAAATTTTCCTAAAGTCATTTCAAAAGCACACTCGAAAGGGTTCATTTTCAGTTGATATTTTCTTAAGTAATCAAATATGGCTTAGAGATCTTGCAAGTGTTTCCTCTGACTTTACCCTTGATAACCAAGCATCTACATAGCACTCCACATTCTTCTGAAGCATGTCGTGAAAGATTTTCTGCATTACTCTTTGATAAGTTATACTAGTGTTCTTCAAACCAAATTTCATGACTTTGTAACAGTATATACCTTTCAGTATTCGAAATGCAGTTAGGTCTTCATCTTCAAAAGCCATATCAATTTGGTTATAGTCAAAAGAACCATCCATGAATGATAGTGCCTCATGCCTAGTAGTAGTGTCAATCGTCAGTTCTGTGGTTGGAAGTGGAAAGTCGTCTTTTGGACATGTATTGTTGATGTCCCAAAAGTCGATAAATACACAAATCTGCACATTCTTCTTTTTAGTGGTTCAATGCTGGCAATCTATGTTAGATACTTGACCTCTCGTAAAAAATTTTCCTCAATCGATTTGTTGACTACGGCTTCTATTAGGGTGATGAGTTTAAAACGAAATATTCTTTGCATTTACTTGAAGAATTTTGTCCCTTTTTTTGACTGCTAAGTTGTGTATCGCAACTTTCAGATCAAGCCTAAAAATTTCTTTGTAAGTCCAGGTGAAAACATATTTATACCCGAGTAGCAATTCAATGTATTTTTTTCTTTTCTTTTGGTGCTAGTAGACTACTCAAAAAGTTGGTCAAAGTTTTCATTGGTGTCAAGATTGATTTCTTCAAGTTCATCTATCGTAGTCTAAACACCATCTTCTAAAGCAAGTGGAGCCCCCTCGATCTCAGCATCAAGTGACAGCGAGCTAGTGTCTTCTTTGACCGTAAAATGATAACTTGAGGTTAAACTGTCCACTTGGTTGTCATCACCTTCTTGGCCTGATTTCGACATAGTGGTATGTATGATAGTGCACTTCCTTACCTTGAGTGAACCACCAATATAACTATCTAGTGAATTGATACGTTACATTCTTGATGCCATAAGGCTACGAACTTCATTATCATCCAACTTCAATTTGACATGCTCTGCTTTTCTTCTTTATTATGACCATTCATCCTTAAAAGTTATTCTTGTCACCCTTAAGCTATAAAATGCCGACTTTTGCCATTGGGGAGTATTTTGTCTTTCTTGCTGTGCAACACTGAGTCTCTCAAACACAAAAGTTTGGGTCTTAGGAGACTCTAACCTATTAAACATAGAAGTTTGGACTTCAGGAGACTCTAGTTGGTTGAACACAAAGACTCGACTTAGAGGCTTATCTTCTTCTTGCTTGAAGTCATCATCGACATCAACTGTGATATGCTGACTATTTGTTGTCACGTCACTTTTCTTGATGTATATCCAAACAGGTTTTTTTGGGTTGTGCCTTTTATCCACTATAGTACATCCTACAATTAGAATTTATAAAGAAAGAGCCTCTTTAATCACATTCTCCTTCAAGTAAAATTTTGCATTGGCAAAATGAGTTTTTGCCTCCTAGAATGGCTTTAAGTCTATATTTACTTTTCTCACGCCACCTTGGTAGTACTTAAAGCATTGATGGCAGATTTGAAGGGACATTCCCATTTTCATGTATCCATGGTTGATCTAATAGAATTTTGTAGGTCGTCTTTGCAATGATCATGTGAAACAAGGCAATTGATTGTAACGTTTTGAACTATAGGGACATAATTGAATTTTGATATAAACTATATGAACTAAAAATGTAATTTAGCCTAAATTATTATTTTTTGTATGAGTTATGGTGTATTTTTTTATCGCTATAAGAGTTATTAATACAAGACGGAAGACTCATTTGGTATACTGATTGTGGGAGTCATACCATAAGTGAAATATGTGTTTAATATACAGATTAATAAGTAAGACTGATAAGTATAATATGTGTTTGGTGTACATATGGTATAAATTAATTTGAATACTATATTACGATAAAGGATATACATTTCTTCACATACTTTGTGTAATAAGTTATATTTTAAATATTAATCAATTAAATAAAATTTATTAATTTTTCTAAAGACAAATTTATACATTAATTATAATAAATTTGTACAATAAACAAAACAATAATTTTATTTAATAAATTTTTTTAAAAAAACATGCTATCTTCTAATAAATTTTAAATACAAAAAAAAAAAAAAGAAAAAAAAAGATTATCAATAGTAAAATTTTTAAGATTTTGTTCTTTGAGTGAAATTTTAATATTTATATTTTAAGATTTTAATTATTTTATAATATTATTCTTTTGAATTTAGTTGGATATATTTATTTATTTATATGAATTACTTTAAGTAAATGAAGAATAATTATTAAGGGCTTAGGTGTAAAACGCTTAATAAAATATAATAGTAAGGACACGATAGTTATTTTTTATGTGAAGATGGAATTAGATTTTTATAAGTTGGTCAATATCTATTTATGCAAATTATGATTGACTCAATCTGCAAATTATAGAATTAGAATATTGACTTCCAAGACAAAACAAATCTTGGAGTAGGTGCCTTTTCAAAATTTTCTATATCTAAACATAAAACAAATATCATTTCATATCTTGGTCTGCATCATATTGCAAATAATCATAGTTGTCAATCAAATCGAAAGCTTCAATCCTACAATCCTATTATAACAACACATTTCAAGTTCAACTTAAAACTAAATCAAAGTTATTTTTGAATAAGTTACTCTCGGCAAGTATATTAGTAACAATAATCTCTTCTTCATATAAGATATGATCCTAGATTACTTTTTGAGTTTCACTGGGCAACTCATTAAAGATGTAACTTTAGCACATTTTGGTGTGAAATATATTTTTTTTACCGCAGGCTATTAATAGAAAAAAGATGTTATATCAACATATTCACAAGTATATGTATATTACATATCCTACATTGCCTTAAATGTTGAGATTAATATAATATATAAATATATTGGTCACTTCTTCTAATTTCAATTAATTGATTTAAAAATAAAACTCCAACATAATGTCAGATTTACCTTTCCTCTCATAATAGAATATGACATAGGTTTTGTTGTTAGGTTCTCATGACTCATTTAATTATTGTGGGCTAATTTTGTTGGGTCCTAATTTTGTTTTAGTCATTAGTTCTTGTGGACTAATTTTGTTGGGTCCTCATTGACTCGTTTGATTATTTTGGATTTTGTTGTATCGTCATGACGTATTAAATTATTGTGGGCGGATTTTGTTGGGTCCTGATGACACATTTAATTATTGTGGGCTATCTTAAAAAAATTTGAAAGAAACAACATATATATACAAAAAATAAAAAAAAATAAAAAATAATACAGCAAAAATATTGACTGTAAGTGGAGATACGCTCCACTGGAGGTTTCGTAATTGTCTTGTAGTGTGCCAGCTATTGTGGAAATTTCAACAAAATAAATTTAACATATCAACTTTCAAAAACTTCACAACTCAAAAAGAGTAGGATATAAACTACTTTAATAACAAAATATTAGGATTTATATTAAATATATATATATAGCAAATGATTAGAAGACCTATCATATTAGATTTAATTTGTGCTGTCATTAATTATATATTTTTTATTTAATAAAAATAGGTTTTGGTTTGGTCAAATAGAAACAGGTTTGTTATAATTAATTTACTTTATACATGTGATCAGTTGATTTTGACTTACGCACACTTATTGGGTATAACATTGGTTGGCGATAAATGTAAATTGTGTACCTTTAATAGTCTTTAATAGTTTTAGAGTTTAATTATGAATAGATAGCATCATATTAAAATATGCAGTTAACCAATGAACTTTGTTGGTCAGAAACAAAAACGAATTGGAAGTCCTTTTTGTGCAAGGACCCATCACTTACTGGATATGTATATGGAGCCAATTTCTTTGACCATGGTCTATCACTATTCTGTAGTTAATTGAAAAAGGTCAAGAATTTCGACTTGTTGGTTGGTGGACTGAGATTTAGAAAATTAAAAATATTTGGTTAGCTTAGCGCACACAACTTATGAGATCTACCTAGCTAAGATTTTGAACACAAAGAATAAGAATATAGCACTTACTTCTTCTATATATAAATAGCACCCAACACAATACAAATATACAACAACATTGATTAATTGTGAACAATATCTTAACAATATCTTAGCGGACATGGATATGATGATGATCAGAAAATTACTGAGGCTGTTGTTTCTGGTCCTTATTGTCTAAACATGCTAGAAAAATATAGCGAACAGAAATTTGAGATATCCTCTAAATACAGCCTCAACAATCGAACCTTCCACCCTTGCCCTATTACGAGCCTTTTTCTTTAGGCTATGCATACACCTAGTATTAAAATACAAAGACTTGCATTATATATGGAAACATTTGTGCATAATATATGTAATAAGGCAAGGATACATTACCTCTCAAATGGATACATCTACCGATATTGCACAGGACCACCAACTTTGGCTTCATAAGCTAAATGGATAGGCAAAGGTTCCATAGAATCAAAAGAATGCAGAAATAAAACACTTTTCAAGTTTACACAAAGCGACGGACAATGTTTTTTTCAAGCTGCTCCATGTGCCGAACACGTAATTCAGTTGCACATATATCCTTGAAAAAGTTACTGAGTTCTGTCAAAGCATCCCATATGCATTCTTTTATAAAATCTCGAAATGCAATAGGTAATAATCTCTCCATAAATACATGACAATCATGACTCTTCATACCATAGAACTTGCATTCATTGACTTTCACACATCAAGACAAATTTGATGCATATCCATCTGGAAATTTCAAATCTTTAACCCACCTGCATACCAACTTCTTATGCTTCTTGTCTAAGGTATATGCCACTTTTTTGACCTTTTGTTTTCCATCTGCACCATCCATTATTTCTAAATCTTGACGCTTACACAATAAGGCCATATCAACACGTGCTTTCATACTATCTTTGGTCTTATCCTTAAAGTCCATAACGGTGTTAAATACATTATCAAAGACATTTTTTTCAATATGCATAACATCCAAATTATGACGAATAAGATTTGTGGACCAATAAGGCAATTCCCAAAATATGCTAAATTTTTTCCAATTGTGTGTAATCCCAATTCCAGGAGGTTCTTCATACCCTTTACCAAACTTAATATGTTCAAAAGGCTTGACTCTTTCGAGCACTTCAACCCCGGTTAAGCGTGGTGGTGGTGAGTCCCATTCTTCCTTATTTTTCGGAAGGCATTTTTCTGACTTCGAAATACATGATCAGGTGGCAAGAATTGACGATGGCAATCAAACTAACACGCCTTTCGACCATGTTTAAGTTGAAATGATTTTGTATACTCCATGCAATAAGGACAAGCCAATTTTCCATGAGTACTCCACCCAGAAAGCATAGCGTATGCTGGAAAATCACTTATCATCCATAACAATGCAGCTTTCATATTAAAATTTTGCCTTAATGAAGCATCATAAGTTTTAACACCTTCATTCCACAATTTCTTCAAGTCATCTATTAATGGCCTTAAGTAGATGTCTATATTCTTACTAGGATGATTTGGCTCAGGAATGACCAAGGATAAGAACAAGTATTGCTCTTTCATGCATAGCCCTGGTGGCAAGTTATACGGGGTAACAAAAACTGGCCAGCAAGAGTAAGGAGATGATGAGTTACTAAACGGAGTGAAACCATCAAACGAAAGACCTAATCGAACATTCCAGATTTCATCTGCCCACTCTGGGAAACTGTTATCAAAATGTTTCCATGCCTCAGCATCAGATGGATGGACAATTATGTTTTCATTCTCACGAATACCAACCTTATGCCATCTCATTTATCTAGCAGTGCTCTCTATCATTTAAAGTCTCTGAGGTCTTGGTATAATTGGTAAGTAACGCAACACCTTCTCTGATATATTTGGGTGATTTTGATTTCTTCTGGGTTTGAATCGAGGACAACCACAAATATTGCATTCTGTTCTATCTTTGTCTTCATTGTAGTACAAAATACAATCATTTGGACATGTGTCTATCTTCTCATACCCAAGTTCTAATTCTTTCACCGTCTTCTTGGCCTCAAAGAAACTTGATGGTAACTTATCTCCATCTGGTAACATGGATTTAATTATTGACATCAACCGATCATAACAGTGCTCAGAAATGTTAAAATCGGATTTACAATTCAATAATTGTGTGACAGCAGAAAGTTTAGTATGAACCTTGCAACCCTCCCATAGGGGTTCATCGGCAGCTGCCAACATATCTAAGAACTTCGCAGCATCAGGATTTGGATCTTCTGGATCCCGATTGAAAGATGGCCTAGTAGCATCCATTACCATGTTCTCCCATTCTACTAGTTTCTTGTCACACCCCTCATGGAGGCATGACTAGCTGAAGGAATGATAACCAAACCTCCGTAACCCTGAGTCAAATAAAGAAACGATCAATACTCTTGACCAACCAATGAATAAGACCAAGTATTTAAAAAAAAACAAAAGTTAACATTAAAAATTTGTTAACCTAAACAAATCACCACTTACTGAAAATTTTGGCAGAGGTTCCCTGCAATATGGGACATGCCATAAAATACAAACCTATAAACTTTTATTTCACAACAACAACCTAAAGATAATAAGGAGCTTTGCTCCGTTCACATCATCAATAAGACAAATACTGGAATATTACATTATACTAAACTTGACACCCACAGTTCTAATGTGACTGCAAACTTTCATCCTTGACTCCAAGTATGAGATTCCGAGGCATACATTATTGTCAAATCCTTAACAAAACCTCGCATTAACAATTAACATTTTTTGAGGTTCTGCTATTAAAAAACAATATAACCACAGAAAAGGGGTGAGTCCTACGGACTCAGTGAGTGGAAAATCGTATCCAAAGGGTACTAGCATCACACAACACAAGCATATAACATATGTAATAACACTGCGTAACATTATTCATAGCTTAATTCACATTGCACGTATATATTGTAACAGTCATAAATTCACAATTTACATGATACACAAGATCACAAATTTATCAGAGCAATGATATCAAACAAAGCAACCAAATGGCCAACGAGTAACCCAGCCCCGCACAACAGTATCACCCCCTACAGGGTATCTACGCGCCCGCACAACAATTTAATCTCTGTACACAATCCATCCCACTGGGGCTGAGCACTCAATTTTTAAAAAAACATTTATCAGAATCAGAATTTCTCATGATTTTAAATTAGGGTATCCTAAGTGCACCTGGATCTTAATTTCAAAGATAAAAACCATTGTTCAGAAAATGTTCACGAGTTGGCCTTTATCAACCACAACCAATGTCAAAGACATCCATCAATCTCAAACAAACATAATTCAAATAAATTACTAAAGTACTCTACCTATATTTTCATATAACACGTCTATTCCTCTGCACATATAATTACACATAAAGAATCTAGCAACCAAAGAGTACGTAATTTACTCACAAGGCTCAAGAACGTGGATTGTTAGTCTGCGAAGGTGTTGAAATATCCTCAACACGATCTGAAACTGAAAATCATCAATTTATATATAATTTAAAATAAGTACTTTATGATTAATTCCATAATTCACTATTTCTAAAAGTATTTATGTAAAAATATTTCTCTATGTATAATAAACATTTAAGTTCTTTAAGAAATTTATTTAACAAATGGAAATGCATATTCTCTTCGACAAGTGAATTTGAAGTTTATGTACTTATATACTTTCCAATATGATAGATATAACCTCATAACTCCTTATACTACTCATATTCCTATCCTTGAATTAAACTTAATTTAATCAACTCTTTTTAATTCTTATGATTTTTTATTTTTTATTATTTTTTAGTTATTATTATTATTATTATTATATTTTTTTTTTTCAATTACTATCCTCTATCCTTCTTGACTTTTATTCTTACCTCTAGTTTTAATTCAGGTAATCCTTAACTTACCCACTAATTATCCATAATTTATTTCCTCTATAACCATTAAACTAATAAAACTCTCTAAAGCTAAACTTGATCATTTTAACTTGCTATATATGTAAACTACTCTATTAAAAGTCTTTAATTATCCTGGGCCTAAAATTTGAAACAACCTACAAGTATAGAATTTAGCATAACTAAAGTTTAATAAATTACTTTTAACTAAAACCCATCATAAACCACCTATATAAGTCTTATGGCCAAGAAAATTTTATACATCACCAACCCTCCCTTGTTACCGTGACATTAAGGAGACATAACCCTCCCTTTTCTCTTTCATTTCCTTCCCACATAACCACATACCAACTCCTTTCTTTTTATATTAAAACACAACCATTAGGTTCCATTAAACCATACCTTTCACTTATTCAACCAAATAGCCAGCAGAACGCTACCATCATCAAGGCAAGAGGAAGCTATCTCCTAAAGGAAATGATGGCAAGTCTCCTATCCGCGGCTGAACAACAGAGGGGACAGTTATCCATTCAAATTTCCACAGCCAACACCATTCAACTTACTCACCCCACCTCCCAAAGTGAGAAGAAAATCAAAGAAAGAGTTTGCTGCAAGTAAAATTTGCCAAAGAGTGGAATTCCTGCTGCTAAAGGTGCTATAACTCTCGGTTAGCAATCAAGAAAATGGAACTCTCACGAGACAGGGGACAACGAAGACTATAAAAGGAGAAAAATACATCTAAGTCGGTGGAAGGAGAACAAAGTAACCAAAGAATAATATAATAATATAACTTAATGGCCTCAATTAATTCTTAAAACGTGTGGTAAGAAATTTTAGATATATATATATTTATATATACCAATCATTGTTCTCTAACTTATTATATACAGATATATATATATTAATTTTTAATTGTTAATACAATTTTCATGAACTGAAATTTAAATCCAATTCAGTGGTAAACTTTAATTTATTTACATAAAAATAAATACTTTCTTACTTTAATTTGTCACAAGAAAATTTATTACTTACGTAATTATGATAATTTACATACCATATCCTAACATATATGTTAGACTATAGGGTTATAACAATCTCCTCTCCTTAAAAAAATTCGTCCCGAATTTTAACGGAGAGTCATAAAGGGATATAGGTCACCTAAATTTTTTTTTTTTTTTTTTTTGCTGACATTAAAGTTCACTGTACATGGGTAGAGAGGTTAAGAGAATCGAATAAGATTCTCCTTGTATATGCCTTCTGGTTCATTTTGTGGTGCTAGAATTTAAAAATGAAATCTTTATGACATTAGGAGTCTTATAAGAATAGGAAGTATCCTATTGCCACTCCACATATCGTTCCACAACCATCTCCTTCACTATCTACCATGAAATCACTAATAACACCCATATCATATTTAGTTTTCTTACCACTCATCTCTGGTTTAACTACTTGTGCTACCTTTACCGCTTCCACAAAAGTGGATCTCACTTCAAGGTTAACTTTATGACTTCTTAATTTACATAAATATACTTAAACTTTTGTTGAACATCGAACAAAATATATTTATTTTCTTGTACACACATTCATAAACCATTCTAACTCATAATTTTTCGTTTTTATTTAAATACCAATTATTACTTTTAATTAATTTGATTATCTAATTTTTCATCAAGCTTAAATCAAGCCTTTCAATGTTAACATAATTCCAATTCTACTTTTTAATGAATGACTTTACCTTTCTATATTAATCTACTTGAATTATAAATTATTTATTTCATATTCCTAATTAAGTTTAAAAGAATTACAATTGACTTATTTATTTTATCTATACTTACCCTTAATTTTATAATCAAGAATTACATCATATTATTCAAATTTCATAATCCAATCTCATATTATACTAATTAGTTAAGTTTGTGATTGATATATGTTCTGATTATACATATAAAATCACATATACATCTATGTATATATATATATATATATATATTAAATCTTATTTAATATCATTCACATAATTTATTGACTTAATGTCTATTATATTCATGTTATGTATCACCACCATTCAATATACATATCAATATTTACTTGTTTTACTAATTAAACTTTCACTCTATCTCAGCTTTCCCATACTGTCATATCATATTGTAACAGTCTATAATTAGTTAGCCGATATTATTGGATGGATTTTCTCTTTGAATAATAAGCATTGTAACGGGGGTTATCAAAATTGATGTATTTGTTATGAAATGAATTAAATAGAAATATTAGGATCCAACAAAAGTCTCAAATCCGAAAACTATTCGATGCAAATTTTAAATTTAACTTTTCATTAAAGATTAAAACATACTCGCTCAATCCCAATAGATTTCAAACTATAAACTCATTATATCAAAATTTCATATTCGGAGAATTTAACACCGTTTTTCATTGTATCTTTTAAATGTTTACGAAACCCCACAAAACGATATAACGGATTATTAGGAAGAAACATCTAGCTTATTTAGCCTTTTTCAAGGATACTCAGGTAGGGTGTCCTCCTATGAATTATATTCCAGTGGTGAAGGAGTTTTCCAATGTAGTTCCCGAAAAGCTTCCTACCGATTGAGAAATGGAATTTAGCATTGACTTATTACCTGGTACTTAATCAATTCTATGTCCCTTTAACGGATGGCTACTAGAGAGCTAAGGGAGTTTAAAATACAATCGTAAGATTTATTGGATAAAGGGATTCAATCATCCCAATTCATCTCCTTGGGGTGCTCCTGTTTTGTTTATAAAAAATAGCTCGTTTAGATTGTATATCAATTATCAACAATTAAATAAGGTCACAGTTAAAAATAAGTATTCTCTTTCCAGGATTGATGATTTATTTGATCAATTGTAAGGAGCTTAGTGCTTTTCTAAGATTAACCTTTATTTAGAATATACCATCTTCAAATTAGGAAGGAAGACATCCCAAAGACTGCTTTACATCTTTTGGACTTACCAATGCTCTTGTAGTGTTCATAAACTTGATGAATCCGATGTTTAAGCCTTTCTTGGATCAGTTTGTCGTCGATTTCATTGACCACATACTAGTATATTCTCGAAATGAACAGGAACATGGGCAACATCTTGGTATTGTATTGCAAACACTTAAGGAAAATAAACTTTACGCTAACTTCTCTAAGTTTAAATTTAATTCATATGGATTCTAAAAAGATAATAATTCAGAATTGGCCCTGTTAGAGCCCGATTTCCTAGTGTCTATGTTAAGATGTTGTACGTTAATTCTTCGTAATTATATCAGTAATGAATTTGCTTAAAATAAATTGAAGTGTGAAAATTTATATAAGTGAATTATAGTTTCAATTCTATTAGTGATGGGGAGGTAAATTCCGGTATTAGTTAAAAGTTAATTACAAGTAAATCGAAGTATATGAGTGTATAATAAGCTAGGAAATTATGAATTTAAATGAAGGTATACAAAGATCCGTATATACATATGCATTTAGTTATGAATATAGATATACCTACTAAGTAAGACTTTTTGTAGGCCACACAAATAAATAAATGGATTTTAAAGTAAAGTATATAGGAGAGAGAGCACTACCTTATTGTTTTATCTTTCTCTGTCATTTCGAGAAGCATCGCCTTCCTTCATCCTCTGCTGGCCGAGCATTTACAGTCCTTGGTGCATGATGATCTCCTCTGAACGGTGAAGTTTCTCTTGTGCAGCACCTCAATTTCATTTTCCTCATGGCGGAAGCCGTCCTTGCTCCTGAAACATGATGGAACGTGAAGCATCTTGCTCTGTTTTTTTTCATTTATGATGTCCGTCAGCCTTGGTTTTGTTGGCTAGCTGTTCAAGTTTCCTTTGATTGTTTCCAGCTTTAAATTTATGGGTGCCGTGGCATGAAGGAGTGGGAGGTACTTGAGGGGGGTCTAAGTGCGTGAATAATAAAGGAAGGTAACTACTTCTTTTAGGGTGGTATTGTTGGCTGAACGTGTGAGTGGTTAAAAAGGGTATGAATGGTTGATTTAATAAGTTTTTAAGAGCATAGTAGAAGATTATGAAGGAGTGATTATGTGAATTTAAGAATTGAAAAGAACCACCCAGCTGCTGTCCCCTGTTTGGGCAGCAACTTGGTTGTCTAATTGTTTGTATAATTGATAGTAATTGAGAGGAAGAAAGGGAAGATGAAGTGAGACATTGTAGCCTTGGCAAGGGATGACAAACCATGAACTGGGTATAAGGATTGTGAGTGATCTCCCTGTTAGATGAATTAGAAACGGAGATAAGTGAATTAGACTCTAATTAAGTTAATCTAGAAAAATTAAAAGCAAGTATTATAAGTGAGAATTGGAAATATGTTAATATTTAGAAGTTTAATTCAAGTTTATTAATTAGGTAAATAGATCATTGGTGTAAGAATAATGATATAAGTTAAGAAAATTTTGTTGGTATATATATACTGAGATACACATAAGGAATAGATAAGTATATATATATATATATGGTAGGTGGCTATATGAAAATTTAAAAAAGAATTGAGTTGTCAACGATTATATTAAGCTATTTACATTCATTCGGGAATCATAGAATTAACCTTGAAAGAAATGGGGATAAATCATAGGAATTGAGAGGAAAACATATTATGTATTTTGAATAAATATTTTGGGGAAATATAAATGTTACTATAAACATAGAATTTGATTACACGAATATCTTTAGATATGACAAGTTGAAATTTATAGAATTAGTTATAAAATAATTATTTTAAATAATATTCAAATAGATGATTTTCAGTTTCGGAGCGTGTCGATGACATTTTGACACTGTCACAGGCTAGGCGGACTAACGAGTCACATCTGTGAGCTAGTGAGTGAATCATGTGCTTTATGGTTATCAGATTTTATTTTATTTTTTTTGTGCCATTACGTGTATACTTGAATTATATGAGTTATACTGTAATCTAAGCAAATGAGTGATTTCAGCTATTAGATTGAATGATATGTGATTGATATTGATTGTGTTTGATAAGAGCCAACTCGTGAACATTTTCTGGAAAATGATTTGTTTTTTTTTTTTATCTCTGAAATTAAAAGTCCAAGTACACCTAGGATACCTTGATTTAAAATTATGAGAAATTCTGATTCTGATAAATATTTTTTTCTAATGAGAGTACTCAGCCCCGGTGTGATAGATTTGTGTACAGAGAATAATTTGTTGTGCGGGCGCTTAAATGCCTGGTGGGGGGAGATATTGTTGTGCGGGGCTGAGTTACCGTTGGCCTTTTGTTTGTTTAGTTGATTGTGTAATTGTTGATTGATTTATATAAGTTGGTTGTTGTTTTGGAATTGTAAGTTAAGTGAATTGCGATTATAGTAACTACGTACGTGTATTAATAAATTTGAATATGAGTTGTAAATTATGATATTTGTGTTGTATGATGCTAGTACCTATGGGGTACATGATTTACTTACTGAGTCTTTGTGACTCACCCTTTCTATTGTGGTTATTTTCTTTAGATCTCAGGAAATCGCAGCTAAGCGTTATATAGGGCTATCCTGCTAACTCTGCAGCGGCATAGTATATCTTGGAAATCACACACTTGGAGCGTAAAGGGCATTACTTGCAGTCGATTAGGGTGTCATGCATGGTTGTAATGGATACTGTAATTATTATATTGTTGTCCTGTTTTGTTAGGAGCGGAGCTCCTCTGCATATTATAGCATTACATTTTACTATTGACTTAAATCCAAGTTGTTTGCTTATATTATGAGTATGTTCCACCGTACGGAGAACTTTTACCAATATTTTTATAAATCATTTATGTTTAACTGTCGGTACCGGATATTATTTTAACTAGATAATATTTTGATAGTATTGACTTCAATGTATTTTTAAATTGTGCGGCACACTACTTGCATATTCAGGGTTACAGGGGTATGGACACCCATTCTTCCGACCAGTCACACCCTCATTTGGGGTATGACAGGCCCCGACCAACTATTATTTATGAAATTCAAAGTTTTCTGGGTTTCGCTAGTTATTACAGGAGGTTTGTTGAGAATTTCTCTCATATGCAGCTCTACTTCATTGGTTATGGAGAACAGTTTCCAGAAAGTTATTCCTTCTTGGTCTAAGCTTAATAACATTCCAAGTGTAAAAAGAGTCTTTACCATTTATCAAATAAATTACAAATATTGGAGAAAGGAAAATTTTAACTACTGTAAATCATTACACAATCAGAAAGAATCATTCTTTTCTTTTAATTGCAAAGTGTATTATTTCTAAGATTCGACATTTAATATAAAAATTAGTTTGCAAGCGTGATATAAAAAAAAACTTTTCATGCTTTCCAAGACGAGGACTTGAGAGAAAATAGATAGGCTAGACGTGTATATATGTATCCACAATTCACCTCACTATAAAATAAACAGGTGTGAAGTGGATTTCTTCAATAATTCCTAACCACACACAAACTTAGATAATTTAAACTTTATTCTTTACTCTTTTAGTCACTGAGTGCGTTGGTTCTAAGCATTGATATTCAATATCGAGATTGGTTTACAAACTTAACGTTGGAAAGAAAACCTTTCGTATCTCGTAGAAATAAATAAACGGACTACACATGTATGTGCATTTTTCATGGTTCATTTCTATGTGATAGTACATAGGTTTTAACATGGACCCATGTTAAAACCTTGAAGTATATTCCTCATTTAAAATTTAGATTAATACAAATTAATTAAAAGTAATAATTGGTATTTAAATAAAAAGGAAAAATTTATGAGTTAGAATGGTTTATGAATGTGTGTACAAGAAAATAAATATATTTTGTTAGATGTTCAACAAAAGTTTAAGTATATTTATGTAAATTAAGAAGTCATAAAGTTAACCTTGAAGTGAGATCCACTTTTGTGGAAGCGGTAAAGGTAGCACAAGTAGTTAAACCAGAGATGAGTGGTAAGAAAACTAAATATGATATGGGTGTTATTAGTGATTTCATGGTAGATAGTGAAGGAGATGGTTGTGGAGCGATATTTGGAGTGGCAATAGGATACTTCCTATTCTTATAAGACTCCTAATGTCATAAAGATTTCATTTTTAAATTCTAGCACCACAAAATGAACCAGAAGGCATATACAAGGAGAATCTTATTCGATTCTCTTAACCTCTATACCCATGTACAGTGAAATTTAATGTCAGTAAAAAAAAATAAATAAATAATTTAGGTGACCTATATCCCTTTATGACTCTCCATTAAAATTCGGGACAAATTTTTTTAAGGGGACGAGATTGTTATAACCCGATAGTCTAACATATATGCTAGGATATGGTACATAAATTATCGTAATTACGTAAGTAATAAATTTTCTTGTTATTGACAATAAATTGTGTAAGAATCAATTATGTTTAGTCATTGTGGATTCAGGGCTACGGAGGTTTGGGGTATCCATTCTTCCGGCCAATCATACCTTCATATGAGGGTGTGATATTTCTCCAAAACCTTCTACTACATCATCAATAGGCATAAGATTAACTGAACCATCACCATGCAAGGTCCATTTCTTATAGTTCTTGGTAAAACCCTTTTTATACAAGTGCAGGGTAACATCTCTTCCTAGAAACTTTGTATTATTACAAAGTTTACAAGGACACCTAAATTGTCTTGAATACACACATGAAGGATGTCGAAATGCAAAGTCAAGAAAAGCTTCAACTCCAGATAAAAATTTAGCAGTTAAAGACCCACGAATAGCACGCGGACGATCCATCCAACTACGATCGAAGTCCATGTTTCTGAAATTTTGTGCTATAAGTTGATCTCAAGTAAACATGAGAAAGAAAGTATATGATTCATGAAAGACATATATAGTTTCAATACAAGTTATTCAAGCTAGTAAGAAATGTGAACAACAGTAACAATGACACCATCCATATGAATCTTCATGTTTGAAAAATAAACACTGCATTGCCAAATTAATAAAGAAGCTGAAGCTAGAAAAAAAATTAGCATGGAAAAATAATGAAAAATCATACCATTTAAATTTTACTAATTAAATGTTTATTAGAGTGTTCGACTAGTTCACACAAGAAAAAAACTTAGAATTTCATAAACGCGTTTAAAGTCATCAAGTATGATTCCTTACTATCTTGGAACAACTCTTTGAAAGTCATCAAGTATGGTTCCTTCGTAAAATCTATTTAATGTCACTTCATGTTTATTTCATCCAAATAATAAAATAAGAAGTATTCAATTCTCATACTATGGAAGCATGAAGAAAAATCCTTAGCTGAAATTCTTTAGTAAATCCTAATACTCATAAAAAGGAGATACTTACAGAAGATACTTATTTAATGTCACCTTATGTTTATTTCATGACTAGATACTATACTTATTTAATGTCACCTTGTAGCTAGCAGACAATGTATGGTATCTAAAAGAAGGCAAATGAAAAAGAAAACTTACATTGAACAATAAATGAAGTTTTGTAAACAACATTACCAAATCAAATCAAAAGGCAAAAGATAAATACGAAGAAGAAAACATAGGAGACAGAGTCAAATAAGACTTCATATATTAATTCACTCAAGTGTAGAAATTGAAAGCAGTTAATAATACAAAGCTAGATCCATATGAATTAATTATATACAGTAACAATGCAATTCATTAATTTTGAAATACCAGGTCATTCAAATTTCAACTTAAACATTAAAATCAAAATAAAAAACAAAAGCAACATCAAAACCAATTGCACACCTAAAACTTGATTAATGTCAGCTTCAAGAGTACTCCAGTTTCAAACGGCCACAACCCTGAAATAACTAATAAATTTGTGAGTTGCAAGTAGAAAACCATAACAAATTGCATCTGTAGTTTCAGAAAGAATGGAAGAAAAAAATAAAATCCTAACCCGAGTATGATGTCTTCAGTCGCCCCAAGCACCATTCTGAGGAGTTAGCATTAAGTTTCCCATTTTCTTAGAAGAAGACACAAAAGCAAGAGTCCAGTTAGAAGAATATTGAAGAAGTCATGCAGAAAGAGGAAGCTAGCCTTGGAAAAGCACCAATGAGAACAATAAAGATGGGTTTTTCACTTACAATAAAGCTAGGGCCCTGATCGAGCAAACAATTGGCAGAAGATGCTTGGCAAAGCTGCTGGTCAGGTAGCTGGCTTCCAAGCTTTCCCGGCCACAACTTCAGTGGCAAAGAAACTGAGAAGAAACAGAGATGGAGGTCGAAGAAGGAGGAGAAAAGGTTGGCTACTATTGACTATAAACCTTTCACAGGGATTAGGATAAAGCAGAGATGGAGATCGACGATTCCTTGGTTTGGTATTTTCAGTCTGAAGGCTGAACAAAAAATGAAGAAGGAACTGCCTTAGAAAAGTTGTGTCAAATGGCAAAACGCTAAGTTTTACATCTGCTACGGCCAAGACCGTAGTATAAAATCAAAAGATTTCAAAAAAATTAAAATTTAATGGATCAAAACGTTATATTTTACATCTGCTACAGCTATAAATTATATGCTACGGTTGTAACCATAGTATAAAAGCAAAGGATTTCTTAATAAAAAATTGAATTATCAACTTATAGGCTACGGCCTAACTATAGTATTAAAATGTAATTGTCGTAGCAGATATCTAAAAAATAACGTAAACAAAAACATTTATACTCTACGGTCGTATCCATATTCTATAATAATAGCCGTATACTATAAGAGTATAGGCTACGGTTTTATCTGCTACGGCTTATAGCCGTAGCCTATAAGTCTTTTTCTTGTAGAGTTAGTATCACAGTCTCTGCTTGTTGGACGAAGGCTGCAACAGTTTCTGTAAGAATGTGGAGGGTCTGTTGCATTTGCAGAAGGAAATGTTGAATAATATTTAATTTGAAATATGTGTGGAACTGTACTCTCTATGCTGAGTTCATAACTAAGTATAGTTAAATAAATGAACACTTAAATGAATAAATTATCAAAGTTTATATCTTGCTAGCTACTTTGTTAGCACTCTATTAATTAATTATATATGTCGTCTACCTTCTTTTTTTTATACTTAAACCTAGAGACTAAACACCTTTCAACTCAATTAGTAATTGATCAACAAAGTTAAAAGTTTTAAATTAAACTTCTATAAGAAGTAAAATTTACAAGATTTCTTTATTTCTAAAATAAAAATAAAAAAACAGCCTTTTTGTTCTGCTTTACAAGTTTATTTTATTTATTTATACGTTTTATTCTTTAGAGGATCGGATCACAAATAATCCTACTGATTCTATTTTTAAACCACTCAGTTAGACTTATATGTAGATTTGATTGTATTTATCTACAAATAAATTTGTGGATGATTAAAGAGTAATCTATTATGATTAATATTTTATTCACAGTGAAGTTTTAGTTTTATTCTAATTTAAAATCTATTCATATTAAAAATATTTCGATACATAAACATGTCATTTGTATTTTCTTCATGTAAATCATTATGATTTATGTACCCACTTATCAATTTAGCATGGAAAGGAAGCTTAGCCTAGGTGATCTTTTGTCACTTTACTTTGAGCTCACTATTGTTTGAAGTAACTGATCCAGTTTGCAGATGATGGTATTGTTATCTTTATGCAAACTGTGCAGGTTCAAAAAATTTAAGATTATGTCATTTATTATGGGTGCATTTGGATTGGAGAATAGACAGAGGCCATGGTCGAACACCTCTGTCTTAACTTGCAATTTGTTTCAATGGTCCAAACACTACCAAATATTATTATGTTTGCATCTACAAATCGAGTTTCTTCATCCACAAAAACGTAGACGCTGATAGTTAAAAATAAAAAATAAATTAAAAAAGCAGACACTGATACTTATCACGTAGGCACAGAAACTGATGCATTTTGTTGCCATATTCCCCGAAACCAATCTGGTTTGCCTTTTACAATTTGCATCTGTTTAGGTAGACGTTGTTATCTTATATTGGTGTTATTTTCATCACAAGTTATCAGGATCTATATTTAATTTGATTGCGTATACAAATTGGCATACATATTTTGATTTAGCATCATTTTCTGTTCAATGCAGCACAACTATTATAATATTAATTTTGTTAAAAATACCTTCTTTTCTATGTTTGCCACTTAATGTTCACAAGTCTGCAATGATAGACATAAAAAGCTTTCCAATTTAAAACCAAGATTGTATCTCTTTATTCTCGTTCCTCTTATTTCCTCCATTGCTACTTTACTATATAAATTTGCCATGCCACCGCTCGTCCTCGCTGTTGTCCGACCAATCTTCACCGACTTCAGATTTAGGGATAGTTGTCATGAACCTGAAGGTATTATATATATATTTTTATGCATTGCATTGTATTGTTAGCTAGCTGTATAGATCTACAACTTTCTTACTTCAATATACCACATTACTTACTAATATAATGGTAAATTCATGTATAAATTAGTATATATAAGAGATGAAGTGTTAATATTGTAAGATCACTTCATTTATTATGGGTGGGTTTGGATTGACGGCGAGACAGAAATCATGGTACAACACTTTTGTCTCAACTTGTAGTCTATTTCAATGATCCAAACACTACCAAAAATTATTATATTTGTGTCTACAAATCGGGTTGCTGCGTTCATCAATATGCAGACCTTGATAGTTAAAAAAAAATTGAAAATGCAGACGCTAAAACTTACCACATAAACACAGAAAATGATGCATTTTGGTATCATATTCTCCGAACCAATCTATTATTAGTGTTTGACTTTAATTTGATTGCATCTAAAAATTGGCTGACGTAAATATTTTGAATTGGCATCATTTTCTACCAAATTCAATGCAGACGCAATAATTATAATATATATATTTTTTATTTTGAAAAATATCTTCTTTTTTGTATATGCCACTTATTATTCATGAGTCTGCAATGGCAGACGCAAAAAGTCTTCCCAGCTTAAACCAAGATCATATCTTTTTCTCATCCTTCCTCTTATTTCCTCCATTGACACTCTATATATAGATTTGCCACGCCACTGCCCGTCCTTGCTATTGTCCGACCAATCTTCACCGGCTTCAAATATAAGGGCAATCACCACGAACCTACAGGTATTGTATATATATTTTATGCATTATGTTGTATTGTTAACTAGTTATATAGATCTGAAACTTTCTTCCTTCAATATAGCACATTGCTTACTCACACAATGATAAATTCATGTATAGATTAATATTTATGAGAGATAAGGTGTTGGTATTGTATTATAATATATGATTTAGGTAGGGTATAAATTGAAGTCATGGTATAGAAAGGGAGCCAATTACTAATAGTTGAAAAATTAAGCGAAATCATAATTAGCTAGTGCCTAGCTTGTCCAAACTCTTATATATTAATTAGAATTAGAATTTCTCAAGTGTTACGTTTTTTCTTAAATAAGTCCTAATGAGTTTAAGTCAAATTAAAAATCTAAATGCCTTAAAATCTTGAAAATATATTTATCCATGCCTTAAAACATTAAAATATTAATTTAATTAAGTTCAATAATATGTCCAAATACTTAGATAGGTAAAGTACAAATCATACCAACTTAATTCTAGCAAATAATAAATCTTAATGAGTTACAAATCATACCATCTTAATTCTAGCTAATAATAAATCTTAATGAGTTTAAATCCAATAAAAAATCCAGATGCCTTAAAACCTTGAAAATATTTTTATCAAAATGTCTTATGTAATAAAATCTTCTAACTAATATTGTGACAAAAGTTGAATATATATAAAATAAAATAAAGGAAAGCCCCAATAAAACAATAAACTTTAAAACAAGACCTTCAAAACCATAATCACATACAATCCAAACAACAACAACATAACATCTTAGCTAATTGAACTTTGAAGAAATTATTTTAGCAATTTATATAGGTAATTAATTATTGTTCTTCCCTTATAAATAATTCTTACCTTCAATTATTACCATGATCCAATTATACATTGACAGGAAATCTTATTACATAATTTTAATGCATTCACAAGAAGGCTTATTTCGTATTTTAATTGTATTGCATATTCTTGTTATTCCCATCTTTGGTTACTCAATTATTTGAATTTTTTTTTTATTTGAAGATTTGTTGGGGCAATCATGAATCCAATGACATATGCAACCACATTTGCAGTATTTATTCAATTATATTATCTACAACAACCTTGGAGATAATGCATGTGAGTAAATGCCATGTTGATTGATGAAAATGATGATAATTAGTAGCAAATATGTTCATATATAGTTCATATCGAAGTCAAAGTTATTTACGAGCTAGTTATGTTATTCATTTTATAAATAACTAATATAATCATATAACTTGTTGTTTCAGGTATATATATTACAAATTCATTCCTAGAGAATCAAGAATATATATTACAAAGTCATTCTAGAGATATGAATTCTTTTTAATTTAATTTTTATTATGAGATTCTTGAATAGTATTTTTATGCTCAAGTTATAGTTTAAATACAAAATCTTTGGGTTCAAGGTGCAAAACAACCAAGTATATGTTTGTTTTGGATTCTGAGAGTATCGGCATGACCATGAGGATGAATAAGATATGTAGGAAGAAGCAAAATATCATTTGGATATTAGACTAATATTACAGTTTCGAGGCAAAAAAATTGTACCTCTGAGTTTATGAGGCAAAACTGGTCAAATACAAGTTCATTTTGGATTCCGGGAGTATCAGCACTACCTCAAGGAAGAATAAGACCTATAGAAAGAAACAAAATGTCATTTGGATCAATGGTTAGGATATTAGGCTAATGTTATAGTTTTAAGGCAAAAGCTTTGCAACTTTGGGTTATGGGGGCAAAATAATCAAATACAAATCCATTTTGAATTCCAAGAGCACTAACACAATCTTGGGGGTGAATAAGACCTACAAAAAGAAATGAAATGCTATTTGGA
This sequence comes from Quillaja saponaria, assembly GCA_029379385.1. Taxonomy (NCBI): domain Eukaryota; kingdom Viridiplantae; phylum Streptophyta; class Magnoliopsida; order Fabales; family Quillajaceae; genus Quillaja; species Quillaja saponaria. Next base: position 21,409,288 of record CM055614.1, on the reverse strand, counting down.
TCAATGGTTAGGATATTAGGTCAATGTTACAGTTTAAAGGTAAAAGCTTTATAACTATGGGTTTGGGGAATAAACAATCAAATACAAGTTCATTTCAAATTCTTAGAGTACCGACACAACCTTGGAGATAAATAAACATATGGGAAGAAACAAAATTTTATTTGGATTAACGGTTAGAATAATATACCATTGTTACATTTTTAAGGCAAAAGCATTATAACTCTGGATTCAAGAGGCAAAATAGTCAAATACAAGTTTGTAACATATTCTGAAAGTATCAGCATGACCGTGTGGATGAATAAAACCTGTCAGAAGAAACATAATGTCTTTTGGATTAACGGTTAGGACAATAGGCAAATGTTACAGTTTTAAGACAAAAGCTTTGAAATTTTTGCTTAATTTGTCGAAGTTAGAGTTTTAACTTATATGCATATTAATAATTACTATAACTTATTTATTTTGATAATTTTAGGTTGAACCTCTTACTTCCACTCATTCGCACCTCAGTTAGGATAACGAGCAAGCTCAAGACGACGAAAACTTAGGATTATAAGATAGTTTTTTCCACAATATTTGTAAATAATATTAATATTATGATGATTTTTGTATAATATTTTCTATTTATATAAAAGTTAGAATTTAAATATAAAATATATTTTTATACATGTATAAAACTAAATTTATTTTTCCATCTTCCGCAATAAGATTATTTGCTTTTGCCTTTTGCAGACCCAAATAAAAATAAAATAAATTAAATATTGCTTCTGATTTTATGCATATGGATACAGACAAAGTTATATCTACGTCTAGGTTAAGGTTATACAATATATGGACTTCAGACGGAAAGATGTGACAAATAATTAGTGGCGTCTATATATTGTGTCTGCTTAACAAATGTAGAAAAATAGACACGAATAAAGTTTGTGTCTGCATAGACATATAAAATAATATCTGAGTCTAGGGTTACTGTATCTGTTTTTGTGTCTGGAATCAAACACAAATAATGTTATTTCTTGTAGAGAAAAACTTTGGTCAGAGAACTTATTTTATGTACAAATTACCAAAAAAACATTAATGTTTAATGTACTAAAAATAAACAAATTAAACAATTTTAGATTAATTAGTTTGGATTTTTAATTTAAATTAAAGTAATGGTTAACCAGTTTTGATTTTTAATTTAAATTAAAGTAATGGTTAACCAGTTTTTATTTTTAATTTAAATTAAAGTAATGTTTAATCAATTTTGATTTTTCATTTAATTTAAAGTAGTCGTTAATGAGTTATGATTTTTAATTAAATTTTATTTTTAATTTAATTTAAAGTAATTATTAAATCAGTTTTGATTTTTAATTGAAATTAAACTAATTATTTCCACACAAACAAATTTTATTAAAAAAACTAAAGTTGAATTACAATAAAAGAAAACAAAATACAAATACTCAGAGGTTTCAACTAATTTTCAATCATCATTGAATCCAGAAAACTCTTTTATTGTTTCTAGGACAAGGAGAATAGAGGGGGTTGATCCCTTAAGAGCATACTTTTGGTTCGAGGAGGATGAGAGACGCGAGATTGGCTCACCCTCTACTTAGTCACCTCTTGTAGCTCATAAATTGAATATTGCATGACACCCATAGCTTGACCCTTGGCCTTGCTCTTCCTCCTTTGTGGGATAGTAGCCCCACTTGCAGATGAGATACTAACCCTACTAGTGTCAATCGCAAACGATGTAGATGATGGACATTGTTGAGTATAGTTAGTACGTGGCACACCATTCGCAGAGACATGACTAGCCGAAAGATTGAATAACCAAAACCTTTGTAACTCTGACTTCAAGACAAAATAACAAACACGACACTTGACCTAACTAAAGAATAAAAATAAATTTTATAAACAGAAGTTCACTGTAAAATTTTATTTTTTGAAACAAATAACAATTTACTGCAAATTTTGGCCGAGGTTCCCTATAATGTGGAACATGCCTCAAAATACAAACACATGTCCTGATTTCACACAATAGCACTAAGGAAAATAACTAGACTATTACATCATACAAAATTAGACACCCCACAGTTTTAGTATGACTGTAAACTTTCATCCTTGACTTCAAGTCTGAGATCCTGAAAAATATATTGTCATAATCTGTTGTTAGGTCACGAGCTCGGCCACAACATATATTGAACTCTTGTTAATAAATAAAAAATCCACGAAAGGAATGAGTCCTATGGACTCTATGAGTGAAAAATCATACCCAATGGGTACTAGCATTACTCAATACAAGTATATAACATATATAGTTAATTATCATCATGTGACAATATTCATGACTTAATTAAAAATACACGTACACATTTGTAATCATCATAACTTCACAACTTACATGATTCATAAAATCACAAATTAATCAGAGCCATCACAACATACAAAACAAACAAAGGGCCAACGAGTAACACAGTTTCGCACAATAGTATCACCCTCAACTAAATAAGCCCGCACAATAGATTAATCTTCGTACATAATCAATTTCACCGAGGCTAAGCACTCAAATTTTAAAAAATATTTATTAGAATCATAATTTCCCCGAGATTTAAAATCAGAATATCCTAAGTGCACCTAGAATTCAATTTTGAAAATAAAAAAATAAAAAAATAAATCATTTCTCAGAAAAATTTCAATTTGTTGGCCCTTATCAACCAATAAACAATTTCAAATAAGCATGATTCAAATCACTCTCTAAAACATTACACTTGCACATTTATTTAAATACACATAAAATTACACATAATAATCTAGCCCCCAAGAGTAGCAATTAACTACTCACCTTCAACTGATTCCATTCATCAATTGCACTTGCGTTCACACACATTATTAGGTCAATATTAGTATCTGGGACTGAAATTCATATTTCTAAATAATACTTAGTTCATAAATGTTATTGTTATAACATTTTAATTAAAAGCCTATATATCAACTTTTATAGGTTTCTTTATGATGGCTTTCTATTAAGCTATTATATGTCAAGTAGTATAAATTGTACTTTATATGATAAGGTTGATAATGAAGAGATATTTTAGATGTCTTGACAATGCATATGGTAGAAAGAAACTGAAAAGTTAGAAAACTCTAGTGAGCTAAAAATGTCAAAACTGTCCAAACTTGAAATTTGGACCAATATTCGCTCTAATAATGATATCTTTCTCTAAAAAATTCAAAATATAGTTTTGTAAAATTTATTAAATATTAGACACATTTAGCTGTATAATAGTATATTATTTGTAATTTTTAGATTTATATATCAATACAGTTTATTTTTCGAAATTGCATCAAATTCTACAAAACGCAGGATTTTGATAGTTTTGACCTTACCTTAGTTATTTGAACATAACTTTCTCTATAAAAAATGAAATCCAATTCCTTTTGTTGCATTTATTAATAGATAAGTATATCTTTCTAAATGGGTATTATATGTATTATTTAGATGTGTATATTAGTACAGTTAATTATTTAAAGTTTACTTTTTTATGCATTTCATAACCTCCTTGGATATATGTTTATTTTTACTTACATACTTAATCAAATTTAATGAAACCAATTTGAAACATTAACTTTAGGATGTTATCTAGCTTCAATACAGTTTATTTTTTGAAATTGCATCAAATTATGCAAAATGCGGGATTTTGGCAACTCTAACCTTACCTTAGTTATTTGAACATAACTTTCTCTAGAAAAAATGAAATCCAATTCCGTTTGTTGCATTTATTAATAGATAAGTATATCTTTCTAGATTGGTATCATATGTATTATTTGGACGTGTATATTAGTACAGTTAATTATTTAAAGTTTACTCCTTTATACATTTCATAACCTCCTTGGAGATATGTTTATTTTTACTTACATACTTAATCAAATTTAATGAAACCAAGTTGAAACATTAACTTTAGGATGTTATCTAGCTTTCTTTTAAGCATTTTAGCACAAATCTTAAAGGCAACTAATTTCATTGCTTGCATATGTATATATAACAACTAATATGACTAACCTTAATCCATAAAATTCAACATTTCCTATACTTCTGACATTAGCTTTTAAGTTGAATTAATCATTTAAGGATTATTACAATCTTGAATTATAGAAATTAATAACAAATCAACACTGAATCCTCCATTAATCACCGCTCTAGCTTCCAAATTCCTAATTTTTCTGCTACCACTACTCTTCACCAAATACAATGACCCACTACTCAAGCAATCATTCCATTGTCTTTTGAATCATACTATTATTTCCATAAGCTTTGGACATCAAGGTAATACAAGATTAATTTCCACTCTTAATACCTTCTGGCAACTTACGTCCTTTAACATATTTTATGTGCACTTATGGAAATACATTATAATCTGACATGACGAAGCAATTCAAGATTGACGCACCCATCTATACATAGTAAGGCAATAAACAAAATCCTAATTTAATTATGAGTTATCAACATCAAATGAAACCAGCAATTGATGGTGGTAAGTCCTTACAAGACGGCAAGGCATATTTCATTGCTCTCCTCCCCCTCCCAATACTACGGAACCATCTTGCTTGACTTGTACAGTAACCCAAAATCACATGACAGATTTAATACAGTGGAGGAGTTTACTGGTGGAAGAGTCCCCTTTGTGGTGGATGACCATAATGTTCAACAACCAAAAGGGTATCAATACTAAAAAGCCAACAATTCCCATACGTAGAAGTGTAATACGAGTTTTAATGTCATGAATCTTGAGATGTCATTAAGTAATTTAAAATTGTACAACTGATCAAAGTTCAAACATTTTCAAAGATGTAGATCGCGTAAGTAGCATGTGAGCAGGAAAACAGTGAAGAATGAAGAAAATTGAAAAAAAAATACCCATCATTATTTCTTGAGCTCCTCTATAATATGGAGTGGTTAGTGTTCTAAACCTCTCAAGTTGGCGCCAAAACATGAGGGAATTCAGGAGGATTAACCTCTCGGGTAGGGCAGGAATTTCAAGATTCCAAGCACACTTGAAAAGCTTCAAGATGCAGGGGATCAAACAGGAGAAAAGGAAATAGAAGGAGTTGGCTGCTATGGAAGGTTTCACAGCAAAACAAGGAGGTTACACACTCATGGCTTGCTTAGGAATTTCTCTTCAGCTAGAAAGATTTCAAGGAAAGTTCAAGAAGGGAAGAAGATGAAAACGAAAAGAAAAACAAGGCTAAGAAAAAAAACAGAGGAAGAGAGAGTCGGTTAAGATAGAACAAGGAGGAGAGAACCAAAATACAAAAAAAGTCAAATTCAAAAAGTTATAGCTTTAGAAAAATGAATGGTGAAGATTAATTCCTATTTATAAATATTCCTTACATTTGTTTCCTATCTTATTATATTCACACCTTAGATTCACTTAATAATAAAATTTACACAAAAAAAGAAATCTAATCTCAAGTTAACCCGTAATATATACATACATACTTATATATATTAATGTTCATTTATTTTAAATTTTAATTTGCGCAAAACTTACATTCATCTATTCACAGTAAGTTTCATACCCTCATTTTAGCACGTACGCTAACTATCAGGTTATAACAATACATATTCAGGTTCATCATCATCAACCAATATAAAATTTCAGAAGATTGAGTATATGCTTATGATCTTGAAGTATAATGCCCAGCAAAGAAAAAGTCCAGCTCGTCAGCTAATTTAAAACTATTATTCTTGAATAACTTCACTTCCTTGCCCTGTTACTTTATTAAAAAATATATATATATTAGATATAGCTAATTTAAGTTTTTTGAACATAAAATCGAAAGATTTTCAATAAATTTACCTTCGCTTGTTATTCCCATCACTCATTCTTACTCATCCACTTTTGTTTACCGGATTCAATCGAACACTGGTCTACTTCCCTAATTTTCAATACAGGCTCCATTCTTTTACAGTCGATCCCACTTATTTTTGAAATGATAGTATTTTAAGGTATGCCTGGTAAGCTCAATGAATCTGACATTGATACTTGCCCAATCGGTAGCTTTAAATACGCAGGCCATCCTTATTTTTTCCTTCCTTGATATAGCAATCAACCAAAATCTTGGCCGCTTGCGATCTCCATACCAGTCTACCATTATTATCCATTTTGAACAATAAATGAATTTATTGTCTAAAATAGATAACAATTACACCAATCATATTTGCACAAGTGTTTTTTTTTTTTTTATTTCTTTTGTAAAATATACATAGAACTTATTCGTTGCTCCATTGGCTTACAAAAAGGTGTTCCAAACACCAGGAAAAACTTTTCACTATGATTTTGGCTGCCTAAAAAAGTCTACATAATTTTATACCTAAAGCTCTAATATCAAGTTGTCACGTCTTCCACTTTTATAACGAATCATTTAGAAGAGTGATTGGTAAGTTTCACCTTGAGATTACCAAATAAAGGTTACAAAGCCTTTCAATAACTACTTAAATCATCCTCAAGGGTATAGGAGTCTCGATAACCAAAAACATAACATTTTATAAATTATAAGAAAATCACTTAATATTCAACGAGATTACATGATTGGAGTTTCTTTTTATTGCCCTAGAATTTAATTTTATTGGTAAACAAGACATTTACATATCCAAGAAAATAAAGAAGTTTAACAAGACATGTTCCAAATAGTAAATGAAAACAAATTGTGAGCAAATATCCTCCGGCTCCCCAAAGTAATGTGAATTTCGCACTTATTTATTGAAAAAGACATGCAAATATATAATTGACGATTTTCATAACTCAGAAAAAAAAAAATATATTGTCTTTTAAGTCCCACTCTTTCTAAATCCTTCTTTAGTTATTTTAAAATTCAAAAATTAAAATAAAATCAGATAACACAAAATCTCTTATTTGTAACCACCAAACTATTTAATTAAAATTACATTTATAACTATATATATGTTGTTATTATTATTAATTATTTTTTTTATCTTTACGTGAGGTCTCATACAACATCTATATATATACATTATTTTAAAAGCCACAAAACCCTTATGGTCTCCTACTTTATAATAAATATGAATTAATTAAAAATATATATAATTTAATTTTTCTCTCATAATAGCTACCTATTATCTTACCCAAAAACATAAATTAAATATTTTTTATTAATTAGAAAATTAAAAGAAATTAATTTTTTAATAAGTGTCCACTTCCCTCCCACTTTAAAAAAAAAAAAAATTATTTGACATGTGAGTTATCTACTGTTATTTTAAACCAGAGGCAATTAATAACTGCTTCAAATATAACACTATCTGTACTATGTACTTAGATCCTTATTAAGATACCAATTTGGATCAGGATCAGGTTTTGGAAGAGCCAATTCAGTTTCAGCCAAGCTATTGATCCAAACACATTGGAAATATATATCAGTTAAAAGTGATTTTGCCTTAACACCTCCCTTTTAGATTTCCAAAACACCAATTTCATCTGCCTCAGGAGAGAGACTTCCCACATTAAAAACAGAACAGAAAACTAGTGACACTTTAATTCTCATAAGCTTTCTCAGGGGTCTTAGAAGTCTTAGCTTAAACTGTTTCTGAGAACATTATATTCATTTAAGCGTTTTAGTAAGTATGACCATCACTAGGGAGATTTAAGGTTCTTGTGTCTCACTCTCTCTCTCCCTTTCTGTAATTAGTTGCACTTTGCATGGAAAATTGCTTGAAAGTAAGTAGTACTAACAGAACAGCGCATGGAGACAAGGCATCCAAGGTATTAATTAATTGGTGGCTGGAATTTGTATCATGGTCAATATAATATATAATATCATGAACTTTATTAAACTTGCACATTAATTGAGCTGGAAATTAAATCATTACTACATGAGATGTTACCAACTAATTAACTCATCAACTCAGGAAATTAAGTGTCGATCAAGAGATTATTGTTTGCCTTACTATATTTGTTCTTCATTTATTCATGATGAAGAACAGTAAATATATATATATATATATAACAAGCTGGAGTAGTGGACACCCTCAGATGCATCATGCATGGTGTCGGATCCATTTATTTAATTTGGTTTAGGTTCAATTAACAGTTCCTTTGACAATAGCAAGCAAATCCTTGACAAACACCACCCAGCAAATGGTCTTGTTTCTTGCAAGTACTATCACAGCTGCTGTCTGTGAAGCATGGACCTCTGTATTTTCCACTCGGTGCCTGGCAAATCCTCGCTTCTGTCTTCTGCACCACTGTTTCATCTGCATTAATTAATTTGCTCATCAAATTAACAGATCAATCAATACTTATGCAGGTAATTAATTTAATTATTAGTATAAATAGGAGAGGAGAGGAGAGGAGAGGAGAGGAGAGGAGAGTTATTAATTATGGCTTACGGGCTGCTAAGACAATGAGAAATAAGAAGAAGAATCCAAGTGATTTGGTCTCCATAACAACAAGTGAATTAATGTGCAATTTGAGTTTACTATTAGCACATGCAATTAATCTAGCTATATGTATTTAATTTAAACCTAATGTGCTTGCTATTTATAGAAGTCACTGACTGAAGCTCCATTGGATATTAATTTGGAATATCGCAATTGGAAGATAATTGATCCGAGAATTTGAAAAGACCGACAGCAAATTGATCAGGACAGTGACAGTGGACCACTTGATCGATCAAGACTTGTCATGATTTTTAATGCATCAGAATACTGAGGGTCCAACGACGTGCGCCTAGCTACCTAACTCACTAATACGTGGTAGATGGTGTGTTCCATATACACGTACCAATTTCGTCTTTAATTTCTATTGAATCATTGCAATAGCAAGCCAAATCATATTTTTTTTCTTTCTTTTTATTTATCTTTTTCTTTACAATAATTAATGTATATTTACTGTACTTATTAAGATTATATATATATATATAGATATATAATTTTATAAAATATTTATTATAGTAATTAACATATTTAAAATACAAGATTCTTGAGAGCAGAATGATTACCTAAACTACACAATAGGAATGGATCCATTTGGATTATGATATACCCACTTTGCAAATTGTAAGTACGCCCTCTTAATATAGATGAAATGAAACTGATACTTAAAAAAATTGACATATATCGATTCATCACATAGATTGAAAACTAATAAAACGGTTTAATCATTAGGTCACGACTGAATCGACTTATCCGTATCTTAATTTATTTATATTTTTAATCTGATCAATGTAAATTATTTAAAATAAGACTAAAAAATTTATAATTATCTTAATCTCAATAATTACAGCCTCGTATTTATAGAGCCTCAAAAAAATTATGTTAAATATAATAAGTAAGTATATATGTTAAACTATAACAACAAGGTGCTATAGATAAAAAAATTATAACAATTCTAATCTTTAAATAATTTTTATCCATATATTCTTTACACATTCCACAAGATGAAGATTCTTAAAAAAATATTTATTTTACACCGTGTCCCGAGTACGCTTAATCATTTGTATCGATACAACAACAATTACAACGTCTTACTGCATAATTATAATGGTATTTTATTGTAACTCATCAAAAATACTTGAACAATTGTAGCAAAAATAAATAAACACTGGAACAAGTACTCTCTATCACTCCATGGATGTGTTCTTGATGAACAAGACGCTATGAGAGTTGTTTGGCATCTAGTGACAAATAAAAATAATTGCGACTTATTAATAAACAAAAGTAATGACAATTCCTATTTTTTTCTTAACATTTCAAATAAATTCTATAATAAATTTATATTGTTAGGAACTCTTATTTTTAAGAGTTATTTACAAATAAATTCTAAATTTTAGATTGAAACTCTTATACTGTCCTAAACCTTTTTTTATTTTCAAATTTTAATTTAAAATATTATTTAAGTTAAATAATTTTTTTTTTAAATTTCATAATATACAATTTTAAAAAATAATAATTTATTATTTAATCATTAATGACAAAATAAAGTTTCTAAAAATAATAAAAAGTTATCATTATCTCTTTTCTTAGTTATTTTTTTTTTAGAAACATTCAACAACAAAAAAATATTTCAAAATCAATTTGTGTTATTATTATTATTTTCATAATGAGAACTGAAAAAAATAAAACTAAATTTATTTTATAAGAAAAAAAGGGCAAAAAGTGAAATACGCTTGAATTTAAAATTACTTATGAAGATAATTTGTTTTTTTTTTGTAAATAATAAACGGGTGATGAAAACTTCATATATGAACTTTGATTTTAGTATTAATAATTTGTACACATGTAAGATATTTGCTTATTTGTCAAATATATCGATGTAAGGAAAAATAGTAATCGTAACAAAAAAAATTATTTATCATCTATAAATTTGTTTATGAGGCTAACTATTAAGAGCCGAGACATACAATGAATCCGTTAGACAAGACCCCTTAATGGACCCAATAAGAAGTCAACCATTTTGTTTTTTAGAGCACGTGAGTATATATCCACAATAATATCTATCTTATTTTTTTATTTCTTGATTTAGTGTTAAGGTATATTTGGGACACTTTACGAGTATATTAATTACTCATTTCTCTAATTCAGTCTAAAACAAACTCTTTAGAGTAATATTACACAAAAATTATGATAATTTTATCAAATTATAAATAATAAATAAAGTACACGTTCTTGACAAATATCTTATATATTCAATTTCAAAGATAAAATAAAATATTTATGATAGTCTAATTCTGATCCAATATGAAATGGGAGACCCATCTAGTATGCAAACTTGGCAAAAAAAGATCAACCACAATAATGAATTAGAATATGCCATGATCATATCCTTCTGTATGCAGAACGATAAGGACAGGTCCAGCTAATTTAGATATGGGAGATACGCGTTTGAAATGGATGTGTCAAGGAACTAAATGAGTCATGACTATGCTTGTTGAAAGGAAAATGACAGATGCATGAACAATAACAATTAAATACACAACTCTTTAGCAATATTCAAGATTAAGTTTTTACCAAGGATGATAGTGCAAAGAGAAAGCACATCTTGAGTTTTTACTAATTGTACAAAGATTACTTTTTCTATTGATAAATCAGAAAATGCAGTACATTTTCATTATGGTAATTACTTGAATTATTGAACTTGAAGTGATGTTTACTTACAATTACTTAAGCTATGTCCAGCTTTTCCAAATTGATGGCCAAACATATGTGTGAAGAACATATTTTAGCAAATACCATATGAGCCTTATATGTAACATAATATCAGATGAGAAACACATTCTCATTTAGGTAATTATTTAGGCTTGCAATTTTTTAATAGGTCATTTGTTTAGATCAAGATTTATTAATTTTTTTCAATGTACCATTGTTTGCATTTCAAGATTGATGTGCTTAAAGTTATCAGAAGACAATATATATGGCCCTTTCTTTCAGTTTATGGTACAAGACAAAATCTAAGTGAAGAATTCCTTGTTGTTATTGGTAATTATTTATACCTGTATTAAGTTAGTTTGCAGTTTACTATGGCATACTTTGCAAAAAAAATTAAAAAGAATGTGTGAGAAGTCAATGACTAAGAATTCAATGTCTTAGAAAAATAATATAAAAAAAAAAAATCAATGTACTGTTGCTTGCATATTTTGTTTCAAGTGGATTGGTCGTGCTGACCATCAATATACCGACTAACTTGGTAAAATGTTGGTCGGTTTTTTGACTAATTTTTTTTCTTTTTTAGTGAATCAATCCATAAAATACATATGATACACTCGGTAATTCAAATTGAAAAAAGCACATCATCTAAATTAAAATTTATTTAAATAAATTTTAAAAACCAAGATGATATTGATGTAGAAGATGCACTAACATCACCTGATTATAAAAAGATTTAGATTTTATAAACAAAAATGAAATTTGGAAATCAGTAGAGCTACCTAAAAATAGAAACCCAACTGGTTGTACATGGGTTCTTAATATTAAAGAAAATATAATTGTGATGACAGTAATAAAATTAAAATTTAGATTTTATTGGCATAATAATATGTATTATGGATTTTAATTATAATTATGTTAGATATCTAATTAGGGATAAATTAAAAGTATTTTAGTTTTATATAGAATTTGAATAAATAGGATTTTGATAATAATTAGGATTTTAATTGTAGAGTGGAATTCTAATATAATTAGAATTCTTAGGGTTTTAGTGTTTGTCTATATAAAGGCTTATTATGTACTTTGTTATTGACCTTTTGATCAATTGAATTGAGATATTATTAGTTTCCTCTTAGGAGTAGTTATACAATAGAATTATCCCCTTTTGATTCCTAAATTCTCAAGCAATTATACACGTCCTATTAGCAATATTTTAGTTTTATCTAGAATTTGAATAAATAGGATTTGGATAATAATTAGGATTTTAGTTGTAGAGTGGAATCCTAATTATATTAGAATTCTTAGAGTTTTAGGATTTGCCTATATAAAAGCTTATTATGTACTTTTTTTATTGTCCTTTTGATAAATTGAATTGAGATATTATTAGTTTTCCTTTATGAGTAGTTGTAGAATAGAATTATCCCTCTTTTGAGCTCTAAATTCTCAAACAATCATACATGTTGTACGTCAGTAAACTCGAAGCATAAACACGAGACAAGTGACTAAAGCAATGGTTCCCACTTCCCACCCAATAATTCAGAACTTGATAAGCACAAGTGGCCGAGTCATTAAATTGAAGTTTTGAAATATCTTCTAGTTGAGAAATTAAACTTGCAAGTATCATATCATATCGGAGTTCTATAAATAGGGGAAAAGAAAAAAAAAAAAAAAAAAAAAAAAAAACAGGAGATAGTATCATTCATTCAGAAATCAGAAGTATAATTGGTTGCTTGAGTTTATAAACTCTGTTTTGGTTAAATTAAGAAAGTAAATCATGGAGAAAAAACCAGTTGCCTTGTTCTTCATGCTCCTCCTCGTCTTAGCTGCTCGTGAGACACTTTTATTTAAATTAATTAGATAGCTAAAAGCATGTGTTTGATGATTTAGATCGATTATCATAATTATGTCCCACCTTTTTATCACGTATAAGTTTGTATAAAACATTAATTTTGTTTGTTTGAGTTGCAGAAGAAACAGAGGCGAGAATCTGTAACGCACCAAGCGGTCAATACCACGGTGCATGTTTATACGACAAAGGGTGTGCAAGTGTATGCAAGAATGTTGAAGGTCTTTTGGGTGGGCAGTGCAATGGAAAATTCCAATGCATCTGTTCAAGGAACTGTTAAATGATACTGCCCTGCTGCTGCTGCTGCTATACATACATATTTCTATATGACACTGCTATCTACTTCTTCAATAAATGATACTGCTATATATGCATGTATCATCCCAACTTTATAGCTAGTTAGCAATTGGGCTGCCCTTCTCGTAGCCGTTGTACTAGCTTCATTTATGAACTCGTGTTTTATTGCTTATTTGTAAACGATATGTGATTAAATTAATGAAGTCACATTTGGTACATATAATTTGAACTTTTACATGAGCGGGCAATTTATATATATATATATATATATATATTTACGTATTGAATGTAAATTTGAACAAATTTTTTTTTTTTTATGGTATTAAAGAACCTGCTTACAGAATTTATATAAGGAAATATGATGCTAACGGAGTCTAATTGGTTGTTATTGGTGTCATTACAGAGTATATAAATTCACTTCTTTCTTCAAGCTAGCTGAGTGATCTAGATCTGATCAGGCCAATACTTCCACGTTATGAGCTATTGGTGGGCAATAGTCCCTTGCTCATCCCCAAAAACTAGCTATTTGGAGGAGGGTGCTCCTCTCCTTATAAACCCACATTAAATTGCCCATACAACTAATGTGGGCCTATCCCCATACAGCCCATGACGCAAAAAAAAAAACCCCACCTTTCAAAGCCGATGTCCAAACCAAGTGGTAGCTCTATTCTATTCAAAGCTGATGTCCACAGCGGTTGTACGTAGGTAAACCAAGTGGTAGCTCTATTCTACTCTCCTCAATTAGGATAGGGTTAGTTATGATACTATAGTTACGGATTAGAGTATACCTCAAGAGGAGGGTACATATCTCATTATAAACTCACGTTAAGTTATCCATACAACCAATGGCCCATAACAACATCTTGGGTATTCAGTTCACCTCCTCGATGTCAGCTCAAGTGCGTGCGTGTTCATCTCTATTGGCTACAACCATTTTTCCCATATCCCAACTATTTTCATTTCACAATAACTTAGCTAGTTTAGATTTTGTTAGTAGATGATTATCATTCTCTACTGAGAAATTAATGGAAGCATTGTCACCGAATATTTTTTAAGAGATCCATATAGGGGGCTTGATATTTGGAAGGTTTGAGAACAAACTTTCAATCCAAACGAAGCCGCAACTTCTATCAAAGTGAAAATTTTGGAAAACTTATGGTTTTGTTCAAATTTTTAGACTTACGAAAAATTAGATATTCATGTCTTTATTTCGTTCAACTTTTCATAATATTATTCAATTGATGAATCGAGAAAGTGATAGTTGATGTATTGAGTTGTTGATGTACACTTAGAAATTTTCATATCTGGTATTTGGTTGTTTGGTTAAGTGAAGGGAAAATCTAGAAGAAAAAAAAAAATTCTTATTAGTTATTTATTTTGATTGGAAGTGGTGTTTCTAGAATTGGATTGTTATTGGGCTTTTTTTTTCTTTCCTTTTTTTTTTTTTTTTGGTATATGTTATTGAGTTTATAAAGAAAGGGGCATGTCAAAATTTAAGTCTGAAATAAATATCCTTTAAAACAGAACCAAATTCTCCGCCTACCATATAATTATACTTCTCACATATCTTTTTTTTTTTTCTCTAAAACTTCCACACCATTTGGAGAGAATTATTGGGAATTACCGAATCACCTTCAATCTTAAATGAAATATTACATAAAATAATAAAGGACATCCACACAAAATATAAGTATAAAGGAAAGATAAAAAAACAATAAACAATACAATATAACATGGTTCGACTTCCTTGTCTACATCTATGGATGAGAAGAAAAATTATACTATTCTAAGAAAAATTACATTAAAAGAGTAACACCCTACGTATGGTATTCTTACCGCTGCCCTTATATTTCTACCGATCTCTCTTGCACATCTACACTAAATTGGGTCTTACAAATATTAGATTTTTATCTTTCTCTACAACACTAACACAACATATTTATACTACATAGGACTTGCCTAACTAGTAAACTTTTTCTTCAATTTATGAAAACATTACAATCATCTAATTAGATTTATTTACCGACCAAGATAAATCTAATCAGGAATTTCTAACCACCTTCTAATTAGTTTAATTAGTTTTTCTTGCCCACTAACAATAAACTAATTAGAAAACTACCAAATAAGAATTTGGGTCAAAATCTCAACAACTCAAATTCTTCTAAACAATCTTCAATGTTCTTCAAGGACTCATACAATCCATCACCTACCTTCAACAATGGAACAATCAAAATTTCACATGAGCCTTACTCATCAATAGTCATCAATCGAAAGTCTCCACCTGCTCATAGTGAGCAACATCATAGTATCTTTCAACAACAAAAATGTTGTTTGCAAAACATTTCATTGGAGATCAGCCGAGGTGAATTGGCTAACTTTGCAACTCTTGAATTAGTGCACCAAACTACCTTTGAATTAGTCCAACTCAGTAGATGCCATATATCTAATCAGTTAACTAAACCGATTTTGCTTCAATAAGTCCATAAGCCCAATAAGTGTCTAAACCCGTTGAAAAACCAATTCTTAAACAATTTGAATATGTCTTATCTTTATCATCTCTTTTGAACCATTCCCAACAGCATTATTTTTCCATTTAAAATCTTAACCAAAAATCTCTATTTTAATAGGATTTAAGACCAAGTCATTATCCTTTCTTACTTCTGGATAACAATACTAGATGGGCCTTGATTTTTTTTAACCATATGGCCTACTAAATAGGTTTTAACCCAATTGACATAATTTGAATTAGGTCCAAACTTCGTTAAGCGACTTGGTTCACTAGCTGATTGACGCTCAACTAACCAGCCCAGAAGAATTCGGCCCACACCTTGCATATTTTTTGGTAAACAAATGCATATGTACATAACCATATTCTAAACTTCACCTCATCATAACCATTGATGAACCTTTTTCACGTCACCTCATCACTAAATTAGGTTTGTGAAAAACAAAACTTCAACTCCACTTTAACAAAAATCTTCATTATTGTTGTGCTTGCTCCATCTTTACTATCATCTTCCTAAGAATAAATCTCACTAGCACACAATGAGAATCACACTTTCTCAACTTGTGGTTATCAAACAATTTTACACATCAATTAGAATGAAACTCTACTTACAAAATTTCAACTTGATGTGTTCTCTACTCTAAAATCTTATGTGATGATAACACCCAAAACTACAAAATTCAATCTTTCATATAACTATGAAAATTTCATCTTCCATAAAAGTACAAAATTTCAACTTCCATCATCACATCATGCAAAACCGAGCCTTTTTTTTTTTTTTCTTCTTCTTCTTCCTTCTATATAACCTCAATCACCATAGATTTTTTTTCTTCAACTCCTTGAAATTTTTATTATTGCTTAGTACCATTAGAAAAATTCTCTCGAGCCATCCACATCCCAAATAAACTTAGTTTTGATACCACTTCTCCAACAACAAAACCACTATTGGGCATTGTATGAAATTTCACTTCAACCTTAAATGAGATATTGTTGAAATAATAAAAGGTATCCCACACAAAATATAATTAGAAAGGAAAAAGAAAAAAAAACAATCAACAACACAATATAACATAGATGAGAAGAGAAATTTCATTATGTCAAGAAAAAGTATATAGAAAAAGTAATACCCTACACATGGTGTTCTATTTTAGTATTTCCTCATAGTACCCAACTTCTTTGGATCAGCCCACCACCTAAAGTTTAGAACAAACTAGTGAGTTGTTGAATAATGATTACTTAGTAGGCATCTTGTAAAAGCAAATTTTGGAGGAGGATTATACAGCCCTGAGTTATAAGAGAATTTTGTTCAATCATACAAATGGAATTATGCTGATAAAGTACAAGCCCATAACCTAAGAAAAGACATCTATGGATGCATGCTCGAAAGATACATCTATGGATGTAAAGTTGTATTCGAAGGATTTCGCCAACATCGAGGACTTTTGATGGAGGGAGAGAAAAGGACAAAGAGAAGGTAGCTCCAAATTCGAAGAGTATTAGATCTAGGGGAGAAAGAAGGTGGTCACTGGTTACTAATTAAGTGTGGAAACTATCTGAGTTTGTTAGTCTTTGTTGTGGTCTTTGATTGAGGGTGCGATCAGATGGGATAAAGAATGAGACAAAAAATTGTTAATACCATTAGTTTATGAAATTTTAATTTTAATGATGTGGAATTTTTTGTTTGGTGGGATAGAAATAAAGACACCAAAAAATGAAACAAAGGATCTTCAACCCTCACCACTACCCCTATATTGAAAAATCCTAACAATAATCACTTATTTTTCAATTTTAATGAACCCAAATCGAGTCCACCTTTCTCTTTGCTAAAACAAACCACATCTCAAAGTACGAAATTCATTTTTCTTTTGTCACCGGATCTCCCATAGAAAACCTGCACATAATTTTTTTCTAATTCATTACAAACTCATCTGACATCTTGAAAATCGATAAGTAATATATTGATAAGTTACGAAGAGCAGCTTTAAGTAACGATATTAGTCTACAAAACATTATGAACTGGTTTTTCAAAAATGTAAATCTTTTGTTGAACTTATTAATTAGTTGACACGTAGACATGTCCCTTGTATTAGCCCCAAATAGTCAAATCTTTCAAAGGTAGCTTTTCACATTTATAGTTGATTACAGAAGCCCAAGAATCTAGAATTTCATCTCACTCACAAGAAGAAACTTTTATTAAAACTCGCTTTAAGGCCATGTATATAATAAATGAAAGGATCTTAAATTTTTTGAAGCTGCAACAACTCATTTTGGATAAAGATAACCATATCATCATCCTCAAACTGGAGGTTTGAAATAAGAAATCCTATTTGCCAAATCAAATGCCCTTCTAAAATCACCAATCATTTGCTTTAAACAACAGTGAGCTCAAGTAAGGTGACAAAAGATCACCTTGGCTAAGCTCCCTTTCCATGCTAAATTGATGAGTGGATATAGAAATCATAATGATTTTTATGAAGAAAATACAAACAAACGCCCTTGACAAAGGGAACTAAAATTTTAGCACATTAGAATTAAATAATAAATAATAAAAGATAAAAGTCTGAAATTTTATTGATGAAAATATGAGTTTACAACCAAAGGGAGAACCTATATTTATAAAAGGTTCTAAGGCTATTACTCTTTCTACCTAAGCAATGTAGGACTAAAAATAAACTTCATATTTATATTAATCCTAAGACATAACTACTCCTTTTATTTTCCATGTGGGACTAAAGGAAAACAAGAAATAGAAAACACCTAATTAAACTACTTTCTCTTAGATTTTGCTTGATCAATCTTCTCTATAAATTCTTGTGCCATTGTTACGCATCAATCCCTTCCATTTAAGAAAAACTCGCCCTCGAGTTAAAATCAAGATATGATAGTCCTTCTGAAGGATAGTATTCATATATGTCAACCATATTAAAAGTTTTTGAAATCCCCCAATCACTTGGCAAGTTAATCACGTAAGCATTATTATTGATTTTCTTCACAATTTTATATGGATAATACTTCTTTGGCTTCAACTTGTTATAGGTGCCCACTGGAAATCTATCTTTTTGTAAGTACACCATAACCATTTCGCCTTCTTTGAATATCTTCTCTCTTTTATGCTTATCAGCTGCTGTCTTGTACTTTGTATTTGACGTTTCCAGTTTCTTCTTCACTTCTGCTTAAATTGACTGAACTTGGTTTGCCATGTTACTTGCAACAATGCTCACCCCATGGAGTTTAGGAAGTTGAGCTAAATCTAAAGCATGTTTTGGAACCTTTCAATAAACAACATAGAAAAGAGATACTCTAATCGAACTATAAACTGCATTGTTGTAGGCAAATTCAGCTTGAGCTAGTGCAAAATACCAGTACTTTGGTTTATCACTACAGATGTTGCGTATAAAGTTTCCTAAAGTCCTGTTTTTTCGTCAGTTTACGGATGAGCTGTGCTACTGAACGTTAAAGTGGCATCAAATCTTTTCATAGGGTAATGCAAAAGTGTGATAAAAACTTGGAGTCTCTACCTGAAGTTATGGATTTAGGAACCTCATGAAATCACACCACCTCTTTAAAGAACAATCTTACGATGTGCATTGCATCAGTAATCTTTCGACAAGGTATAAAATGTGTCATTTTGGAAAACTTGTCAACAACTACAAACATTGAAGATACTCCTCTTTGAGTTCTTGGTAGCCCTAAGACAAAATCCATATATAAATCTTCCTAAATATCTTCAGGAGTAGGCAATGGTGAGTAGAGCCCTATATTCTGAGATTGTTATTTCACAGCTTGACAGACTGGGCACTTTCTAACAAGATTTCCTATATCTTTCTTCAATTGTGGCTAATAGTACCTTTCCTCCAAGCTAGGTATAGTTTTGTCATGACCAAAATGACCAGCAAGTCCTCCTCCATATAAGTCTCGAATGATCTTTTCTCGTAAGGACACCTTTGGGATGCATAACTTATTGCTCTTGAATAAATAACCATCCATGACATGAAAATCTTTAATAGGTTATTTTATCAAGTGCTTTTCTTATATATCTTTGAAATTAGCATCATTCTCGTATAGTTCTTTAAGGCACTCGAAACCAATAACTTCACTGCTCAATGTGACAATTAAGATAGCTCTCCTACTTAAGGCGTCGACAACTTGATTGGAAGCGCCAGATTTGTACTTAATCACATAAGGAAATCGCTCTAGATACGAAGCCCACCTGGCATGCACCTTGTTCAAGTGTTTCTGATTCTTGAAATGTTTCAGTGCTTCGTGATCAGAAAAGATTACAAACTCTCACGGAGTCAAGTAAGATTCCCAATGTCGAAGAGCTTGAACCACAGCATACAACTCTTGTTTGTATGTAGACCACTTTTGACGTGATTCACTTAACTTCTCCCTAAAAAAGGCAATTGGTCTACCCTCTTGTAAACTGCTCCAATGTCAATGCCACTTGCATCACATTCCACTTGAAACACCTTTTCAAAGTTAGGCAATGCTAAGACTGGTACAGTTGTCAACTTTTCTTTAATCTCTGCAAAACTCTTGTCTGCTTTCTCACTCTAATGAAATTTCCCTTTCTTCAAGTAATTAGTATAGAGCAGTAATAGTACTAAAATTTTAGATGAATTTTTGATAAAATGTAGCTAACTCATGAAAACTATGGACTTCAGCAATAGTTTTAGGTGTTAACTATTCTCTAATAACGCATACTTTCTCATCATCAACATGAATCCCTTTGGAGCTCATAACATACCCTAAGAAAATAAGGTGATCAATCATGAATTCACATTTCTTCAAGTTGACATAAAACTTGTTGTCTCTTAGAGCACACAAGACTTCTTGCAAATGCTTCAGGTGTTCACTCTTACTATGACTATAGATCAGAATATTGTCAAAGTAGACAACTACATACTTCCTAATGAGAGGTCTAAGCACTTAATTCATAAGGCGCATGAAAGTACTAGGTGCATTAGATAATCCAAACAGGATCACCATCCACTCGAATGGATATTCTCTTGTTTTGAAAGCAATCTTCCATTCATCTCCAGGTCTAATGCGAATTTGATGATACTCACTTTGCAAGTCAATCTTCAAGAAGATTTTATAACCTTCTAGATGATCTAACATTTCATATAAACAAGGTATTGGGAAGTGATAATGAACTGTTATCTTATTTATAACCCGACAATAAACACACATTCGCTAACTTCCATCTTTCTTGGGTGTTAAAAGTGCAGGTACCGCATAAGGACTCATACTTTCTTGGATATGTCCTTTATGAATCAACTCCTCTACCTTCTCTCTTAAAATCTCATTCTCTTTTGGGTTCATGCGGTGATGAGGTGGATTTGGTAGGCTTGCTCCAGGAACCAAATCAATGTGGTGTTGTATATCCCTCATTAGTGGCAATCCAACAAGTAGTTGGTCCAAAATGATTTCTTGAAATTCAGTCAACAAAGGTTGTAATTCCTTGGGAATTTTAGCTCCAAACATCTCCTTACCTTTTACAACTAGAGCGTATATTACCCGGAACTCTTTGGATTTAGATACAAACTTTAACTCAGAACTCACAATAGAAAGAAAAGCTTTTCCCTTCACTTTAGAAGTTTTGGGCATGTTTTCTCTTTTACTGTTTGGGAGGATAGCAATCTTCTTTTCAGTCTACCAGAAAATATAGATGTTGGCTTTACCACAATGAGTTGCATCCACATCATGTTACCATAGCCTTCCAAGTAAAATATGTCTAACATCCATGTTAACCACATCATAAACAATTTCATCCTTATAAGTTTTTCCAATTGAAATTGGAACTTGACAAACTTCTATCTTTATGCATTCAATTGAATCTACGATTGTCCATGATCTCCCTATCTTAATCTTCGAAATCATCATAAGGTTGTAGCCTATGATGTTGTGTAGGACCCCATTAGTTGATGGGTTGGCCACGAGCATAATCTCTAACACGGTTATTCCCACCTTCTTCATGAACTTCAAAATCATCATAAGGTTGTAGCCCATGATGATTTCCAAGACAGCGTCGGTTGATAGGCTGGCCGAGAGCATCATCTCTGGCACGGTTATTCCTACCGTCTTCACAAACCTAATGGGCGTTGACTCCTAAGTTGACTAGTATGCCATGGATCTCCTTGAGTTCATGGGTCATCATTTCCCCTTACTCATCCAACACCGCCTTTTACACCTCTGTCATCACTTTTTATGTCTCCATTGCCTCCCAAAGAACCCGCATCCCATGATCACCCTCAATAGGATGGTTGCCACTGTTTCTACCATTGTCATTGCCTTTGTCGTCTACCATCTCAAATTATTAATGAGACTCTAAACCGTTGTCGAGGCTCTGATACCACCTGACGCGGGACGGAAGTGAATAACACTAGATTCGTTTTAACAAACGCCCTTGATGATTCATTCTAGCAAATGCCCTAAACGATTCGTTCTAGCAAACACCCTTGACAAAGGGAACTAAAATTCTAGCACACTAGAATTAAATAATAATTATTAAAAGACAAAATTCTAAAAATCTTTCTACCTAAGCAATGTGGGACTAAAAATAAACTTCTTATTTATACTAATCCTAAGACATAACTACTCCTTTTATTTTCTATGTGGGACTAAAGGAAAACAAGAAATAGAAAACACCAAATTAAACTACTTTCTCTTGGATTTTGCTTGATCAATCTTCTCCATAAATTCTTGGACCATATCCTCCGCATCATATATCGGCATATTTTTAATATGAATAGATTCTAAATTCGAATAAAACTAAAACTTAATTGTGAATAAAACATTAATCATAATATATTACTATTTTTTTATTCACAAAGTTATTTTTTGATAATAAAGACAATCAAATCTACTTATAAGTCTAGCTAACTGAGTGGTTTAAAAATGGATTCAATATATGTTGGTGTTTAATCTCTAGGTTTAACTAAAAAGGTGATGTCATTTTTTTGTTTTTCTTTCATTTCATTTGGGTTTCAAAACTTCTCCGAGATAAGCATTGAACATTTAAAATTCGTCATTGATTTGTTGGACAATTAAATTTTTCAATCAATAGTTATAATTTATCTTTTTATATAGGTTAAGATACTGGAAGTCTTCTTTTCTTTTCTTTTGTCTTTTCCACATAAGTCTTTTACTTTTTTCTTCCAAAAGCATATAAAGGTGATTGAAGTGTTTGACAATTTTTATTTTCAGATTAGTTATTTTCTCCCTTTATTGGATGCCTTATTGTATTGTATTTTTAGGTAATAGATCTAAAAAGAGTAATGACGAATGAAGATACTAAGTGAAAGCTCTTAGATGACTTCTTTTGTCTCTGTTAAAGACTAATACTATAAATTCCTTCTTTTAAATTCTAACCAGAGGATGCATATCAATCATGCTAGCCAATCTCACTGGTTTAGGTTTTGTTTGAAAATGTAGGATTTCTATGAATGATATTGTGAGGCCAAAAGATGAATGAAGATACCAAGTGAGCTCTTGGATTCTTTTTGTCTCTTTGAAGGACTAATACTAGAAATTCATACTTTTAAATTCTAACCAGATGCTACATGTCAATCATGTTAACAAGTGCCATTGGCTTAGACTTTATTTGAAGAACACAAAAATAGAAATACTTATTCTTTTCATTTGAAAATAATAATAATAATAAAACAGCAAACATTAATATAGGCACAATAGTCTCTTCACCCTTGAGCATTTGTTTTGTCAATTAAATGCATTCCTTGGTATTTGCCAACTACAACTTATTCTGAGTTTTTTTTCCAAAAAAAAAAAAGGAAAAAAAGGTGCTATCCATGATGTTCATATAACTTGGTAACTGTTCTCTGTTAATATAAACAACTTATATAGATTCGGTATGAGAATTTCTTGTCAAATATAGAGTTCCACTGCTCGTGTGGACTATTGTAACTTTCAAAATTCGGGTTAATGATGTCGCGTGAGGAATTTCAAGAAGTTTTCATAACAAATTTGTGGCCTATCACTTCTTCTTTTTTATAGAACTAAGCATCATGTGCCGCCTAGGCACGGGTACTTCTGTAATTATATATAAAAGAAGAAGTGCTATATACTTATTCTTTATGTTCAAAATCTTAGGTAGGTAGACTTTTCTATTCTAAGTTTTGGTTTAGATGAGATCTCATTAGCTGTCTGCACTAAGCTAACCAAATATTCTTAATTTGGAAAACAATTCTTAATTTTCTAAATCTCAGTCCACCAACCAACAAATCAAAATTCTTGGCCTTTGTCAACTAACTACAAAATAAGAGATAGACCATGGTCAAGGAAATTGGCCTCATATATATATATATATATATGATATGATCTTGATGATCATATGGAGTAATGGGTCCATGCACAAAAAGGACTTTCAATTTTTCTGACCAATATCATACTCAGTAAGTGTGCTTAAATTTTAATCAATTACATAAAATGGATTCTAACAAGCCTGTTCCAATTGGACTAAACCTAAATTTGTTTTATTTAATCAAAAGCATACAATTAATGACCATTCACAATAAGAATTTCTAACATAATGATCTCAGATGATAGGTGTTTTAATCCTTTATCTTTTTTTCTTTCTTTTTTTACTATAAATCCTATAACTTCGTTACTAAAGTAGTTTATACCCTAGTCCTTTTGAGTTGTGAACCTTTTTGAAAGTTCTTGTGAGAAGATATGTTAATTTTTTTTGTTGAAATTTCCACGCTAGCTAGCACACATCAAAACAATTACGAAACCGACCGTCTAACATATCTCAACTTATAGTCAATATTTTTGTTGTTTTATTTTTTGTATATTTTTTGTTTCTTTCAAAAAATTTAAGATAGCCCACAGTAAATAAATGAGTCAAAACTTAGTGTATTTTCTCATGAATGTTTCATTGTTTCTGTTTGAACTCTTTAGTGTGGTGCTAGAGAGACTTATTCTGAAGACAGGATAAGTCAGTTGCCTGATGAGTTACTTGCTTCCGTTCTGTCCTTGCTGACGGTGGAAGAGGCAGTCAGAACTAGTGTTCTTTCTAGCAGATGGTTGCCCTACAAAGCATAGATTGAAACAAGAGATGACAGGAGTTTCGGCAGTGTCTTTTGATTCTTTGAAGTCGTTGAACAGAATTAAGTTTGTAGCATTGGTAAATCAAGTATTGGAATTGCATGAAACCAAAACATTAAGGTTGTTCAGGCTTCATTTTGATGTGGGTGGAGAAAGCTATAAATCTGATATTGACTGTTGGATTGAATTTGCTATGGAAAGGGGGGTTAAAAACCTTGGGTTGGATTTATTGAATTTTGATAGATTTTCCCCTTGTAAAAGAGTGCACAGTACACCATTACACTCGACTTTCATCACAGCTGCAGCATTGCTTCATTGAAAGTTCTTTATTTGCGTAATGTTGATTTGACTGGACAAGTACTCAACCACATTTTATCCAACTGCTCATTTCTTGAAATGTTAGCAGTGGTGAATGCAATGTCTCTGGTATGCCTTAAGGTTTCTGGTTCCTTAGTCAAATTAAAGCGTCTTACGATAATGCATTGCCGCAACTTGAAACATATTGAGATTTCTGCATCAAATCCGGAGATGTTTAACTACGTTGGGCCTAGCACAAGCATATCTTTCAATCATGTGCCACGCTTTGTTTGGGAATTACAGTGAGTATTTGCTTAAGAATATTCGGTTGTTTTCTGGCTTGTTCTCACAACTACAAACTCTTGCATTGGACTTGAGTTATCCGGTTAGTAACTATTTATGTTTGTATGACTTATGAGTGTCACTTTGCTTATCATTTGATTGATAGAAAGTTGTTGAAAAATTGCTTGGTTTTTGAATCACCAGGAAATTCCTAAACTCCCCTGCACAGTTATGAAATTAAGTAATCTCAAGCATTTGTTATTGACTTTGCATTGGAGTAGTCTTCCCGCCTCATTCGCTGTATGTCTATACTGAAAACATGCCCTTTGCTGCATACATTGGACCTAACGGTAAATATTCTTAATTAATGGCTTATGTTTTTGTTTCAGTTGACTTTGTTACTGGTTATTTGTTCAGAGATTCAGAATTCCTTGTATAATGAGAACGGAAAATATATAAACTCTTTTTTGGTGAAAACTGCTATTGTTGCAAGAGACTTCATTCATACTCTTGCTTTTCATGTGTTGTCAATATTCTTCCTGCTATTTAACCTTACAAAGTTTATTGATGATGTCTAATAAGGTATTTTTCTTGCTTTTGCTTTCATTTTCAAGGGAAAGTGTTTGTTTTGTTTTGGATTCCAATCCAGCCATTATCTAATTTGTTAGTTAATGGAATCAGTTTGGGGTTGAGCTGTTTGTGCTGATTTTTCGATGACTCTAACCTGCCCTTGGAGGGCTTTATTTATTTATTTTGATGGCCTTTATATGTTGTCGTTATGAAACCAAATCAGTGTCTTGGGCACGATTGCCCAAATTGGTTTTAGCACATTACCACTAGCATTTTGGTAAATATGGTAACTGTGTTTGAATGTCTTATTTGTTTTAAACTACAATTGAGAAGCCCTGCCTCTCTTAATATATTTGTGTTTTTTTGGGTTCTTCTGTGAAGTATGGCTATCTGCCTTATAAAACAATATTTCTCGTACATACATGATTAACATTACCTTTTGAGTTGCTGTGCGGTGTGCCCTTCTTTTATACAAGCGTTTAAACAATAGATTTATCCTGAGTAGTTATACATTTTGTGACGGTACCTTGTCTAGTATTTAATATATCTATGTTTTCTTTCCATTCTTTTTTTTTTTTTTTCTTCTATTCTTTGCTGTGATAGTTGTAATCTAAGGTGATTCCAGAGGATAAACGAAAGGTGAAAAGAGATAAATGTCGACTTCAACATCAACATCTTGAAGTGATTAAAGCTCATGGTTTTGTTGGGCGCCGAATTGACATTGAACTCACCAAATGAATACTAAATAGAACTGTGGCACTTAGGAAGGTTATCATCAATCCATCATTAACAGAATTTACAAGATGGGAGAACGATCAGGGTCCCAAAGTAATTGCAGCAGCTAGAGATTGTGCTAGGCAGCTAGAAACAAGTTTACCCCCAGGAGTAGATTTTGTCATCCAGTAAAATGTGGCAAATATGGGGACAGCAGGCCAAATGCATTGCACATGTTTATTCTTACTATTTATATGAAACTGTTGAGGTGTTTCTTCTTCTTCTTCTTCTATTCTGCAAACCTTTTCATCTCTCAAACGTTGTATTTTCTCACTTTTCTTTCCTAATAACCAAGCATAACTTTTAACAATCTGAAGGTATTATGCAGTTTGAATCTATATATGGCAGCCTTAAATGTTAATCATTTACGAACTACCAATGTCAGGTTTGCACTCTTGAACTAAATAACAAGCCGCCGGGACCCTTAGTGGTCCAGCGACATTCCCCCCTCCCCTCCCTCAGGTCCAGGTCCGAGCCCTGGCCTCCCCCTAAAAAAAAAAATCTAAATAACAAGCCATGATTTCCTCCCTCCTTCCCTAAACATGACGAAGCAAACTAAGACCATGGTATGGATTTGGTCTTTTTAACTCCAAAAAGCTTAAGCTAAACTTAATACTCTGGAGTTTGATTGATTGCAATTCTGATTGAGTTTCACTTAAAACGTAAGCGAGAATAGAAAGAAATCTAAAATTGAAAAACAAAAACAAGTAAAAGAAAGAATACAAGTTGTATTGAGATTGAGCTTAATTTAATCTAGTCCATTTGAGAAAAATCTATCAAACTCTAAAGCTAACTGTCTTTATATATATAGGCTAAAAAAAAAAAAATCCTAAAACTAAAATCCCATAGTATAAGTTTGTCGGCTCATTTCTCTGTTTCATGAATTAAAACTTATTTTTGGATTGTAATTATCCAACGGGTCGCATAGCAAAACTTTAGCCCAACCAAATACAAGACAAACACAACAAATTTTCACCTTGGCTTGTATCTCAAACCATCCTTAACATGATGAAATCTATCTCCCTCTTCCCTACCCTCAAGGGCCATCTCAAGCACTATGAATACTGACCAAGTCCAAGCAATGTCTGAACTTGCTAACTGTAATTGGCTTAGTCATTATATCGGTTGAATTATAAACAGTATTCACTTTCTTAATGTTGACGATTTCTTAAGAGATAACCTCTCTAAGAAAATAATATCTAACATCAATATTATCGGTTCTCTTATGATACATCCAAAGATCAAAAATTCTTATCGATACGGTCATTTCTGGTAAATGGATTCGGTTTCCACACATATGGAAAAGAAACTCTCATACATACACAAACTCATATTGTTTTTGGTGGAAACAATGTTGTTTCCACTTTTTCGAAGCGAAAAACTTGACACAAACACCGAATCTATAGAAGATGGTAGATTCTTGCTGAAAAATCTGATGATATCGTCCCAATCTATGCAGCTCTAATCTACACTGCAAGTAGGTGCTCTACAAATCATTGTATCCTAAGTTTTGGTGGAGAAAATGAATGGCACGCATAGTTACATTTTAAATTGTTCCTTTTTTTTTTTTTCATTTTCCGTTTTATTTTCTATTACAATAGTTAGGCTTAGACTTTAGGTGGCGTTATTCTTTTGCTAAAAGCCTGTTAAAACCCAAATAATATTTTCCCTATTTAAATTCTAATGCAGCCAAAGAAAAAAAAAAAGATTTACAAATATAAAAAAGATAGAGAAATAAATGATTTTATAGAACAAATAAATTGTTAGGTTTTTTTTAAATCTCACCCCCTTAATATTAATAAAATATAAAAAATGAGAACAACATTATTTTTACTCAATGAATATTATTTGTATTAACATGTAAAATTGTATCATGCATTTTTTTTCAATAATTAATTTTTATTAATCCTATCCTCTAACCTCTACTATCCTAGGTAGCAGAAGACTTAACTGCTAGAACAAATAGAGGAATTTTTTTGTTTTTGGCTATTTTAGTTGAACTTATTTAAAAATGATAAAAAAAAAGTTTAGAATTTATTCAATTAGAACTTCATTAGTGTAATTTATTGCTATCTTAACTTAATTTATTTCTATCTTCTTGTTCTTTTTTTTTTTTTTTTTTTTTTTTTGCTAGTTTTTATCTTAATGTAATTTATTTAGATTCAGTTTGAATCTATTTTATTTTGGGATATGCACACACCCCAAAAGGACTCATCCTTTGTTGCATCTGTCACGAGATGAGAAAGAGATCCTCATTGATTGATTGAATGTGATTATAATTTTATATTTCCTGTAATTTGTAAGTTTATGTTTAAGTTAAAAAAAAAAAAAAAAAAACTAGTATGTATATATGATAATTATATACTAAATTGATTATTTTGAATATTTATAATTATTATAATATGTATTTGATTAAAAAAAAATAGTGTTTATATGCTGTTTTCAAACCGTTTCAAATTTATCAAACAGTACCTCGAATATATAGCCTTTTTCATAGCCTCGGCAGTTGTCATATACTCCACCTCAGTAGTAGATTGCAAAATAGCTCTCCAACTTATAGCAGAACCTGATAGAGTGAAGACATATCATATCAAGAATCTTCTCTTGTCAAGATTATCAGCATCATCTAAATCAACATACCCAATTACTGAAAAATATGTACCATTGCCTCTCTCATAAACTAAACCCACATTTGTAGTGCCTCTAAAATATCTCAATATCAATTTCATTGCCTGCACGCTAATGAACCTTCCCAAGTGGGCCATGTATCTATAATTACATTAATTGTATGTGAAATATCTAGACGTGTGCAAACCATGACATACATAAGATTGCCTACTGCACTAAAATATGGAACATTATCCATCTACTGCTCCTCCTCGTACTCCTCATTCTGTGGTAATAAATTTGTTGAAAGTCTGAAGTGTGATGCAAGAAGAGTAATCCCAAGTTTGCAATTCTGCATACCAAACAGCTGCAAAATTGTTTCTATATACGCTTTATGTGAAAGATATAATTTTTCAGCTTCTCTGTATTTGTGAATTTTCATCTCTAAAATTTTCTTTACAACACCTAGATTTTTCATCTCAAACTCATTAGTCAACCGTTTATTTAACATGTCAATCACTATGATGTTTTTGGAAGCAATGAGCATATCATCAACATAAAGTATACATAAGAACCATCTGACAATTACCTGTGATGCACACAACTATCATAGTTACTCTTAGAGTAACCATGGCTGATTATGAAACTAACAAATCTCTTTTACCACTGCATTGGTGACAATTTCAGCCCATACAAAGACTTTTTGAATATGCATACTTGATCTTTTTTTTCTTCTACGATAAGCCGCTCTGGCTGACTCGTGTAGATAATCTCCTCAAGTTCACCATGCAAGAAAGCAAAGACATGGGTAGATAAGCTCCTCAATTTCACCATGCAAGAAAGCACAGAGGTGTTATTAAGTTGGTCAAGCTCAAAGTCATATTATGCAACCAAGGCAACCAACACGCTAATAGAACTATGCTTCACTACTGGAGAAAACATTTCATTGAAGGCTATCCTCTTTTTTCTGAATGTAACCCTTAACACCTAATCATACATTAAATCTAGCATCTTCAACCTTTGGAATCCTTCTTTTTTCTCTAAAATCCACTTGCAACCAACTGTCTTCTTTCCCTCAGGCAACTCTATCAACTATCTGATTCTTATGAAGAGACTCAATCTTTCCACTCTTAGCAACTATTCATTGTGCAAATTCAGCATATCTAACAACCTCTAATTATGTCAAGTGATCCTCCTGATTTACCTGCTCCCTCAGTCAAAGTAAGTGTATAAGCTATTGAATCTGTGAAACCATATCTCTGAGGTGGCCTGATCTGCCTCCTTTGTCTGTCAATTGCAATGCTATACTTTCTTTCCTGCTCTTCTGTATCAAAACTCTCATAATCATCAACAATCTCATGCTGAAGCACAGTACCTTTAGGTATCTTGGCTGAAGTCTTCACCTGAAACTCCACTTTCTTGCCAACACTCTCCCCATCCTTTTCATTTAAAAACGTAACTACATCCTTCCCAGAATTAGGCATAGCTGAATCAGCTGATTAATCTAAAGTAACACCACCTACTGACTAAAAATTTAGATAACTGGGGGTCAAATAATACGTATCCCTTAACCCCTTCTGCATATCTCTTAAACACACACTTTATGGCCCTAGGCTCAAGCTTCCCATCATTAAAATGACAATATGCAAGACAACCAAATATTTCCAAATCAGAATAATTAGAAATTTTTTTCGACCATACCTCATTGGAAGTCTTACTTTTAACAGTTGTTGATGGAAACCGATTGAGTAGATAACTTGTTGTGTTAGCAACTTCGCCAGAAGTCTCTACCCTAACCAGCATTAGAGAGCATGCATCTCGCTGTTTCCAAGAGTGTCATGCTCATACTCTCAGCAACTCTATTTATGAATAGTTGATCTAGCTGTTCTATGTCTTGGAATTTCATTCTATTCACAAAGTTTATTGAATAAATCTTCACATAATTCCAACCCATTATTAGTCCTAAGGTACTTTATCTTCTTCCATGTCTGGTTCTCAATCAGAAACTTCCTCTTCTTGAAATTTTCAAACACTTCATTCTTATGGGTCAAAAAGTAAATCCAGACATTTCAAGATAAATCATCAATGAATGTGAGCATATAATTTTTTATCTTCTTAGATAGAACTCTTAGGATCTCATAAATCTGAGTGAACATAATTTATAGTACTCTTGGTGGTGTGACTGACAGTACTTAATTTTGCTCAATGCTACTTACAAAAGATACAATGCTCATAAAATTCGAATGAGCCAATGTTTTGCACTCCTAGCAAACCACTTACTCAAAACTGACATATTCCTCACTGATATAGCCTAATCTCATATGCTATAACTTGGTGTTGACTAAATTTGAGAAAGATGACATATCTCTAAGGCCTATAACAGTGGACCCCTGCAAAGCATAGAGGCCATTCACCAGGTTACCCATTTATCACAACCAACGATCTCGTACTAACTCTAATGGATCTGTCACCAGCTGAATACTAATTAATAGAGTTATCTAGGAAACTCAAAGAAATCAGGTTTTTCTTCAAAGCATGAACATATCTAACATCTATTGAGATTCTTACAACACTATCATGACATATAATCTGAATCATGTCAATACCTACTATCTTGCAAGCTGAATTGTTTCCCATAAAAACTAAACCACCTCTCAAAATCTTGTAAATGGTAAACCACGCACTGTGGGGTATAATATAGTATGAACATGTTGTATTCATGATCCAATTGTCATCTGCACAACTGTCAGAATTAGAGACTGTATAACCAAAACAAAATCATTGTCAGACCCATCTTCTACCAGACTGACAAAATCAACACTCTCTTCCTGTTTCTTCTTACCATTATCTTTTTTGTTGAGCGGACATTGATTTTTATAATATCCTTTTTCGTGACAAGTGAAACAGTCAATCTTACTCTTATCCGTTTTCTCTAAGTCATTCATGTACTGTGACTATCCTCTGCTGCCACTGTCCTTATGATCAGACCTGCTCCAAACTACAAGAGTTTTTTTGTCTGTTCATTATTCTTGCCATTTTGTTTTGCCCTTTACTCAGCACGAGTAGAGATGCTTTCACCTTATGCAAAGTTAGTGTCTCTCCACCATACAACATTGAGCTAACGAAATTTTCGTACGACAGAGGCAAACAATATAATACCATAAGAGCCTGATCTAAATCATCAATTTAAATGTCCATGTTTACCATATATCCCTGATAATTCTATTAAACTTGTCTAGATGATCCTGTACCGACATACCTTTTACCATCTTGAGGGCATACAGTTGCTACTTCAGGTACAAGCAAGTTGAATTTTACTTCGTCAGATACAACTGCCCCAGCTTGTTCCATAAACCTGTACCGATTTTCTCATCTGCCACCTCTTGAAAAACCTTATCTAACAGCGATAACAACATTGAACATGAATATTTGTATCATTATGGCTGGTCTCATTTCTGCTTTCTCATCTACTAAAGCAATCCTTTGCATTGGTTTACTTTTCAGGTTTTTGTATCCTGCCATGTGGTTGTGATGGCTAGCTCAATTCAAGTGTAGTAAGTAAGGATTTCAAGCCTTCTTAATTTATTGTTTCTATTGTTGCAGTTTCTTTGAATAAGTGAATCCTCTTATGTTCTTTATTATTCATGGAAATCAAATGGCATCTTGCTTAAACCCCCAATTTTGTTTGTCGTCTAGGATG
The DNA here is from genome assembly GCA_029379385.1 of Quillaja saponaria. Taxonomy (NCBI): domain Eukaryota; kingdom Viridiplantae; phylum Streptophyta; class Magnoliopsida; order Fabales; family Quillajaceae; genus Quillaja; species Quillaja saponaria. The sequence continues at coordinate 21,376,203 of CM055614.1, read as the reverse complement.
AGTTTGCTTAATCAAAGACTGGATAATCATAAAATAAATTTCAAATTAATAGAGGGGAAGCACATTGAGCTCATATTTTTTTTGTTTGGAACATGAAAATCACATAACGATTAATGTTTTCCCATTCTATTATAAACCACTTTTGTCATGATGTAAGCTTAGTCTGTAGCCATGGTGACTGGTGGTGAAGAGTGGAATGGGTAAAGAATTTGTAGTAGTTATGAATATTTGGGATTTGAAAATCACTTTGGGATCGAATTGAAGTGGGCTGTTTCCATACACAACTATTTCCTGAAGAATTTTGAGAACTGTGGAGTGGGATGTTAGAGGGGAAGAGACATAGTGAAAAGACAGGTAAGGAGCTTTCCTTGTTGAATATTATTTCTAAATTTAGTGACAGAAAAGATCGAATAAAATTAAAGATCTGAAGCCTTATTGGGAAAGATTTCTAGAGGAAAAACCTAGATAATTTTTGGGATCTGTTTGAAGCAGGAGATGCTAATTTTCATCGTTATCAATAGTGTGGCCCTGTAAAAGTCTGTACCTAGATGAACTAGTTTTTGACATTTTGTAAGTAAATTATAGACCAAAGACCCAGGTGCTGACTTTTATGGGAGCAGTCTTGTTTTTTTCTTTTTGAAGGAAATTAAGTGTTTGTAATTGGGAGAATGATGGATGTCATTTACTTACACTTGCAAAATTTTATTTTCATTAATCTTTTGTTCTTTGTTCTGGTGGTTAAATAGCTATTTTAATTCTTATCTTGTAATTGGGATGACCAACATGTTAACTGGTATGATAAGGAGAATAGATCCGAACTTTGTTGGTTGTTACTAGTACAAAACAGGTGAGTTATGTGATAAGCTTCAAGGACCTTTGGATAATTGTTATATTCGACTAAGCCTCTTAAATTCATGTTCTATTAAACACTTGCATTGCTCGTATTATGCAATAGAATGTTTTGGATCTGCTCTCATTTGTCATCCATAGATTGCTGAAGAGATAATACACTGTAAAGTTTTACATGCTGGTGACAGGCAAAAGGAAATCGGCTGATATTAAACAACTCAATCCATATTTTATTTAAATTTGTACAAGTATTTTACATTATATAGAACAAGATGAAAATCTAGGTAAATTAGTTACATGAGGAAGCATCAAGAATGTTTTTCTTTCCATGATTGATCTATGGGTTGATCACTATTAATTAATAGGCAGATAATAGAAATTAATTGAAGTCAGAAAATCTAATTCAAAAGAGAAGGCTACTTCTAACTGACTGCTACATTCTGTAACAAGCAGTCTCGGCTTCATAATGAGAATTTCCAACCAATAGAGTTTATTTTGTCACATCTTTGGTGTTTTGAGTCCAAAATTAGCTGTTCATATTTCCAAAGAAAAAAAATAAAAAATTGTAGTTGTTCTTTGTCCAAATGTATCAAGTAAAATTTATTTCTCGAATTCATGCATATATTAGACATAACTATCCGTATTAAGAAAGAAAAACAAGAATTGCGTATAACAAAATTCATGAGGAATATCCATGTAACACAGATACATGGAAAGTTAAACATCTGGTTTCATGATCAAAGAATGCGTTACATAAATTATTCAACACATGAATACATTTAACAAGAAGTCTAGAAGATATGGACTTGAAAATTGTAGACCGACTGCTGCAGTAAATGCTATACGTCACAATCTCTCATTGATGTTTTTTTCCGTACAGAAACCCATAGCAAGTAGACTACAACTCTAGAAACCAGGAGTGTGGTGGGCCCTTTCTCTCACCATTGTCTTAACAAAGAGCTCCCCTGCCCTATATGAAGATCGAACCTGAAAAGCAATGGAAGTAGGGTTTATCATGATGATCTGTCAGTCTTATTTCAAGAGTTAAGATTCAAGAAACTAGATCAAATGCTTAACTCATGTTGCCCTATCTTGGACATAATAGAAACAATAACGAAACTTGTTACACCATCTTCCTTGGACAACTTTTACATTAAAAAATGCTCATCTCTCCCATGGATATTAGATAAATGGTATCTTCAGAATCATGAGAAATAAAACAAAAGAATGCAATCATCATCTTTATCAGTTCAAAAGAGCTTACCAGAGGCCCGCTGGCTACATAACAAAAACCTATAGACTCTCCATATTCTTTCCAGAAAGCAAATTTCTCAGGCGTAACATACTCTTTGACTGTCAGGTGAAGTGGAGTCGGCTACAAGAATTGTAAACCTCTTTAGAATTGATAAATAACCATCACCAAGTTATAAGCGTGAGTCACAAGGTGTCATCTCACCTCAGGACAATCATATAATTGCAACAGAGGTAAACTGTCTATGTTAGAGCAACATCAAAATTATTAATTGCTGAACTATCAAGATCACAGCCATCTGTAAGGATGGAATAAAACTAAACTTTAACAAACTCTAGGCCCATCTATGAAAAGAATTGAGTTCGTGCATCCCTTCTGCCACAAGTAGGTGCTGTGTTGTGCGTTAACTACATAAGCTAGACAGGACCAAACATTGCACTACTAACCTGCAAATATTGTCCAAGTGTCAGAATATCAACATCTATAGCCCTTAAGTCTGCCATGGCTTCCTTCAACTCATCATCGGATTCTCCAAGGCCCAGCATTATAGAAGATTTTGTTATCATGCCATCCTTGCTACGTTTTGCATGGTTCAAAACTGACAAGCTTTGCTCATACCTGTAACCATACTATATATGAGATTTTTTTTTTTGGCAAGTTACTACATTTAAGAATTACAACTAAGATCAGCAAGCATAGCATCTGAATGGAGCAAGAGCATCATATAAAAGCATAACCTATTTAGGGGTCAAACATACAATACTCACCCTAAACTTATTTCTACAAATAGTACTTAGCAGACAGAATGCCTGTCCATATAAGAATCTTGGCTTGCTACCTCGGCAATTGATCATAATAGTTTCCAGTCAGTGAGTTACAGGAGTTCCAAAATCAAAATAGCGCAAAACAAAAATTTTGGTACTTGAATTATTGTTGTCGAATTGTTGATACTGTAACTCAATTAAGCTATCCAAGTGTATAAATACTTTTGACTAAGAACCGCACTTTTAGAATATCTCTTATATTATTTCTCATCTCTTGGAAGTTGGAACTCTTTAAGTCAGTTCTCTTGAATACTCTTCATTTAGTATAGATGTATCTAGTCAGTTTGTGTATGAGCAATCTAATTGGAAGAGTCCTCTGCAGGAGTAGTAGCAGTACAAGTCTCTTGTATTCAATCCCTGTAATCAGCCTCCTGTATAGGATAAAGTTTGAAACAAATTTTCTCAGCACTTTATTATTTCTTTCACTACTAATTACAGTTTACCAACTATTTACTCAACTTTCAATGATTATGCCCAGCACAGTAAGACAAAAATATCATCAAAACCAAGAATAAAATCACATCATCCGTGTCCAGAAAGGGGAACTCTTTAAGTAGTTATCTTGAATACTCTTCATTTAGTATAAATATTTATCTAGTCAGTTTGTGTATGAGCAATCAAATTGGAAGAGTCCTCTGCAGGAGTAGTAGCAGTACAAGTCTCTTGTATTCAATCCCTGTAATCAGCCTCCAGTGTAGAATAAATTTTGAAGGAAATTTTCTCAGCACTTTAGTATTTCTTTCACTAATAATTACAGTTTACCAACTATCTCAACTTTCAAATGATTATGCTCAGCACAGTAAGACAAATATCATCAAAACCAAGAATAAAATCACATCATCCATGTCCAGGAAAGGATCAGCAAGCAGATATCAACACTTCTATAATGAAAAATCAATAAAAGAAAGGTAAAAAATTCATGGCAGTAACCTAAGAAAGCATTTTTGTAAAAGAATATATGAGCGAAAGTAAAAAATCAGCTTTAAAATATTATTATACTATGTTTCTAATTTAGGTCATAGAATAGAACCAATCCAGATGGAACAAGTGGTGGCTCCTTATTATATAGTTGTTGTCATGACTTGATTATTTGCTTCAAAGCTTAAATAACAAATACTAATGTAAGTTTCAAGGATTGACAAATATCATTCGAACAATCAAATCATGACTCCCCCAGCCCTTGGATCTCTCACAAGTCTTGCAAAACAAAGCAGAAAGATTAACATTAGTGCAACTCACCCAGCCCTTGGATCTCTAACAATTCTCTGAAGCCGTTTCACGGTCTCAATGTTGTGTGCAAAGACATCTAATCCTGAATGAACCAGAGTTTCAATAGCCTTCAAATCGCCCCGAAAATCAGATGTTAAACACTCGACCATGATCTCAGGCTTTAGATTCTGCTAAATAAAGTAGGAACATAAACTTTAGAATATTAAAATTACTACCTCTTAAGGTAGAATGCAGAAGGAACCTGAAAAACCAGAAAGCAGCATGGAAGAACACCGGAAAGATAAATAGACCTTCATAGATTTGACAGTCTGAGCAAAATGCCCACTTCCACCATCAGGTAGATCATCACGATCAACACTTGTTAGGACAATATAATGCACACTGCAAAAACAAAAACTTACATAATTAATATCACGCAAGCTTCAATAAATTCTGTAGGGAAATTTTTGATTTACCGAACAAAAACCCAAGAGCCAAGATACATGTGGAGCCTATTTATGCACCTTGAACCTGATATAATGATGCAATCTTGACAGAATCCTATAAATTTCTAAGTTCATGAAGTTTAACTACTTAATGTTATGCTAAATGTCTTATGAAACAATTGAACAGTAATCGTTAAAAAGATACAGGGGAACAGTAACAAATTAACAATTCCTAAATACTTTTATTAGCAAAAGTGCAGGAAAACTAACTACTAATTGTAGCCACTCTACAGGTTGTATTGTTTAGGGCCCTAGCCATATTATTTCCCTATCTGGTTACAAATGATTTGTTACATTCATTGATTGCTATAGCCGTTCTATTGGGGTGTACTTGATGCTTACCAAGAAGGCAGTGTTCACTTTTTTTCAAATGTTTCATAAGTTGATTTGTACACAGTTTGATGCTAGAGTTAAAATTCTATGGATTGATAATGGTACGAAGTACATGGAGGGAAATTTTCAAAATTATCCCCATGATCATACCTCGTCAAACTAGTTATGTTGATACCTCTGCTCAGAATGGCACAACGGAAAGGAAAAACCAACATCATTTGAAGGTGGCATGATCCTTAATGTTGACTATGAATGTCTCAAGACAAATTAGGGAGATGCAATCCTCTGTGCAGCTTACCTCATTAATTGTATGCCTCTTTGGAACCTTGATTTTCAAACCCCTCTAAATGTTTTTCAAGGTAATTGTTCCTCCAAAAGTACTTGGTTTTGTCTGCTTTGTAAATAAGCATAAGAAGAACATTAGCAAACTTGACCATTGAGCACTGAGATTTATCTTTATTGGGTACTCTACTATCCAATAAGGTACAAATGCTATCATTTTTCTACTAGGAGAACCTACGTTAGCTTGGATGTCACTTTTTCATGAATTTGATGCTTGTTTTTCCCAAACATGTCTTCAAAGGGAGAGTAACAGTAATGAGGAAGGATTGTCTTCCATAAGTAAGAGGAATGGCTACCTGAGTTGTTGTTTAAGAACATAATAGAGCAAAATGAGGACGAAGAAAAACGTGATGAGAATGTAAACTACAAGTATATCAAGTAGTGAGTGATACTGAGACTCCTATAAGGTTGGCAAAGCCGGATTTGTTTAAGTATAGCCGCAGACAACATGAAAATACAACCATTGAGCCTGTTTTACCTAGCCAAGAGTCATCCCGAGACCCAACTCCACCACTGGTTCAAACTTGTACGTCTTATGATGCTATTTCCTTACCTTGTGATTCTCCTCTCATTGATCATGCTAACCATCTTGTTCCAACTAGAAAAAGAGTTAGGACTTATAGTCATCATCCAATCTCTAACCATGTCACATTTAAATCATTGTCTGCATCATATAGCTTTTGTGTCTTCTTTGTCGTCTATGTCTATTCTGCAAGATTGGGAGGAAGCTCTTTTTGAACCTAAATGGAAAGAAGCAATGGTTAAAGAGATAAAATCCTTATGCAAAAATGATACTTAGAAACTTGTTAGTCTTCCTCATGAAAAACAGATAGTTAGCTGTAAATGGTACTTTACCATTAAAAGGAAAGTGGCTGGGACAATGAGAGATGCAAAGAAAGACTCGTTGTAAAGGGATTCACTCACTTATATGGGGTGGATTATCAAGAAACCTTCCTTCCAGTTGCCAAGATGAATTTTATCAGAGTTCTTGTCTCTTATGCACTTAATCTTGGCTGGAACTTGTAACAACCGAATATGATGCCTTCTTGCTTGGAGATTTTGCAGAGAAAGTTTATATAGAATTCCTCCAGGTTTCTCTTGTTAAAAGACTGAAGGGAAGGTATGTATATTGAGAAAGTCCATGTATGGCCTCAAACAGTCACCCTAAGCCTGGTTCGATAGATTTTCAAAAGGTTATGCTTTCCTTTGGGTACCAACAAAGCAATGTTGATCATACTATGCTTGTTAAATATTACAACGAAAGGATTACTAATCTTATTGTCTATGTTGATGATATAGTTGTGACAAGGCATGATCCTGTAGAGGCATCCATGTCGAAAAATCTTGCTTGGGAATTTGAGATCAAAGATTTAGGGAAGCTTTGTTACTACCTTAGTATTGAAGTAGCTCATTTAGAAAGAGATATCTCTATAGCTAAAAGGAAATATGTGCTTGATTTGCTAGAAAAGACAGGAATGCTTAGATGCAAGCTTACAACAAATACATGTATTAAAGCAAACCACAAGTTACAGAATAGTGATAGAGATTGTGTTAATAGAGAGAAATACCAACGATTGGTTGGAAAGCTGATTTATTTATTCCACGCTTGTCCAGAGTTAGCCTATGTTGTCAGTAGGGGTAGCCAGTTTATGCATGATCTTTATTTTGATCACTTGGATGCCGCATACTGCAATACTTGAAATATGCACCTAGGACTTCTCTTTGAAAACCAAAAAAGCTTAAAGTTGGTAGCTTATACAAAAACAGTTTGGGCTAGATCACTTGATGATATGAGATCAACTTCAGGATATTGCAAAATACAGAGCAATGGCTCACGAGACTTTCAAATTGTTATTAGCTTAAGAAGTTAATGGAAGATCTCAGAGTAATTACAGAAAAGCCTCTCCTACTGTACTGTGATAACACAATAGCTATCAACAAAGCTCATAAATCCAGTATGATCGTACGAAGCACATCGAGATTGATAGACATTTTATTAAAAAACTAGACTCTCAATTAATTTGTATACCTTTTGTAAGGTCTGAAAACCAATTAGCCGATATCTTCACAAAAGGTCTTAGTAGTATAGATTTATTTTCTATTGTTTGCAAGATAGGCATGAGAGATATTTATGCACCATATTGAAGGGGAGTGTTGACTGCAATAAGGGTTTTTAGGTCCTTATCCTTACTAGAGTATATATTCTAGGTTGTACATGTTAGAACATAAAAAAAATGAAATATAGATTTCTAACACAAAACAACACCAACATCATGTTAATGTTGTTACCCACCAACATTGCAAACATATTGAGAATATATGTAAATGACACCTTCAGCTTGTATTTTAAGTGTATACCCTGATTATTAGTGCTTTCTAAGGTAGATCAGTAGACAATACAATTCGTAATTATCTCACAAGAAAAGAGCAGAGTTGTATTTCATGGTTACTTATAAGAGTAAAAAAGAAAAGAACAGTCACAAGCATGGCAGTGAGTAAAACTGCATGGAACCATATTTCAACAACCAACATATGCATGTAGTCATGATCCAGGTACAACAAATTTATTTATTTGTAGAATTGTGAGGGTTTAGAAGGCATAATCAACAGCATCCCTGTAATGAGAAATCACATGAATAATATCTTCCAAATTTAAATACCTAATAAAAAATTGATAGTAGTTCTGCATTACATGGATCTAAATATATCATTTTTAAACAAATATGTTAATATGATGTATACCTCCTCGCAACTTCTGTCATATCATTTATTGCATATCCAGAGCAGGACAAAAATCTCTTTTTCTTCTTCTCTCTTTCTTAGGTTTCTTTTTTCTTTAATAATTTAATCAGTAAAGAAGAACTAAAGATCTAGTCTTCTACCTAAAAGACATGTATAAATATGCTCTTATCGGAATATACAATCAGATGTAGATGATGACTAATCAACCTAACTACAGATAGTTAAAATGCATCACCTCTAACAATAACTGAAGCTCAATAGCAATTAAGTAGAATCCAACAGGGGTACTTTAGTGAGAAACAGGCCAAGGTACTATTTTCATTTCAAGCAAAAAAAGGTCATCATTCAAGATTTTGCTGAATTTGTGCAATTATTTTCTTCTTCAAGAAAAGAAATGTAAAGTTATCCATCCAGTTACTTTGAGTCACGGGAATAGGTTTGATCTAGCACACACATGGCATATAGTTGTAATCTATATGATTGTACAGTCTAATCATAGTGGAGGTTACCTAACAATGAAAATTATGAACATACTTAAGTCATTAAAACCTACCCCCAACTTGCTATAGCCTTGGCAGTATTTTCTGGTTCCATTGGATCTGGGGGTGCAGGATTTCTGCTCGTTTTCACAGCGCAAAATCTACACCCACGAGTACAAGTATCCCCAAGCAGCATAATTGTGGCAGTTGAAATACCATCCCCACCTCCATTCCAACACTGCATATTATATTTCAAATGCTAAGGGCATTGTAGTTTCACATTTATGACACACATATACAATCATCGAATTGTTATTTACATCTGGATGCAATTTAATTCTTCCTTTTCTCTTTCTAATACTTTTCCATTCTTATGTTGTTGAGAATATCAAAATAAAAATTGTACAAGACAAAACCAAGTTAATTTACTGAAACTTAATACACTGTTATGTTCCTTCTAACTCAAAAGTTTTGTAACAGTTTACAGCATTCTGTAGTACAGTTCCACACTAAAAAAAAATAATGGTAAAATTCACATCACGCAGAGGAAAACTTAACTTTGATCAACATTTTTAAGAAGGTAGAGTACATTTTAATAAGAAAAAGTAGAACCCCACAAGCCAATTAACCACACATTAGCTCTATCTATTATTAAGATTCTTGTATGTAAATGTTTAACCACTTTGCAGTTTTTTCTTTGCCCACTAACATCTTTTGACAATAATTAACACCAACAATCAACCATTCAATTGTTAAAGAAAAATAAAATGAGGAAGTAGAAACTACAGTACCTCTCCAATGTTTGGGCATTGAGCTTCCTCGCAAACAGTGTTGAGTTTCAAAGTGGACAATGAATCCTTAACCTCCTGAAACCTATCTCCTTGAGGGGCTCTCTGCCTCAACCACTCTGGTTTCTTAACGTTGGGGTCTCTCCCTGTGTAGGGTCCCAATCCACCTGGATAAGGACTACTCTTGTCTGACTCCAATAGGTTCGCCATTGTGGACAAAGATATCGATGACGTTTGTTGCTCCGCATGAACCTTAGATGAATCCACAGCCTCGCATCGAATTCTTAAAGGTGAATAAGGAAATTGGAGATCCCGAGAATACTGACAACAATGGAAAGATTTTGGTGGAATTGTAAACGGGATTGGAAAAGAGAGTCGCGGAATCGATTGCTGAATCATTTTCAGGTATGAATCTGAATCTGAGACGATCTGCCCCCTTTGTTCAATTCACAGTCACAGTGCTAATGCTCTAATGCTCTTAATGGCTACTGCTGTTGATGGGAGGACATTGACGGAGAAATCCAAGGCCACGGCCCCAGAGAGAGCCGGTTTTTTTTTTTTTTTTTTTTTCTATTTTCTTATTCCCTTCTGGCCAAGTTTGACCGTTTGGCAGTTTGAATGAAACTAAAATTTATACTAGTATATTAACAAAGAAAAAGGGCCTAATTATACTTTTGTTTAATTATACTTTTGGCACTTATAGTATAATATAGAGTTTAATTACTACATTGAGTATCAATTATTGTAATTAAATCCTTACAGGTTCAGTTTGATGCGATGAGGTTCCTGCCATCTAAATTAACATCAACACGAAACTAATAAAAGATGAGCTACACAATTACATGAAATTCTTGACAAATAAAAATATCCACATGGCTTAACATATAAATTATTTGAAAAAAACTAATTTTATAATAAATAAAAAAAATAAGTATTTACAATTTAAAAAAATATAAAAAGAAAAAAAGAAACAGTCCCTCCTCCCTTCTTTGTCTCTTCCTCAGCGTTGCCATATTCCTCTGTCATCATCTTTTTCGATTAAACTCGAAATTCCATCTTTCTTTCGGTGAGTGAAAATGAATACAAATGATCTATATGGTTTTATCCACAAGATCTGTCGTGTGTCTTTTTCTCTAAAGGACCTATTACGCCATCGCCCCTTTGTCGAAGAATCCGTAAACGTATAAGAAGATGACGAGTTGTCATGTTTTGACAAAATCCATGTTGCCTCCACCAGAATTATGATGATGTCGCTGCCTGAAACTCAAGACGAAAGAAATGATAGTAGTACCCTTCAAGACTCTTCCATACCCCACCCAAGGAGCCTGCGCTTTCAATGTCCGATGATCAACCAAGATAGATGGGTTTGTGCATTGTAATGTCAATCAGACAGTTTTTGATGATGAAACCAAGGTGTTGATTATTGGGCTGACTATATTGAGGGTGGATCAATTATGGATTTAGGTATGGATTCTTTTTTCTTTTTTCAATTTTTTTTATTGTAATTATTTTTCTTTGTATTGGTTTGTGATGTTTTTTTCAACATATCCTATTATGGTTTTTGGTGTGTTTTAGTTGTTTGCTGAGATAGTACGGTGAAAGCTGATGGTGGTTATGAAGGAATAAGGGTGGTAGTGGTGGTTAAGGAGGAATGGGCGGTGCTGAGGAAGAGACAAAAAGAGAGAAGGACGGTGTTCCTTTTTTGTTTTTATATTTTTTTGAATTTTAAATATTATTTTTTTCATTATAAAATTAGTTTTATTAATTTATATATTAAATCACGTGGATCAGTTTTATTTGTCAAGAAAGTCATGTAATTATTCACTTAATCTTCTATTAACCAAGTCACTCATGTTGGTGTTAATTTACACAGAATGACCTAATTGCATCGAATCCAACTGAAGCAATTGAACTGTTTAATGTGTATTCCATTGCAATTATCACGTAAAGAATGCTTTGAAAAACTTATATTAAACCAGTTCTTAGGTTATAGCCTGAAAATTGAAATTTAGCATTTCTTATTTAGTGGTCAATGCAATATTTGCTATCTTAGCAACTTACCCCATTGCCCACAGTTTTCTTCATCATTTTCATCATTCATTAAAAGTGTCTAATACATTGTTGCACTTATTATTTTTAAGCTTTCATATGTTTCTTATTGGTTATGAATTAGAATAATAATTATTATATAATATTGGTTTTTGTAGGGATGGTTAATCACGCAAGAGTTTAAAGGATTTTGATAAACTGAAAATAGGAACTCAATTCAACTCAATAGTTAATGTTTTTTGGTTCTTTCATGAATATGCACAAGAGAAGGATTTCGTATTTGTAAAGGGTATGAGTATAAGAGGCCAAGTGATGGAAAAGTCACAATAAAGCAGTTTGTTTGTTTAAAGCACAGGTGTTCGTGAAAATGATTCAAAAATAAGTCATCATATGAAGAATCCTCTAACTCACACAAGAACTGATTTTCCTTTATTCATGTGTGGTCATAAGACAATAGAAACTAATGACAAAATTGTTATATATAAGTTGGAATGGAGCATATCATGTTCTTCTCACTGCTCACATGATGCCTTCATAACACTCCAATTATGAAGTGTAAGCTCACGAAATTATTATGGCAGCCAAATTAGGTTTACGAATAAGACAGACATATGACTTTATGAGCTTAAGGCATGACTGAGTTACAAGCATTGGGTACTCATGATTAGATCAGAAAAACTTTCTTCATACCATTAAGCAACAAGACATGAAGGAAGGTGATGCGGTGAAAATAATGTTGTACTTTAATGATAATATGAAGGATAATCCTCTTTTCAATACAGATTGAAATTAGATATCATGGGTCGCATTACCAATATGTTTTGGGTGGATGCGTGGATGGTTGTAGATTATGCATTATTTGGAGATGTTGTGGTATATCATGCCACTTACTACATAAACAAGGAGCATAGGCCATTTGGGATATTTGTCGGTTTCAACCATCATCGACAACATGTTATTTTTGGAGCTACACTTTTATTTGATGAGACTACTATTTCTTATGTGTGGCTCATTGGTGCCTTTCTAGATGTGCATAACAAGAGAAAGCCACATACAATATTTACTAGTTCATATCATGTCATTGCGAAGGGGCTTTCTGAGGTAATACCTTATGTATTCCACGCTCTTTATACATGGCACAGATTCCATAATGATATTAAAGACCTTAGTCCTTATACATGACAAGATGGAAATAAAAAATTAATTTCAGACCTACATTCACTTATTTATGACTATAGAATAGAGGACAATTTCCAATCGCAATGGTATTCATTTCAGGATGCATATAATCTTAAATTTAACAAATGGTTAAATAGCATTTATTCAAACAAAGAAAAAATGGGCTTGATCTTACGTGAAATTTGCTTTCACTATAGGTATTTGTACTACACAACTAAGTGGAGCTTGTTTAACAAGCTTGAAAAACTACATTCATAGTGAATTGAACATTTCTTCATTTTTCAAGCATTTTGATAATTTGGTTGCAGCAAAATAATAATAATAATAATTTAAGTTACAAGCTAAATATGATAATAAGAAAAAGCTACGTCGGATGAAGTTTAAGTATTCACCTTGTATAAAACAAATTTGTAATATTTATACACAAAACATTCTTTAATTGTTTAAAGAAGAGGTAAATGGTGATTTTACTATTTTTCGGAAGCAACAAAAAAAAAGATGAGTGAATTTATTTTTCTTTTTAGTTCTTAAGAAATGGATATCTATTGTTCATGTAGGAAATTTGAGACAAATAGATTCTTACGTCGACATGTTCCTTAAAATTCTTGATTATACGATAGTCTTAAAAATTCCTGGAAAGTATATCTACCCTACATACAAGGCTGAACAAGTTATTGATGCCAATGGACATATTGTACAAGAAGATATGCACATGTAGGGTAAGAGCCAATCATTAGCATGTTCGACTAACCTTGATTTAGGCTTGAGAATTTTTTTGCTTGTTCAAGCTCGGCTTAAAAAAAAGCACTTGAGTTTGAGATTCAGCTCAAGCTCGTGATACCTATTATTAAACCAATTGCCTTTTTTCCTACTTAAATCAACTCACCTATTCATGCTTTAGTAACAGTGAAATTATAAATCATTCAAATAATCTAATATAAGCAAATTTGAAATACACCTAAAATGTATTTCTAACTAAAGTAATTAGTAAAAATATAAAATTTTATGGATCGAGTCTATTTGAGCTACTTGCAAGTTGTTGATCTGAGCCCCAAAGCTTGATCTTTTAATTGAGCTTCAAAATCTTGTTCGAACTAAGCTCATAAACTCAAACGAGTCGAGCTAAGCTTTATCAAGTCAAGATCGAACAAGCTGAGCTTGACTAGTGCGCCAGCCTTATGAAGCTATCCTACATGTTCATAGTGCTCCCACAACACAATATGCCAAATTGATTTTATACGGGTCGTGAAATACAAGTATTTGGGAAGAAAATGGGTCAAAAAAAAGAAAAAAAAAAAAAAAAAAAAGGAGCAAAAAGATGCATGTTTGATGTAGAAAAAAACTCAAAGAAGCTTAAGAAACAAGTAAAGAAAAATATGCCCCTCAAGTTCCCTTTGTACAACAAGGAGTAAGTGAATAAACAATTTACTTTTAAATTTAATTTCTTGTTAATGTTGCTTGGGAATCATACAAGAATCCAAATTATGAATTTCTGCTTGAGTTATATGACAATTTATAGAGTTACACAAAGCTATTGTTAGATGAGACTCTATGTGGTTTGTGTAGTCAATCTTAAGTCATCCCAAGAAACTAAGTTGGAGGTAATAACCTGAATTGATGCTATCTTTTTATGTATTGTGAATGGAATATATGACATACTTAATGTGTTTTGAGTGAACCATATAATATAATCCATATATATTCCTGATGCTTTTTTACAATTGTATGTTGTTACTTATCTTCACAATTTTGTATTTATAAATAACAAAAAGGAATATTAGAGAAAATTAAAACAACAATTTTTTATTTCACAATTTCATTACAAACTTTAAGCAAAAATAACAAGAGACATAAGGGCTATCCTGTTATAACCCAATAACCTAAGATGGGCGTTAGAATACTCGTACGTAATTGTTATATATATATATTATTAGTTGAATTAGTTACACTAAATAAGAAAGTTATAAGTGAAGCTAATTTGGGTACAACCTAATTAATAAGTATATTTATAAAATCAATAATCATAATCTTATGGGTGATTGGAATTTAAATTTTATTTTATAAGGGAGGTACTTAGGGGAACTTTAAATTGATAAATATAACTAGATTTTTTCTTTTCCATCACATGTTAAAAATAAAAAGGGAGAAAGATTACATTAATGAATTAATTTGTTTTTGTTTTTCTTTCTCCTTCTTCTATGGCCGACTTAGCTTCTTCAAAAGGAAATTTTTTTTCTTTCCCATGCCATTGATCACGTGGAAGGCTCAACTAGTGCTTGGCCGATTGGAAATTGTGAAGGTAGTTAGACGGTTCTCTTACTATTCCATGCTAGTAGCTTAGTTCTTTCACTCTATTTTATAATTAAATAGCTTTTATAGTTGATTTGGGTATGAATTTGTTGGCTGCCAGTAAAGGAATTATAGCTGAGTTTGGGGGTTTTAACGCTCAGCAACACTAATCTTAAGTTGGTATGAAGTTTAAAGGGTATAGGGGTGTTGTGGTGGTTATGGATTTAAACTACGGTGTGTGGGGGTGGCGGTGAGAAGTGGCAGATTTTGTTAGCATGGCGTTCTTGAGCTGACAGCCGAGGTGAAGATGATGGCTCGGCCATGGCAGCAAAATTTCCACAAGTGCAAAGAGGGACCCGGCCTAATGAAGATGGTTGGAAGGCGTTGGGCATCTCAACTATGTAACGTTTGTGTAGAGAGCGGCCATGATCAAGCTGGTTCTGTGCAGTGAAGGGGGGGGCGGAGTTAAGGCTGTAAAAATGATGCTTGTACTAAGGATAAATTAGGAAAGTAAGTAAATGATTAGTACAAGAAAAGGTGTGGTCGTGGTTGAAAGGAAAGGAGTAAATGGAAACTTTAAACAAGTATAGGGAGATGTTCATGTAATATTAAAAAATAAAATTAAGGACTAGTTGAAATTGGTAAAAGAAGACGTCAATGTATAAAAATAAATAAATAAATAATAAGTAGATACTCAATTAGTTCATTGATGATAATATGTGTATATTGAGTGTTGGGAATTACCATGGGAATAAGTGTAGGTATATAACTATTAATATGAGTTATATTAGAAATTGGTGTATAACATGGGTTATTGGTATAGCATTTAAGTTCAGTGGACATGTATATCTCGCGGTGGTATGCATATACCTTACAATTAAAATATGAAAGTATTTAAATACTGTTAAACATAAAAATTAAAACTTGGATAATGGAAATGAATAAGTTTGTTTAAAAAGAGAATAGTATAAGTAATAGCTTATAGAATTACCTGTATTAAGATTACTATGAATAGTATATAAATTCTTGATGTTTTTCACTTCAAGGCGTGTCGAGGATATTCTGACATTTTCGCAGACTGGACGAATCGACGAATCACGCTCTTGATATTGTGAGTAAATTATGTGCTTTATGGTTATCATATTATTGTGTGTCATTACGTGTAATAATTGAATTTAATGAGTTATAATAAAAACTAAGCAAATGAGTGATTTCAATAATTTAATTGGATGATATGTGATTGACATTGACTGTGTTTGATAAGGGCCAACATATAAACATTTTCTAGAAAATGATTTTCATTTTTGAAATTAAAAATCCAAGTGCACCTAGGTTATTTGAACTTGCAAGTTTATATGAGTCATCCTGATTCTGACAAGTGTTTTGAAAACTATTGGAGTGCTCAGCCCCGATGGGTTGGATTTGTGTACGGGGAGTACTTGTTGTGCGGGCGCGTAAATGCCCGGTGGGGGAGATATTGTTGTGCGGGGCTGAGTTACTCGTTTGCCTTTGATTGTTTAATTGGTTATTTAATTGTGGTTTACTTGTCTGATTTGCTTGCTCTTTTGAAGTTTATGAACTAAGTGAACTGTGATTGTATAATCACATACATGCATCAACAGATTTGAATATGAGTTGTAAATTACGATACTTGTGTTGTATGATACTAGTACCCATAGGGTATATGATTTACTCACTGAGTCTTTGTGACTCACCCTTTCTTTTGTGGTTATATTTTTAGTTTTCAAGAAACTGCGATTGATCACTATATAAGGCTACCTGCCAACTCTGTAGCGACAAAGTATATTTCAGAAATCGTACATTTGAAGTGTAAAGGACAGTACTTGCAATCACCTAAGATGTCATGCATAGTCATAGTATATATATTGTATTTATTATGGTGTTGCTTTGTTGTGTTATAAGCGGAGCTCCTTTGTATATTCTGATATCAGACTTGACTATTGACTTGAACCCAGGTTGTTGGTTTATATTATGGGTATGTTCCACTGTAAAGGGAACCTCTGCCAATATTTTCATAAATGATTTTATGCTTAATTGTCGATACCAGATTTTATTTTAACTTTATAACTTTTTTATAGTACTGACTACGATATACTTTTAAATTGCAATGAACATTACATGCATATTCAGGGTTACGGGGGTATGGACAACTATTTCTCCGGTCAGTCATACCTTTATTTGGAGGTGTGACATATCCTCTATACACTCCCCATCAAAATCCAAACAAAATAACAATTACAATCTTAAAATAATAAAATAATAAAAAAAGCCATGACAGGGTGAGTTTCTGTTAGGAATTTTCAGTAGTTTCAAAATAATTTGACTTAATCCAAGAGTAATTATTTTTTGCTTAAATGAAAATACATTTCCTTTCATAAAATAACTTCTATATGAATAGTTATTAAAGTGTTGAGAATAGGAAAGTTTGGTTAATGTGACTTAATCAAAAAGTCATTACTTTTTGCATAAGTGAAAAGACACTTGATTTCATAAAAGTAACTTCTTTATGAACAAGAATACATTTTCATAGAAAACCTATAAGGGTTTTTATGGCTATTTGACTTAGTCAAAAAATCATTACTTTTTTACTTAAATGAAAAGATATTTATTTTGGATATTAACTTCCATATGAATAGAAATGTCCATTCATAGGAAAGCCTATAAAAATAACATGCTTAACCACATTTTTCAAATCTCTTCTTCTTCTCTTTCTTTCTCTTTTCAAGTTATTATTTATGTTTATATCTAATGACAACCTTAGATATAAAATAGCTTGTTTTATCTTAGGAGGTTTATTTACTGTAAGCCATTGTAAGTAGGGTGCAAATATAGTCTTAAGGAATGAGAAATTATAACTCGACTTAGGCATTTCAAGGTATTTATTGTTTATGCAACTTTTATACTATAATCTTAAGACTATATTTGTGTAACAATGGAAGATACAAGTCCAAGTGTCTATAGTCAATGATGTGGTAAAATTGACAAGTTAATGGGTCGTAGAGATCAAGTGATGAAATGGGAGAACAAAAGTCATTTTTGTAGATTATAAAGAGAAGAAAAAGTTACAATATTTGATTAAGATCCTTTCATGGAGAATCAAGTTTTTCATTCTCCTTTAAATCTTTTAAGTTGTTAATCGATTTTCATATTTATATGGTGAAAGTACATATGAAAAATAAATTGTGATTTTATACGTATATGGTAAAATACATGGACATGGAAAATCAATAATAATTGTGTGACTATTGAAATTTTCTAGTATAAAAATATGGTTACATGTTAGACATAATATATAAATTTTGGTGTTTAAGTTTATGTATTGAAAAGTGATAAAGATTAGAATATAATTTCAATTCAAAGATTATTTTCTTCTAAAGGCAAAGAAATGAGAAAAATCTTTTGTTGAAATATGTTATATTTTCTTTATTATATAAAGGATATGGATTAGTGAATTAATTGGACTTGGGCAAGGAAAAAGTCTAATACTGGCACCATGGTTTGAACAATAGTTTATTTCTTGAAAATTAAATTCATGAAATATAATTTTATATGTGGTATATATTTAAGAATATTATTTATATGATTAAATTCTATTTTGAATTTGTATATCAAGTTTTGATGTATAAAATAAATGGGAGAATTATTATAAATTTCTAGTTTTATTATACATCAAGGACATAATTTTTCTTGAAAAAAAAAATTCTATAAGGTGTAAAGAGAAATGATTATTTCTTGGTTATTTATACCTTATGATTTGACTACTGGTAATACTACTTTGGAGAATTTTTCTTTGTTAAAATTATGTAGATATTTGATAAATTCAATATTATGTTTATTGGATACTCGGTTGATACTCGGTTTGTATAACAAAAAGTATATGATATATCAATGTGATGAGAGGAATTTACAATCTCATTCAAAAGGTGATTGTTGATGTTATTGTAACAGTGAATTAACATAGTTTTAAACATTGAAGGTAAATACAAAGTTCTTTGAAAATAGGTATTTTAATGTTAATTAACCTAAGAAACATATATTGTTAAAGTTCCAAGATCAATTTAAAGATCTTGAAATTGATGTCAAAAACATCAATAGGGCTAGTAAGATCCCAAAATAAATAAAAGGAAGTTTTATCACAAAGTCAATGAAAAATATTGACGAACTTTTTACAAATTGCCTAGGCAAGGATGTGATATGAAAGACTTCCGGGAGATGGGTTTTATAAAGTTTTTTTTAAAATGAAAGGTTACTTATGTGAAAAACCAATTAAACCGTTAGGAAAAGTTCTAATCTTCTAGTTTCAAATGGAACGAACACGTAATTAAAACCAGTTTATGCACTTTACAAATATAAAGGTTAAAGAACCTTTATGTTATCTCAAAGTAAGTGCATGCTAGTATGGAGAAAAACATAGAGTATTTTTAACCTTTAATGAATTTATGTCCTAAAGGAAAAATGTATATCATACAGTTTATTTATAGATTCATCTATGTATATATGGGAAGTATGGCCACTTCTACGAGATCAGAAAGCTTATCTCAAAGACATATATGAATTTCTAAGATGTAACACATGGCCATTAATGTGCGGGAAGTAGAAATTATAACTGAAAAGTTATATGGATGAGTAATATATATGATGTTATTTAAAAATTACAAAGTTCAAGACTTATAACACTTTGGATTCTTACATTTTATAATTACTGGAAAAGGTTCAAGTCTAAGGACACCTTATATAACCAACTAATGGTAACAAGAGAAAGAGGCACTTACAAAGTGGTTTCAATACTTTGAAAATTGGGAAAAAATTATTAGGAATTTTCAATAGTTTTAAAGTAATATGACTTAATCCAAAAGTCATTACTTTTTGCCTAAATGAAAATACATTTCCTTTCATAAAATAATTTATATATGAATAGTTATTAAAGTGTTGAGAATAGGAAAGTTTAGTTAATGTGACTTAATCAAAAAGTCATTCTTTTTGCTTAAGTAAAAAGACACTTGGTTTCATAAAGGTAACTTCTTTATGAACAAGAATGCATTTTCATGAAAAACTTATATGGGTTTTTATGGCTATTTGACTTAATCAAAAAGTCATTACTTTATGACTTAAATGAAAAGATATTTTATTTTGGAATATTAACTTCCATATGAATAGAAATGTCCATTTATGGAAGACCTTGTAAAAGTAACATGCTTAACCACATTTTTATATCTTTTCTTCTTCTCTTTCTTTCTCTTTTCAAGTTATAATTTCTATTTATATCTAATAGAAACTTAGATATAAAAGAGCTTGTTTTATCTTGGAAGGCTTATTTGCTGTAACCCGTTGCAAGTAGTATGCAAATATAGTATTAAGGAAAGATAAATTATAACTCAACTCAAGCATTTCAAATGTGTTTATTGTTTCTGCAACTTTTATATTACAGTTTCTCTATCAAAATCATGAGTTCTACTCTTATCGTCCATGTTTCAACAAATTTAACTTTTTCTTATGCGACTATAATGTCATTTTTTGTCTCTGGACTCATCCATCCAATCCTTGTCAAAATCAGTATCAGGAGTTTTTGTCTTTTGCTTTTGCACTTTATGCATGTATGTCCTCATCAAGAAGTCTAGCACTCCTTTTATCTCTACTAGATTGCATTTACTTGTGTTTGCTCTTATTTCAAGTTAAGAATCAAATCAGTTTGCAATGTAGAAACTATAGTTAAAATTTTGGACAAGAAACTCAAATCGTTGTTTATAAAGGCTAACTAATTTACAAGAGCATGTATACCAATAGATGCAAATGCAAGAAAAGAAAAGTGAAATATGCAATAAAGAAACCTCATTTTTTATTGGTATTCTAACCAGCTCAAAGTCACACCAAGTTAAAAATATCATCAAAAACATCAATTTCAAGTTCAAAAAGGAAAGGGAAATATGAAAACTCTAAGACATAATATCCAAGTAATGCAACAATGTTGAAGATCATAACATGATTATCGTAACACTCATAAGACACAATAACATGATCTTCAATATCATTTAGGAAATATGAAAACTCTGAAAAATTAATAATCTCATGTGGAACTTAAAACTAGGGGAAGCAATAATGAAAGCCATGAAGATTTAAGAGGAAGATTAGCACAAAGTTGATGATTTAAACTTCTTTAATTTAGTGTAATGACATGTGTATTATACCTACACATTGCAAAAAATCAAATACCATTTCAACATGTCCTATGTATATCATGCAGTAGACTCTGATACTTGTATACATCCAAACACATAGAACAAGTAGGCAAATGAGGACATAGTTTTCATGTATTGCTCATTGATTAATGTCAAGTTCTCTTTCATGAGGATGATCAAAGTTTCAATAGTAACCAGGCAATGAAAACTTAAACCATCATGCTTTCACAAACCAACACATCAAACTTAAATGACCAGAAAGGCTAAATGTTACCAAATCAGGCAACTTGTAAAAATTAACCTACTAAATAAAGCAACAAATATTTTACTCAAAACACATTTTTAGAATAATTAGCTAGTCTAGATTTAGCAATAACTCTTGTTTCCAGCATCTATTTGGTTGGTAAAATAAATTAAGTTAATCAAAAATTAATATATTTTTTATTTATATTAGAAAATAATATTTAAAGTATAGAAAATTATTTGAAAATATATAAATTATAAATAGTATACATAAAATTAAACTAGTATATAGTTTGAATTTTATGAAATGTAGATTCCCTATTTCAATTATTTATTTTGTTTGATAGTAAAATAATATTTTTTAATTTTTTAATAACTTCTATGTTTCTAAGTTATCTAATTATCATGTTGAAATGGTTTCTAATAGATTTGATTTTAACTGAATATCAAAGTAAACATTCCACCACTAAATTTTATTTTACTTTACATTTTAAAATAATATACTAAAATCTATATATTGATAAAATACTACAAAATATCAAATCAAGTTGAACATTTGAATGATCTCTATGAGCATTTATAAAAGTACGAACCATATAACTATTAATAAGTTTGAAAAGAACTATGATAATACAGGATTGCCACCATTAATTTTCATTAATATTTAATGGATGCCATTATTATCAATAATAATACAATGGAAGTCATTATCATCTATTATTATATAACCGACATTATTATTGTCCATTATTATATAACAGACGTCATTGTTATTATAACCAACAGAACTCCTATGGGCTCTAAACCCCAAAATAAGACAGTTTATTTCTCTTACTCATACTCTTTATAGTTTTTTAGTTTATACCTTCTGATTAGATACTGACTTGATCGTTAGAGTTTTTACAAGTCTAAAGGAACCAGCCCTCTTTGCAGGTTAGTGATATGGAAGACAATTCAGTCTGATCAAATTCAATTTTAACAATGGCGTTGTCTGTGTGAGAACACATATGATTTGGGTGTTGATCCCTACATTAGAGCTGATCTAAAAACTGATAGATATTGAGAGAACACAGCAAAATATATTCATCTATGAAGCACTTGTGATCCATTTTGATTATTTAGCCATCAATATCAATAAGAGTTGTGGGTGCACATACTAGAAAAATAACTCTAGTATTTCATGTTCCTAGATTGGTAGATCCAGCCATAAAATTGCCACCTAATATTTTCTACTAATTTAAGCGAGAAGCCTAAGGTTAACTAAAAGAAAAACAAAACATATTGTGCCACTATGCATTTTGTATGTGGGACACAAAAAAAGATAAAAGGTTAATTGTTTTATTTCTTAATTCTTCATCAAAACATATTCTTCATGTTTGCCTTTGGCCATTTCAACTTCGATGGCATTTAATGGACTTCTCCAAGTGCAAGGATTAGGATAATAATTACAAATTTTGTGGTTAAAATAACCACATATAAATTCTTATAATTATCTTATTTATTTGTCCATCGATGACTTCAATATATATTTAACTATACTCCTATGTTTTAATTGGTTGTTTTGAATGTAATTATGAAGCAAAACATTGATATATTTGGTTGTTTTGAGTACAATTATTGTGAAAAAAACGTACGTTAAAATGAACATTCTCAATCAAATTTGAGTAAGTCATCAGCAAAATCAAACCCAAATCAACAACAGAGTCATCTGTCATGTTCAACCAAATTTAGATTCAACCCAGTTTGCCTAATTGTTATTTGGTCGCTAACTTATTAAATATTTGTATTTACCCCAATTATTTTATATATTTACATATTTGGCCTGAATATTATTATATATTTTCGTACTTGGCTTGATACTTTATGTATTTTGGTAATTAACATAGTTACCACAATTGTTTTGTATTTGAAAAAACATCCTTGACTTCATGTTAATCACATAAATGCTTTAGAATAATTACACATAGGCCCCCAAACTTTTATATTCTCATATAAATGACCAACATAATTATAGAAAATTACATATAAACCCCTAAAATCTATATTTTCATATAAATGGCCTAAGTAATTATAAAATTTTACGAATATGTCCTTAGACTTTATAATTGCATGTGTACAAAATAAATAAGTAGAAATCTTAAATGATTATGCATAAAATATGCTTAGCTAGTACACTTTTTTAATATAATTTGCAGCCTTACAATCAACCCTTACAAATAATTGGTTGTCTCCATGGAATTTATTTTTATGAATTTATGGCATTGACTATGGCCAATACAAAATATTTATTTGTTATATATTCTCAAACTTCAGTCAACAAACAACCGAGTAATATTTATTATTTGATGCTTGATGTTTCAAGTGAATTAACATACAGCTTAGTATAGATAAGCAATATATATGGAGGTCAAGCAACCACCACAAAAGAAAAATGTTTCTTCCCTACATACAACTCGAGGTCAAATGCTTCGAGATAATTGCACCAGGCCCATAGACTTTTATATTCTCGTATAAATGACCAATACGATTCTAGAAAATTACACATAGACTCCCAAAATATGTATTTTTCATATAAATGGCCTAATTAATTTTAAAATTTTACAAATATGTGCTTAGACTTTAATTGCATGTTTACAAAATATATGCAAGTATCCTTTAGAAAATAAGTAAAAATCATAAATGATTATGAACAAAATATGCTTGGCTGGTACGCCTTTTTAATACAAATTTACAGCTTTAAAATTGGCCCATACTAATAATTGTTATCTCGATGGAACTTATTTTTATGAATTTATGGTTTTGCCTATGACCAATATAAAATATTTATTTGTTATATGTTCTCAAACTTGAGTTAACAAATGACTTGAGTCATATTTATTATTTGATGCTTGATGTTTCAGGTGAATTAGCATATAACTTAGTACATATAAGCAATATATACGGAGGTTAAATAACCCTCGCAAAAGAAAAATGTTTCTTTTCCTACATATAACTCAAGGTCAAATCTCAAAATTAAATGGTCACAATCCACGAACAATAAACCAAGAGATTATATAAGTTGTTTAAAATATTATTGATTATTATCTCCAGCAATATATTCTGATATATGTGGGTTTAATGAGTTTCTTGTTGAGTTTGATTTTTTAGCCTCAATTATTAATTTATTTCAAAAAAATCTTCATACATGAAGTCACCAAAATCAAGATGAGCTCATTGCCTTCAAGACGAAAGAGGCTTTCACCCACCATAATAACAACTCAAAAGAGCTCAAATACACAACTTTTTCAGCTAGTGGCAGTCTTTGGGATGAGTGACATCCAATATGTCCCCATTGCAATGATAAAAGCCTAGACGTAATAGATTGACCCTGAGGAAAGGCATAAGCAATTATTCAATTCTCCCAGCTTTTCAGCATGGCTTTTGGATACTAAATCGCCAAAGGTACTGGATTTTCACTCAACCTAGAGAGAGCCCTAAGTAGATGATACACAACTAGAACACTTATAGTCACACTCGAGATGAGCAACACAGGCTAAAAAAGTCAGCTCTCGAGCAAAGCACCCTGACAAATCAAGTGGCTATGAAACCAAGACAACATCAAAATGTTTGGATTTTCAACTAGAATGCTACAACATCAGCAAACAATACGATTTTCACCTATATTGCTCAAAGTAATGGTATTATTTTTTCAGTTCAAATACAACTATACATTAGTACCCAATCAGTGGGCAAAGAAGCAACATAAATTGCTAAACACAATAAGCTCGAGCTTTTCTGTTCGCGTTGAAAAATATGGAAGTAATTAGATTGAGTGAAACATAATAAGTTATAAGATAGAATACAATATATCATTAACATTAGTGATAAAAACATCACACCAGCAGAGTATCACATCAGTGATAGCACAAAAATTACATCCTGCAAACAGGGAACACGACCTATGTATATGATCCACAACATCTAGTTCAAGTCTCTACGCTCCTTAAACTCATTTTTGGGAGACTAGTGATAATACAGGATTATACTAATCTAATGATATTATTACACGTGACATGGTTAAGATATAACAGAATAATCCAAACTGTAATTAATACCATTAATTTCTATTAATATTATAATGGATGTCATTACCATCCATAATTATATAACGAACATTATTATCGTCTATTATTATATGATAGATATCATTATTATTGTAACAGACAAAACTAATATATAAAGGAGTTCAAAACTCGAAAATAAGACAAGTTATTCCTCTTACTTATACTCTTTGTAATTTTTCAGATTGTACACTATGATTAGATACTGACTTGATTGTTAGAGTTTTCATAGATCCAAAGGACTACCCTTTACAGGTTAGTCATATAAAAAACAATTCAGCTTGGTCAAATCCAGTTCTAACAAACTATTTATACAAAATGCTTAAGTTTTGCACCGAATTTTAAATTATTAAATTACATTGAATGAAAATCATCTAATTATATATTGAGTTTAAAACTTACATGTATTGATCCATGTAAAAAAATTTCTAGCTTCGCCAATGATATAGTTATTGGCAAGCAAATCTTGTTCGAGTCACCGAACTAACTAAGGATGCTTTCTTTGTATGTTTTCGTTTATGAATATACTATGATGACTTGAAGGAGCCAAAAGCATCTCTGCAATAAGATTAATGATGGCAAATAGAACACACCCTGCGAGTTTAATAAAATTACCATTGAACATTTTGTCATACAAAATTACACTAAAGGCATCATTTCTATAGTTTTGTTTGGTGGGGAGAATAGGATGACAATGAGCCGAACTTTGATAAATATTGACTTAACTCGTCAAACTTTAGACAAATTCAAACTTGATTTATGTTCGTTAAGAACTCGTGAACCTAAACTAGTTAAAAGCTAACGAGCCTAAATCCACACTTCAGCCTAACTCGTTAAGAATTCTTAAAGATTTAAAAACAAAAATTTTTTGTAGTTAAGGAGAGCTAAACCCAAGTCCTGCTAGAGAACTATTTTAATAGCTTACTACCAAATCAAATTACAACTTATATTAATTTTTACATATAAATATATTTATAATAAATTCATATGTAAAAAATATAAAATATTTAAAAATAACAAACTAACTCACAAATTTCTGATTCGAGTTTTAAAATAATTTTGAACTTGACTTATTTTACTAAACAAATTCAAAATTGACTCATTTGAAAATAATCCAAACCCTTAATGAATAAATCACTAATTATTCACGAAATAGTTCGACTCATTGTCATCCATAATCATAAAGAATTAATGCATCCATGTTATGTTGCTACTTATTTGGATAAAATATAAAAGGAACAAGATTTCTGTATTTTCAGACATAAATTTCAATTTTGTCAAATGAATACATTAATCTTTCAATTTGAAAAAAGGAACTATCCTCCATAATAGTAATGAAAGGGATAACGTGGCAACATTATGTACCTAGTAGACCATTAATATCACATTTCCTTTAAACAGCAGTTATTTGACCAACTAATCAAAAAATTACAACAATGTGAAGTTAAAGTGAATTACTAATTTCATTGTGAACTTGAACAACTCTATACTTGCATTTAGGCCGAAACAGGAAAACCAAAAAACATAAAAACATGAAAGGCTTCTCACAGAAATTTGCCCACGAAGCCAGCTTCTCCACCAGGGCCATCCAATATATATCAAGATTAACAAGGATATCTTTGGCACACATTTGGCACACAACTAAAAGAACAGACATGGAGATGGATTCTTACCAAGCAGAACTGCATAAGAAAGATCACCTATTTCTGGAAAGGAAGTGAGGAATGAATGAACCATGCAATATCATCCACAATGTTCTCTGCTTTTTGCTCACCCTCGCACTCAGCTAACACCTTAAAGTAGTTCTCTTTCTTATCTAACAACTATCTTAGTTGTTTTATCAACTATTCCTTCACGCATCACATTTGACAAAATTGTTCCCACAAGAAACATGGTCCGAAGTTGTGAAGACTAAAACATAATATATCTAAGTTTTCTTTGACCGGTTTCTGAGTATCAAGTACTCCTCTCAAGCATCATATACTAGCACAAATACTGCAAAAATGACCTGCATAATTCTGAACAAATGACCTGCATAATTCTGAGCTAATGTCCTCCTAATATTCTTTTCATAAAATGGTTATTTTAATCCAGGCGCATCAGATGACTCCTCACTAGAATCTTCTGTATCTGAACCATCAACCATCTTCTGAAGTGAATCCATGTCCCCAGAATCAGAGAGAGTATGTATTCTAAGTTCGTTCGCATCTTCACTGAGAAAAATGCAACCAATGAATACATTATGTTGTGGGCATGACTATCAGCAAAGATAAAGATTATATTTAAGATTCTAATAAAACAAAAATGCTGCAAATTAGAATTCCTCAAATGATTTTCTTCTAGCTTATGTTATTTTCCTCATACCGCCTTCATTCAAGAACTGCTAATAGTTGTTTTGAAGTTACAAATCTTCTGACAGCAGAAAGGGATGCTAAGAAGGAAAGTTCTTCAGAAACCTTTCTAGCTTATAATTTAGAATCTTGTAATAGGAAGGAAGGAAGTTCAGTTGAATTAATAGGAAGTTAAAAATCAATTTAACAAGAAGTTAAGGATAGAGCATCATACTCTGTAACTCCAAATATTTCCTTGACAACTAAGGAGCTATCCCTTGAGCAGAATTCTGGAAGCTGCCCCAAATGTCAAAACAAAAGCGAAATTAATACGAACACTAATCAGATCATAACACATTACAATTTAAGGAACAAGTCAAATTGATGAGGCATCCAGAATAGAATGTCAGAAAACAATGTAAAGACATCTTCCTGGTATCTGCATATAGCAAGAGACAATTACCTAAGAAGATCACGTGCAAGTTTTTGACACAAAATACTACCATTTTCCAGCCATGACAGACATGAAACAGGTCAGGATAACAATCCGGCCTTTTTGTCAATCGAGAGAGAGAGAGAGAGAGTATTTTGATAACAGTAGGATAAAAATCAGGCCTATTAAACCCCAGTGAGGGGGAAGTGATGAACAATACTCCAGTAGCTACAGTGTGCCAGTAGTGGTGTAACTGTACAACTGCAATTGTGATTTCAGCATTTGTGAGTTAATCACACTGGGGGAAGTACTACCACTCTGGTAATACCAAATTGTTCCTCCATGCATTATAAAGTGCTAAGTATTGAAGTATTGAAGTTTTCTAGAGAGTACGGTAAAAATTTATTACTGACTGTTCCATCTACTTACCTCAGACAGATAGAAAACCTTCCCAAAAAGAGCCTGAACAGCTAGTTTTCGCTTAAAACCCTTTTCTGTATAACCTGTTTTCTCCGTGACAACAGGGCCTAAAAATGATTGAAAAGTAATCAACACCAGATAATAGAATAACCAGCAAATATTTCAAATTTTAAAATAATTGATAGCTTGATGTATCTAGACATGCCTCAAAAAATAAAATGAAAAGGTCAGGCACAATTATTGAAAATAAGAGTAGGAGAAAAAGACCAAGAAAAAATCAGCTCTCTACAATTAGCAGCATCCACTCTTTCTCCCACATCCAAGTTTCTGACTTTGTAAAGCAATTTTAATGCAAGCTTATAGGCCACTGCAACTGAAATAATTAATCCTAGAGTTCAGAAGCTTGAAAGTGAAACAAAGACAAAAGTCAGCCTGAAACCCCCATATTGTAATTACTAGCTACGGGAAGGCCTCCAGAAAATTAGTCGAGAGAAAGACTGCAGAGGTGTTAAAATCATTGCAATTTTACATTAACAATTATTAAAGTTGGCTTCACATGTTTCCCAGAAAAAGGTGCAGCATGACAGCAGTTATGAATGTGTTTAAGCCAAGAGACAGCAGGAGACTGAAATCTATTAAAGGAATGAAACTAATAACCACCAATGGAGATCATGTAAGAAATTACATAATGGCTGAGGAAACAACAATCATGTAATGTGAATCTTTTTTTTTTTTTTTTCCTTGTTTACAGCTAAAGATGTTAGAATGACAATTGACATCAGCATAATGTAACATATCCAAATACAGAAAGCACTATCTCTTACAAGACACATACATTTAAGCCAAAATTACATTACATTCTTTCACCAAGAGGAAGATTAGTTAGATCCAGAATATAGAGTGATCATGTGCCACAACAATTGTATACACACACTCACAAAAGCACATTACAGTACATATGAGACACAATACAAATTTAAACACTTAGCATTTACTCAAATTTGATCCAGTAGAACTGTTAGAGAAATTCTCTAGTCTTGCCACATACCTGATGCTCAGATGCTCAGAACATATGAAAGGAAGCCCTTCTTTTTCAACTTTTATACCTTTAAGATATTATTTGCATCCCTAAATCTTTTTTCGTTATTCTAATTAAAATCCAATCGAATGATTATATATAGACATAGCTGTTCTAAATTTAAAAGAAATTCTTTATTATTTTAATAAATAAGAAATTTCCATTTTAGTTAGTTTTAGTTTTAGTTATATTATGGAGGGTCTGTTTATAGAGGTCTGTCAGCCCTAAGAAAACGATAAAAGAAAAAAAAGAATTGATTTTCAGGTATTTTAAAATGCAAGAGAAAAAAAAAAAGAACAGAAATAGAAGCATACAAAAAGTTAAAAACATGTATGCAGTATATATTCATCTATATTGGGCATAAAGAAATGATTCTATCATTTCTGATATGCAAGCAATACTTCCTAATACTGAACTTGAAAAAGTTGTTTGAATTCCTAGTCATAGTGATTCCCTAAATGCTTTTCTAGATATTCCTCAATGCCCCAGATATTTACAGAACACGTGAAGCAGATGACTCATCTACTTCTGGAAGAAATCGAAGAATTTCTTGGGAATCCTACAAGATTCCTTGATTCTTTTTTTCTGATTGATGGTCAGAACTTCATCTGGATTCCAATCCTATTGAGAGGTCTGCTAGAAATCAGAAATTACAGAATAAAGAACACGTTTTTTGTTTCCAAGTTCATTTTTAGATAATAGTAGATAGAGACAAGGCTCGCAAAGAGTCTTATTGAAATCAAGAAATATAGGCCTGCCTGCCATCCACACTAGAATAACTGAAGTTTTCTTAAAAAAACTGCTAGTGAAGGAAGAACTCCTAAGGATAAGAGACATAGGCTAACGAGAGAGATATAAAAGGACCTTTCATGCATAATCTCGAATGTTACGGTATCAATATGTAGACCAAGTTATACAATGCAAGCAAAAGTTCCTAAAAAATATCTCATTTTGTCCTATTTTATGAACTTTAAAGTGTATGAAGTTTCATATTTGATGCATTAATTTAGGTTTAAGCAAGTCGATGCAAACTCCATTTAACTTGTTTTTATCGAAGCCAGATGCAGACTTACATTAGGAATTCTATATTCAGTGATTCAGTCATGAATCAACTACAGATCTTGATACAATAAAATCAAAATTACAAAATGTATAGTAAGGCAAACTATTGGAACTTGTCCAACCAATATTTAGAAGAGTAAACTTTTGACTTCAACATGGAGAGTTTAACCA
Organism: Quillaja saponaria; assembly: GCA_029379385.1. Taxonomy (NCBI): domain Eukaryota; kingdom Viridiplantae; phylum Streptophyta; class Magnoliopsida; order Fabales; family Quillajaceae; genus Quillaja; species Quillaja saponaria. The sequence goes on along the minus strand of CM055614.1, from coordinate 21,345,328 downwards.
AGTTCTTTTTAAAGAGTGATTTTATTTACAGAATTTCTTAACTAGTTGACTGTGTAAAAGACTGGAATTATTTAGAAGCTGGCAATTAAGGTAAGAAATAAGTTAAAAACTCAAAGCCTACAATACCTGAATCTTATTCTTGATAATAGACTAAGAGATCAACTTACAACTAATGGTCCCCAAGTAATTCTCTCAGCTGTTTCAGAGATGTGAGGAAATCTTACTTCATGCACCCCATAATTCACAAATCTTCAATATAGAGCTTATGATGCATTCAGGATCTTCTAAGGTGATGTCTTTAAGATAATGACTTCATCTAAAGAATCTCATTAGAAATTGTCGAAGTTAAAATATTTAGAATTTGAAAATTTGCAATAACAAAAAGGTCATTGACGGAAAATAAAGTGACCAAAGATAGTAAAAAATTTAAGCCACATATTGAATCCTCTACCTGATCTACTTTGCAATAAACTATTAATGGTATACAGTTGAACCTCCCCAGTCCCAACTTTCCTAATACAATGCTGGCAATATCATTAAATATTGCAAAACACAATCCATATTCTTCTTCAAAATACAACTTATAATGTATCTAACAGCACGAAAGCTGAATCTTTAAAAGTCTAACTTAGTATGTGACTACGTACACAATATCTTAAGACCATGCAGCATATGCACAAGGAATGATTATCTTTAGGTAAGCCGTACTATTTTTTTAATTCTAAAAATTAGAACACATCTAGAAGGCATGCAAGTCTAGAACATCTAATAACAATCTTGCCAAACACAGAAACTATAAAAGAAATCATTGTCCAATTAGATTTACTTGTCTACAATAATACCATGGAAGAGTTGTATCTCTAGGTATCAAATAAGAATGCTGACGAAATAATTTGCAAAGAAGAAGAACCAAGAGATGCATTTTACGACAACGGCAGGGTGACAACGGTATCTCTTGTCTAGGAACATACTTTGTTCAATTTAATACAGCAAAGAAAGTTATTCCAGGTTATCATTTTCATTACAAATTTCCATATATCAGAGTCCTGATATGAAATTCCCATTTGATACATGAAACAGGTACGAGAGAGAGGAAACTTTCCACATCTCTTCATCACAAAATTTCTACACGTGAGAAAAGACAATGGTTCAACAGGACCATATTTTATCTTACAATGGTTATAATTAAGTTACCTTTTTCCTTCACAATTCGTTGTGAAATTTCATTCAAAATCTCAGCCACCTGGGAGTCATCCAACAAAGAAGCTTTTCTGAGCTGGATTAGATTTGCAACCACATCAGGGTTGAATGGCTTCTCATTCAAGGTATAGCGGATGTACTTGCGCAAGATTTCCCCAATTCCAAAACCTGCCTGGATATGAATTTGGAATTGTCATTTAAATCAAATGCTATATGGAAAAAAATCAATATATTGGTAAATCAAATTATTTCCACTCACTACTAGACAGTTTAAAAAAAAAAAAAAAAAAAAAAGATACTTCATGATCTAGCAAGAAGAAATAAAAATTAGTAGAGTTGGCATTTGAGTGGTATTTTAGACCAAACTTTAGATCAAGCAATTCTAACTATTTTGCTAAACCGCCCAAAATACAATCATCCAATGCTTCAAAAGGAAGGATTTCTAATAGAAACTGGAACATTAATAAAACTAGAAATTTTGCTCGGCCCTAGGATAAAGAAGGCAATATATGATGCAGCACCAACAGATATTTTGACAAAAGGGACAATTTACATATTCATGAAAAACTACATAACAATTTAAACTATGGGTCATTATATAGACTCCTTGGAAACCCTAAAAAGATAAATACCTAGAGTCCTAATAAATAGAAAACCCTAAAAATATAAAGATAAAGCATAGTAATAATAAAATCAAAACTAATAACTCTTAATAATACTAAGATACTACTAATATTAAATAATTTAAACACAATTAAATTATAAATCCTAATTTCTATTTCTTCATTCTCCATCATTCTCCCTTGGTTGGAAAAAAAACTCGACCTCGAGTTTTGAAATGAGAGAGAATGATAATCTCTAAAGTAAAATTTTGTAGCAAAGTCTTCAATAATGGCGAAAAAAATCTAGTAACAAAAACAGCATCTGGAACCATGATATCCACATATTTCAGAGGAATGACAACCTCTATGTGCTCAACAATCAGAGGAGGAGTAGCATCAACTATAAGCTCTGGTTCTGGTAGTTCTGGCATGTCAACATTATCAATAAGTTTCTTTACAATTTTGAGTTCCTCAACCTTGTGTTCATCTAGAAAATTATCAATCAGTGAATGTGACTCTTGAATATCTCTAACTTTGGCATATTCATTATACTCAATATGAACCAAGTTATCCGAATCAAGAGGAAAAGCAATATCACGACAAAGAGAAATAACAACAAATGGTAATCACCCAAAGATGTGCCCAGAAGACTTAAAGCTTGAATAATAAAAGGAGCAAGTTTTTCACTAATTCGCTCAAGAACTCGAATCTCCAAATTCAATGCAGTAGGTTCAGTAATTCTGACACTCCTCAAAATAAGAAATAGTAGCTTCTCAGGAATAATGTCATAATTCAAAAAGGATGATGTCATGATTGCTTATTGGCCAAATTATCGAAGAATTTTGAGTACACATTACTGTAAAGAATGTCTCAAATAGCTCATAAAGTAAATTATCAAAATCAAAATCTAGCATGAGCGTACATAAGTCAACCCTGTCAATAGTTTCAAGCATAGCAACTTCTTTGTTATAGGTGTCATAAGCCTTAGTATGAAAGTCCAACAAAATTCCCAAACATAATATAATAATAGAAAATATTTCATATAAGCAATCTTCATCTAAAGGAATTGTAGAGGCATATATTCTGAAAATTTCAACATGACAAAATGCCAAAGCAATTTGAATACTCTTATTTGGATGCTCCAAAACTTTCTCAAAAGTAAACACTTGTAATAAAGGAGATAATGCATCATGTCATGGAAGGGGTGACTGTTCAACTCACAACAAACAATTTCAAAATTTATCAAGAATTGATAAAATTTTAACAGCATATTCGGGCAAATCAACAAGACCATGTCCAACTTCAATAATCTCTTGTTCAAGTTCACAAAATTTTAACCAAGGTGAAACAATAGTACGACTATATTGAGGCTGAAAGGAGGCCATAAAGTGATGAATTACACATAAAAGAAAGCACACAAGATTATGACATGCATTTCGAAGCATAATTTGACAAAACAGATCTTGAAATTGAAATACTTAGGAAATAGGTGCTACTTTTTCTTTTTTTGGGACAATGAGGTGCTAGGATGGTTGTATAATTTTAATGAAGTTCTTGGCTGAGGATGGTGGTTGATGGAGGTTCGGTTGTCCTTTTCATTTAAAATACTTGTTGGTGCTGCATCAATTTGGTATCAGAGCCTATACTCTCATCCCGTAGAAAAAAAAACCACAAATCCACCACTGTTCGCCACCACTACTCATCAAAAATTCTGAAACTTACCATCAAAAGTTTCGGAATTTCACGATCTCCACATCACCAAGCTTTTCAAGTCTATGCAACACACAAAATCACCGGAAAAAGCCATAAACCGCCGCTGCTCCACCACCCCGGCCAGAAACTTCGCCGGATTCAAGATCTTCCCACTACAAGAAGAATTGAAAGCCGCTGATCTATATTTCCTTGAAGTTCTGCAGGAAACCACCTAAGCACGCACCTCCATGCTCTGTCCAAAGTTTCATTCCGCATCAATATTCTTCATGATTACCATTGCAAACCACCAAAGAGGTATGTGCACGCCAAGATGCCTTCGAAAGTTTTTTGTTTGGATAGCCTAGCTCAATTGTATATAATAGCAGAAAACTTGAGGAAAAGAGATTTGTGGACCGTGAGCTGGTTTTTTTTGTTCAAAAACAGTGGTGAAACTGTAGACCTCGATCTTTGTCTATTTGCTAGAACCTTCTGGGAGTTGGTGCTTGGACTCTTTGGGGTTGTTTGGGTGATGCCCAATACCATGTTGCATCTTATTTTTTGCAGGCACATTAGAGGAGGTAGAAGAAGAAGTAGGCTAAGTAGGCTATCTTGGTAGGCTGCTCCTCTTTGATTGACATGGGTGAGTTGGCTTGAGAAGAACAATCATATCTTCAACTATGAGAAGGTATCATTGGAAAAATTGAAGATGACTTTTCCACATATGTAGTTCCAATGGATGTCTATTTATCCTTTTTTCCACTCTTTTGGGTCTCTTGTAAATTTCTTATATGGTTTAAATTGTAATTTGTAGTTCTTGTTTTGATCTCTTTTTACATTTGTTTGGGTGTGTCTATATCCATGTACAAAGATATTGTTCTTCTTTTAATAAAATCATTATCAAATAAATATATATATATATAGATAAAGATAGAGAGATGTAAAAATTTTAAAAGGAAAACAAAAAACTGAAAGGAAGTATGACAACAAAAAAAATTATATTTACAAGAATATCGTGGATAGAAGAAAAAAGTGAATCAATTAAGATTTTTGGCTCGCAATAATGCAAGGGTCCTGTTCAAGCGACTATTGATCCTATCTATCTACCTCGTTTGAGTCCAAACATAACAACTTGGGTACTTATGTTGGTGATTTAACAAGATTTAACTACTTCAGTACATCTAGCATTCACACATGTGCATCATACAAACACATAACCCGCCAACATATTCATGTGAAAAATGAGAGACAGGAAAAAGATAACATGTCCATCATTTCTAAGTTCCGAAATTAGCAACAACTGTTAATTTAATCTATGATCCTTAAGATAATGGATGCTAACTATTGTGATCTAGCATTTTGTATACTCCAGTATAAGTGTATGACCAAGTGCTGGGATGCCACCAGAAACGCATGCCTGTCATCACATGCTTCATATAGGTAGCTTCAGCTCAATGACATGTTAGCACAATCTAAAACAACAAATCAGAATCCTTTTCCCCACTGGGGGAAGCCAATATATTTGATCAACATGACAGATAGTTACACTTAATGAAGAAAATTTTTGTTTTCTCATTTCTAAGACTGAACCTGAGCACTAGATGTCAAACCAATCAATGTTATTGTGTATAGCATGTATAATTGTATATGCATCTCACCTGTTTCTCAAGTCCCTTCAGAGCATCGGGTTTGACTTCATTTCTTCCTTTTTGAAATATATCATCTATCGACTTCAAGAGCAGTGCATTTTTATTGACCTAAAGAAATATCTCATTAAAACCCAATTCATAAAAAATAAAAACATGATAAACTTAGACCAAATACTCAGTTTTTTTTTTCTCAAATAAATTAAAACCCATCAAAAACAATACAGTAAGAACCTTTGGTATTAAAGCACTAAGATAAGAATGTAACAAAAGCTTGCTCAAGTTGTGTCCCTGAAGGACTACACCTAAAAATTGACAGGGTAAGGACATAAGGGATAAGGGCAAACCAATCTGCGGCGCTTTGCTCTGGGAGAAGTGAATTGTTTAACAGTCTTGACGAAGGCAATAACAAAAGTAAGGCCAGCGTAAGCTAGAGGAACCGCGAGAATCCAAGGCTAAGGAGCTGGTACCCACTCTAGGTCCAGGAATAGCCTGAGTAACGGACCCCGTGAATTCTACAAGGTCCAGGGCCTTTTCTTGAATCCAAGGAAGCTCCTCTTCCACTTCAACCTCAACTTCCTTTTCTTCTACGATTTTTTTGGCATTTGGGTTTCTTAAATTCTTGTCGTTCTGAACTGGGTTAGCATTAGAATTGCCTCTTCACCGCCGCAGCCAAGCGGACAGAGGAAAGCGAATGAAGTTGTCTTCTTCTGTGAAAGCAAGGGATTGTAAGAGTTGTATTGGTACAGTGGAAAGGAAAACTAGAAACTTTACGGACATGGGGGAATTGGGAAGCAACAGCGCAAGAAGCAGAAGCCATTTGGGAAGTACGGCCAGGGAGTTTGCTCTGCTTCAGTGCCTTTCGAACTCAATTACTCAAATACTAGAAACTATAAAGCCTTGGGCTAAGAGATCCGGTCTGGTATTCTTTTTCCTTTAAATTTTTTTTTTAAAAAAAAAAAAATGAATTTAGGAGTAAATATATTTGGAGGGACGAATTGGAGAAACCAAAAAAACATATTAAAAGAGGATAAAATTATTTTCCTTTCTTTTTTTTTTTTTTTTTTTTTTTTTTCTCTAACTTGTTCTGTGTCTTTATTTTTTAAATCAACCATGATTATGAGGGGACATCTTAAGATAATATTTGCAATTTTTATGTCTTTTTCACATCAAATAAATTCAACCTAAAAATTCCCACATCTCATTCTCTTATCACCTTCACAAAATCTATACAACTTAAGATTTTAAGTTCATCCATCTAATTACATGAATGTCACGCAACACAATGTAATCGATCTTTTATAACAAGATAGGCATCTGCAGTATAATGGTAAGGGATCGATATTACATATTAGTTTTGTGTCTTTTTATTAACTCTAATATTCTAACTTTTATTATTGTTAATTGTCAATATATTTACTCGACTACTTTTTATTTATTTATTATTATTTTTGTTCTATTGTCATTTAATTCCGCCAGAAGGTTACTCTGCTGGTCCTCAAGCCTGGATAAAAGAGGAGGGTTGTGATAGGTTGACAGCTAGCGTAAAACTAGTCAAACCCTATGACGATGAATCCTACCGAATATTCGTTGGGGCATAACCCTCTTAGCGACGCGCTTGTATCGGATCCCTGGTGTAGTGAGAAATGAACAAGGGTTGGGTTGTCACATCCTTAGTGGCACGCCACATCGGCGCTCAGGTGTGGTGCAAAATGAGCAAGGGTTCTTACATCGAGGGCAGGATGCAAGTAAATAAGCTAGTTTAGGGTAAGATTCGCATAGCTACTTGGAAGATAGGACTTTTATTGGTAAATTGAGAGAGCTTGTAGATACTATGAGTAGAATGAGAATTAATATTACTTGCTAGCAAGAAACTAAGTGGGTATGAGAAAAGGCTAGAGAGATAGAGAAAACAGGATTCAAGATGTGGTATACCGGTAAAACTAGAAATAGGAATGGAGTGGCGATTATTATAGATGGAAATTTAAAGGACGAGGTTGTTGAAATCAAGAGAAAGAGTGATAGAATAATTTTAGTGAAATTGATGATAAACGAGGAGGCCTTTAATATCATTACCACCTATGCTTCACAAATAGGATTGGAAGAATCTACTACGAAGGTTTTTTGGGATAATTTAGAGGAATAGTCCAAGGAGTACCGTTAGGTGAGAAACTGTTTATTGGTGCTGATTTGAATGGTCATGTAGAAAGTACTAACAAGGATTTTAAAAGCGTACATAGAGGATATGGTTATGGAGTTAGGAATGAGGGTAGAGAGCTTATTTTAGATTTTGCAATTGCTTATGACTTGATTTTAGCTAACACGTTTTTTAAGAAACTGAGAAGTCACACTTAGTCACCTTTAGCAGCGGGCCGAATAAAAGCCAAATAGATTTTGTTATGACTAGGAAGGTTGATAGAGCAGTTTGTAAGGATTGTAAAGTTATACTCGGACGAGTGTTTAGTGTCTCGGTACAAACTTATGGTTGTGGATGTTAGTGTTAAGCGGCGAAAGCAAAAGCATAAAAGTAATAAGTGTATTAAGACTAGATGGTGGAATTTGAATGGAGGGAAGATGGCTCTTTTTAAATATAAAATGTTATAAGGTGATCCTTGGAGGGTGGAGGGTGAGCCTAACATGATTTAGGATGAGATGACAAGTCGTATCAGGAATACGACTAGAGAGGTGTTAGGAGAAAGTAGAGGACATGGACATCCGACTTAAGGAGACATGGTGGTGGAATGAAGAAGTTCAACAAGCTATTAAAGTTGAAAAAGAGTGTTATAAAAGATTACACAAGTGTAGAAATGAAGATAATTATAAATGTTTTAGACAAGCTAGAAAACATGCTAAGAAAGTGGTTAGGAAAGCTAGAGGCAAGGCTTGCGAAGGACTTTACCAAAAGTTAGAGACAAAGGATGGAGAGAAGGATATTTATAGGATTGTCAAGCAAAGGGAAAGACGAACTAAAGACTTCAATTGTATTAAGTGCATTAAGGATGAGGCTGATAGGGTTTTATTTAAGGAAGACGAGATTAATGAGAGGATGACGAACTTATTTCGATACTTTATTTAATGAAGAGTCAATGGGTGATTTTGGAGACCTTGATGACAGCTTTGATGATACAAATCGTTGATTTGTTTGTCAAATTAAAGCACTAGGAGGTTAAAGAAGCTATGCATAAGATGAATAATGGTAAAGCATTTGGACCAAATGATATTCCAATAGAAGTTTGGAGATGCCTAGGAGATATTGGAGTAGCTTCGCTTACAAATATTTTTAACAAGATTTTAGTAACCAAGAAAATGCCCGATGAGTGGAGGAAGAGTACATTGATTCCTATTTATAAGAATAAAGAGATATTCAAAAGTTGTTCGAATTATCGAGGAATAAAACTTATTAGCCATACAATGAAATTTTGGAAGAGAGTAATTGAGCATAAGCTTAGGAATGAGACTCTAGTTTATGAGAATCAATTTGGCTTTATGCCAAAAAGATCTACAATGGAGGCTATTTTTTTACTTAGGAGATTAATGGAGAAATATAAAGAAAAGAAAAAGGATCTTCACATGGTATTTATTGATTTAGAAAAGACGTATGATAAAGTGTTAAGACAAGTCTTGTGGTGGGTACTCGAGAACAAGAAGGTCTCAACTAAATATATAGAAGTTATTAAAGACATGTATGATGGAGTAATGACTAGGGTGCGGACCGTAGATGGAATGACTGAAGAGTTCCCGATCACGATAGGTGTTCACCAAGGTTCATCCTTAAGTCCTTACCTATTTGTTTTAGTCATGGATGAACTTACCTATAATATTCAAGATAAGGCTCCATGGTGCATATTGTTTGTCGATGATATCGTGTTAGTAGAAGAAACTAGGGAATATTTAAATTCTAAACTAGAAATGTGGATAAACGTGTTAGAATCTAAAGGCCTTAGATTGAGTAGAACAAAAAATGAATATATGGAGTTCGATTTCAGTGAAACTAGAAATGGCCTGAATGATATAACTTTAGATGGTCAGACAATCCCTACAAAGGATGTGTTTAAGTATTTAGGGTTATTTATACAAAAAGATAGTGCAATTGAGCATGATGTAAATCATAGGATCAAGGCAGGGTGGGTGAAATGACGAAGTGCTTTGAGAGTTTTATGTGATCCTAAAATCCCGAATAGATTGAAAGGAAAATTTTATAAGTCGGCACCAACTATGCTGTATGGTACCGAATGTTGTACAGTTAAGAAGTAACATTCCAATAAGATGGGAGTAGCTGAAATGAGAATGTTGAGATGGATGACATGACATATAAGAAATGATAGAATAAGGAATGAGGAAATTCGTAAGAAGGTGGAAGTAGTGCCCTATTGAGGAGAAAATGAGAGAGAATCGTCTACATTAGTTTGGATACATCCAACGTCGACCAATGGACGCAGTAGTTAAGAAAGGTGACTTGGATTAGGTGACTTGTTTCAGGTGCCAGGTGTTAGACAGGGAAAAGGGGAGACCGAAACTTACATGGGGTAGTAATCGAGAAAGATATGACTGTGCTAGGAATTAATAAAAATATTGTCCCGAATCAATGCGAATGGAGAAAAATGATTTATATAGTCAACCCTAACTAGTTTAGGATTTTAAGACTTGGTTAAGTTGAGTAGTTGTTCTATTGTCATTTGAGTCATTGTGCATATTTTTATTACGTAAGGAGTTGTAAGCTAATAACCAATTCAATTCAATCATAAAACACAGACTATTTCTTAGAAATTGAGTTCTCTTGTCATTAACTAAATTCTAATCCATTCTCGCTAAACAAAATATTGCAAAGTCAATTACATTTAAAATTATTCATGTCATTTACACCCCAACTTCGTCACATCAATTGTTAAATTACTGAATGCTAAACTAAATTTTCTGCTGCAGTTAGAAAAGAAAATACATATATCACTTACAAAGGAATAGTATAGCATGAAATGGAAACTTAGGTTTCATTTTCACATGTACATTCATCTTTGTCCAACTACAACCAAAAAAAAAAAAGTATCAATTGCATTCATGATTTATCAGATTGATTTAACAATTTTGGTTGCTGCAAATAAGGGGTAAAGGAGGGAAAGACCCATTTCCTTTTTTATAAAGTAAAAGTACTTTCTACTCTTGGAGGTTAGCCATTCTAGTAGTATTCAGTATTCTCATATCAACCAACAAACAGAAATGCAAATTCAGATGAGCTCAATCTGGTGATTTTTTCCTGTTGTCATGATTGCAACCAAGAAGGACAAAATGAAATTCTTCTCTTAAAGCTTGGATTTTGGACGTTGAGATTCCTTGGACCATGAAGGAGCTTGGATCTTGTATTCTTGAACTTGCTCCTTCTCCTTGCCTTCATCTTCATCTAGAATGTCTTTGGAAAATGCATTGGGATTAACTTTGATGCAGTTTTGCAAAGCTACGAATGGATGGACACAGTCTGAGCCCTGAATGGGGGAAGATAGCATGTGTTAAACCTCGTTGGAAAGAATGAAATTCGGAGGAACAGGAAATTTGAAGGCTAAAAAATAAGAGATATATACAATGTGAGTTCCATACATTTCCAAGTGACAGACATGATGGAAAAATTTAGAAGTCCTAACTTAAAACTATATGATTTTCATTATAATATCAAATCCAGACAGTCAAACAGTCAACGGTGTAACAGCCAAATGATGGCATGTAAAAACACAACCAAAATTGCAACCCCATAAGATATAATGAGTTTTTTGGCTGTATAGAAGACTAGGGGGAAAGATAGAAAAAGAACAAAGACATGCAAATGTAAAAAACAGGCTTTAGATTTGTCGTGAAAAGTGAAAAACTCCCTCCTGTTTCCAAGCATCATTGGCAGCCTAAAGAATCATTAAAGAGAAGCATCAAGCATGCATAAATAATTTCAACTATATGGAGATTAGAATGAGAACTTCATTCAACAATTCCAGAGACATGTTACCCATATGTAACAGTCATTACCTTTTCTTCAGAAGTACTTTTTAGAAAACATAGGAATGCCTCTGAAAACTGATCTCCACATGGACCACTTCGTAAGTCTGCTATGCAAGGGCATTCCAGAGCTTTCTGAGCCTTTGCCTCAAGAGACTGAAAGTTAAAATTTTAAACTTCTTTATTTTATTTTATTCATTTTCAAGTAAAAAACAAGCTCATATATAATATATTTAAAATGGACAAACCTCAGTCTCATCACTCCCATAAGCTACAGCTTCTGTAAATGTCAAAACCAGTATATTAATAGAAAAGGGCTGACAAAAAATACATCAATATATGAATTTATCGCTTGAAACATGAAGACCATTACACAAGAAATTTACATGCAAATAAGTCAACCACAGTAGTAGATTTCTGCTTTCTGTAATTTGTTGTCATTTTCTTAGTTTGGGAGAGAGGGGGGGGGGGGGGGGATTTAGATTAGAGGGTAGGTTATAGTCTGCAAAATCATTTCAAAAAGGAAAGATATGCTAGCTCTTATTTTAAGAGATATTGTTTGGAATATGATTATTGAGAACAGAATTCCTACACAAATAAGTATTAACTCAGTGAAGATTTAATATTAACATCAACGGGAAATTCAATAATCCATTTGGTACACAAATTATTATAGCTATTTCATACTTATTGCAAACAGCAGAAATCATGTAAAACTCTGATAACAAATTAGTGATGTTCAACAACTTATGAACGGACAATTATCAAATCAGCAATATTGTTTGGCAACCATGGTAGTAAATAATGACTAGGGTGCCAACATCAACAAAATGCTTGGCAGTAAGACTTGGTGGTACAGATACTAGTGCCACTAATAGCCGGTCTAGCAGGAAAAATAAAGTGCAGTCTCAGTAATACCAATCAATTGGTATGACCCATGATGTTAAGCATTACCAATGGTATGACCAATGATGGTCAGCAATTGAAGATATCAATAACAATATTTGATATTGAGAATACGATAATGATGGTATGAAAAAATGCTGACTAAGATGGTTTTGGGAATGAAGGCAGCAAATAAGATGGTGATAGTCACACAAATATTCTATTAAAAGCATAGACCACCCAGAATTCCTAATATCCTATAATGTTTCATAGTAAGAACTGTAAGGATATCATCATATTCAGTTTCACAAGTACCGTAAAAGCAAAATCAATCTAACAGCGAAGGCTTATAATCCAAATGACAATCCACCTGGGCTTAGCTCCAAATGAAACAATTACACAAATTCACAAGGTTTGGTGAATGGAGCAAATTACAAGAGCAATCAATTTTCGTAAATCATCTATCAATCACCTAGACATTTTAGCAAACAGATTGAACCCAAAAATCTATTGGGTTTATTTATATTTAACCAAAAAAGTAAAGGAGAGATGATTTATAAATTGTTAGGATGAAAAAACAAAGAAACCTGCAATGAGAGATTCCATGGAATTGCGATTAGAATTCACATCTGAATTATTCCTTGGTTCAGGCTCATCAGCCACAGCTGCTTCCGCGCTTTGAGTTTGACCCATCTTCTTCTCTATCGGTCAATGGATGCTCACTCTCGTCGTGCTCGTGCTGTTTTCTACCACTAGTCTAAACTTGCGACTAGGCTGCGTCCCAATGAAGGAGCCGGATCCCAGGCCGCCGGGTCAATTGTGATCGGGCCATTACATACCATTAACATGATGTAATAAATTAATTTAAAGTGTATTTATTAATTAATATATAATTAGACCAATAAGAAATGTAATATAGAGAAAAATTATACACTCCTCCCATTAGATTTATTAAAATGATATTTAGATCTAAAATTTAAAGAATTCAACACTCCGTGAATCCACTCTATTAGATGGATATGAACAATTAACCATGTTAAAAAATAATTTTACAAATAATAATTAAAAGTTTCAGCTTTATCATCAAAACCTCAAAAAAAAAATTATCTTCAAAACTACAAAAAAGTTTTACCTGTAGTTTTATATCTTTCTAAATGAGTTTTAAATACTACTTACTTACTTTTTTTATATTGACGTCGATTCTTAGTTTTTTTTTTTTTTCCCCTACTAGCAATAAAATATTCTAGTTTGGAAGAGAATGATTTAGCGTAAGCTTAGAAAGAAAACTTTAGTTTTAGAGAATCAATTTAGGTTTATGACAGAAAGATTTAAGATGAATGCTATTTCCTGTACTTGGGTGATTAATGGAAAAATATAGAGAGAGAGAAAAAATCTCCATATGATCTTTATTGACATAGAAAAAATCTATGATATGATGTCGACAAGTGTTTCGTAGTGGGCTCTTCAAGAAGGAAAAAAAATATCAGTTAACAATGTAGAATTGATTAAGGATATATATGAGGGAGTAATAACTAATGTGCAGATCATAAATGGTATGACTAAAAAGTTATTCTCTACCAATAGATCAACCTTAAGCCTCTACCTATTCGTTTTAGTCTTGAACAAACTTTCATATGCCATTTAGGATAGTGCATGTTTTTTTGCTGATGACACTGTATTGGTAGAAAAGATTATAGCGAGTCTAAATTAGTATACTAAAATTATAGATGATCGTGTTAGAATCTAAAGATTTAGGTTAAGTTGAACTAAAATTGAGTATATAGTTTGTAACTTTAGCTACACTAGAAGAGACTCAACTGAAATTATTTTGAATTGTCATGCAATCATAATGAAAGAAATATTTAAGTACCTAGGTTCTTTTTGATAATGTGTAACTTTAGCCACACTAGAAAAGACTTCACAATAGATGCCGTAATTAGCAGAAGGTGACTTGGTGTAGGTGAATAATTAAGATCATAATGGGTAAAGGGAGGCCATTAATTACATAGGGAGAAGTTAATTCGGAATGATATGATTATTTTATGCATTACTAAAATAATATTTTGGATTTATGCGAATGAAAGAAAAATATTCATGTAGTTGACCCAACTAGCTTGGGATTTAAAGTTTAGTTTAGTTCATTTGTAGCAATGCATTATGTTTGTAACACTCCGCCAAATTTTTACTAGGTCAATTGATAATAAAATTGAGGACTTGATTGAACAATTAAGAAAATTTTATTCTCACTTAATTGAAAATAGTGGTTTTGTTAAGGAGTGTATTTCTGTTTCTCAAGATTTTTAGGATGTATACCTTAACTATTTGGAAATATAAGGGGTCTATCTCTAAAATATAAAACTAGTAGTGTGTTGGGAGTGTAGAAATATTAGAAAATTGGTTTTTGGGACCTATCTGCACAAACTCAAATCTTGGGGTTTCATGTGCAATTAGACGTAAAATATCTTTTTTCTTAGTGCTCACTCTTGTCTTTTTAAGGTGTTAGATTTTGGCCATTGGGGGAATTGAGATGGAAGGTAGAGAGACTGCTCTCTATAAGGAGGAAAAACTAGAGAGGTGACAAAAAAAAGAGAGAAAAAGAAAGAAAGAGGAAGAGAAAGAAAAATTAGAGCTCGAGTTGCAAGGGAGAAGGAAACTGAGACTACTTCTGGAGGATTCCACTGATTGCAGTGGGCTAGGGAGGACGAAATTAGAATCAGGAAGAAGATGAACCGGTTTTAGTTTGGAGTGAGATATGTAGTTGTTGAGACTTTTTTGTAGGGTTTATGAAAAAAAATGAGATTTTTATGGGTGGGTGAGTTATATATCAGATTTTTGGTGATAATGATACTGTTTTGATATTACTTGCTTGTGAATTCAAAATTTAAAGGAAATATGTGAGCTAGTTAGATTCTATGATTACGAGTATATCTTTAGTAATTGTAAATGGAATTGTTAGATTTGGCCATTGGAATTATTGTTGATTTTGGGTTACACTAGAGATGTATTCATGAGAAATTAAGGATTGATTGTTTGAAATTGGTAGATCTATGAGATTATTATGAATATTTGTGCATATGGATGTTTTACTCTTTTTGGTGCTCTTAGGTGTGTTGAGCTGTTGGGTTTGATTTGTGAAATCTAGGTGTGAATTTATGATTGTATTTTGATGTGCTAAAGAATGGTAGAGAATTTTGTAGTGGATGAAATAGATCCAAAATAGAGAATTATGGTTGTGTGTGTGGTACAATGAAAAAGGAAGTAATAGTGGGTTTGGTTGTTGATGCAGGACCAGATGAATTGTGTTGATTTTTGGGTTATATTGGAGATATACTTATGTGGAATTGATTATGGTTATTGATAAATTGATAGATCTATGAAACAATGAGTGTTTGTGTATTTGATGCTTTCGGTTACTTGAGGATTTATTAGTTTGATATGTGAAAATATGATGGTGATTGAAGTTAATTATGGTAGTGAGAATTTACTTAGTGAATGATGCGTGAAGATTTAAGTTTCAAATTGGAAAAATAATTGTGTCCGGTAGGTGGTAAATACGTATGTGAGTGTGAGTTCTTAAATTTAAGTAAGGGATTGACAATGTCTAAGTACATGATTTAATTAAAGGAAGTGAAATTAACTAAGAGAAACTAAAGAATGAAAATCGAAGTGAAATTAATGATTAAGGTATGTTGTGTCTATGTGCTAAGATGAACTTGTAGTGGAGAAAAGGACTCAAGAAATTGTTAATATTTGAAAGAAATTGAATTGTAGGCTAGGGAAAATGGGTTACAATTTGATATTGGAGTTCTAACTAATAGATTGAATTAAATGGGATTGTTCATTTTATTGTTTAATGAAAATAGATTTTGGATGGTGGATTTAAGGGTTGGAACAAGTTTTTTTGCATGAAAGAATTCATTAATTGGAAGCCATTGTGAATAAAACTTATTTCTATTGAAAGTTCAGTGAAAATGAATTACATACATTGATAGTTGTTGAGATGCAAACGAAAGCATCTTATTGTCGGGACAATAGTCCAATTGAAAAACAATGTCGTGAATTATTCCAACATTTATATATTATGAAATGTTTTTAATATCTACAAGTTTATTGTTACCTACATGGGATGAGTATTGTCCCGTAATGATCATTCATGTGATTTACTATTAGCAAGTATAAGAATTTTGAGACTTTCATTAAGCTATATTTGTTGAATTAATGGTTTTCAAGTTTTTTTGTAAATTAAAGAAGTATTTGAAAGTTATTTGCAAGCATTGATTAGCTATATGTAACCATTCTTATATGTACATA
This sequence comes from Quillaja saponaria, assembly GCA_029379385.1. NCBI lineage: Eukaryota > Viridiplantae > Streptophyta > Magnoliopsida > Fabales > Quillajaceae > Quillaja > Quillaja saponaria. The sequence continues at coordinate 21,329,019 of CM055614.1, read as the reverse complement.
TTGTTTGTATTTTTGAACTATGATACATAAAAGTTTACGAAAAACTTTTTACGTACTCGTGGCTACTTGCTAAGTTATTTCCAAACTCAAGTTTTCAAATGTTTCCTGGAAAAGAATTTGTTTTGGGATTTGCTTGTAGAACTTGGTGTTAGGAATTGATATAAAATATGACAATCAAATGCACAATAAAATTTATAATTTATAATTTTTTTAACTCAAAATCACCTTAGAGCATACTACTAACACTTAGCTAGTAATTGCATTTACTTTAATGTATGGTAAAGTTGTGAAAGACTATTCCTAGAATATAATTCATGTTTTTTTTTTTTGGAAGAAGTTGAAAATGTTGAATGAGAATTAGTGACGAATCTTGTACAACTTAATTCTTGCATTTGCACGGTATGGTAATGATAGACAAGCAATTCAAGATAATTTGCGTGATTTTATCATATGGTTAGGAAGCTAGTATATTTCACAGGAATGGTAATAAGCTAATTACGAGTTTGTTTGATTTCATATATATGATAAAGAATTGAAATAGGTAATACTAGTAACTGAAGAATGCTGCTAATAAGGAAGAGAAAAAAAATTATAGATGTTAACAAATCAAGGTAATCAACTTGGGAAAAAATATTGCAGTTGATGAATGAAGACTAGCACGCCATTGTGAGAATGTTACAATATTACATTTAATATTTTAATATATTCTTGCTAATAAAATCGAATGTCGTAGTAATACTTAAAAGAGACAAATAGATTATTGAGAGTTTAGCTCAAGCGATTTGTATCTATCTCTCATTTCATAGTGCCTTTTTAAAAAAAAATATTCCAAATAAGTTTTAATTAGATTAAAATATTTTTACCACTTTCACCATTGTAATTTCTTTTTCTTGTAATTTTTACATTACAAATATTAAATAAGTAGAAAATTTTCAAAATAAAATATATCATAAATTTAGAAAATGAATAAATTTATAATATGATCCTTAATAAAAAGAATGTAATTGCTCAAAAGACGTACTACAAGTCCTCTTAGGCAACTACACAAAATAACCAACTCTAATCCCAGCACTCATGGCAGTAAACAGAGCAGTGAAAACATCTTAGTGTTCCAATTTTGTATTTCAATAAAAAAACATAGCATTGCAACTATTTACTCTTAAGTTTCTCCTCACACTTTATCATAGTGTGTAATTGGTCAATTGTGGAAAGTATACATGTATAGGACATGATTCTAGTACGCATAAATCTGCAGCACTTCTTCTACAGAACATAGTTTAAGTAGGCATATGTGCAATAACTAGGAAAATCAACCACAAAGGCATATGTGCAGTAAACTAAGAAAATCAAACACAACTGCTTATTAGTACCTGTTCCTATATATAGGGAACACTGCCTAGGTCCATCTCTTTATTTTTAAGCACCTATTCTAATAAGGATTTCTTGAACATTTAGTTCAAGTCCCTACACTCCATAAACTCATTTTTGGGGATAATACCAAATTATACAAATTCAATCATATTATTATACGTGACATGGTCAGGTTATAATGGATTAATCAGAATTACAACTGGCATCATAATGATCCTATTAATATTATAACGGATGTTATCATGTCCCATTATAACTGTAACAGCCTTTATAATTATCTAATTAATGCTATGACATGTGTCACAATCTTATTGCTCACGATATTTTATATAAAAGGTTAAAACCCCAAAAATAAATAAGATTGTTCTATTACACCTTGACTCGTTTATGCATATATTACTTAATATATCTTTGCCTACGATTTCTTAGTATGCTTTACTTAATATATCTCTTGTCAGAGAAATGATGTTGAGCAGCCTCTTTCACAAATGAGATCGAGAAATCAATTTGCAAAGAAATACCTGCATATTATAAGCTCAATTCACTTTGCTTCGTGGGCTCATTGTTTAGGGGATTGATGATATAGTAAATTGGTCCTAACCAGTTATTGGACAACACGTGTAGCACATAGTCAAATTAAAGACTAAGTTGAAGACTAATTAACTGGGTCAGCAGCTTATGAGTCAGATAAAAAGCCCATGAACACCACGTCAGCTTTACTTTGTCAATATATAAATGGGCTCAACCCCAAGGAAGTAAGGTTATGACTCCTCATTTTCTCACACTTTTATTTTATGCTTATTAATTTTATATTTTTTTACTAACTTTGATATCAGAGTTATTCAAATCAAAGAATTTGATATTCAAATTTAAATTCAAATATTGTAGTGTTAATTAATTTGATATTCGATCAAATTATTTGATTAAGTATTTCAATTACTAGTTAATATCATAAAAATAATTATATATAATTATTAATTTTATATATTTATATATTTATATTTTATTTAATTAAGACAGTTAATTTACTTTATTTTTTTCACTTTATCTGATTACTAACCCTAACCTTATTGTTGTTTTGTATTTAAGGCTATTTTTAAAGTTTTTCTTTCTATATTTTTCAATTATATGACAGTACTTGTAGGTTGTGATGATGGTTATGTAACTTTAGTTTTCACACACACTGACTGTATATTACTTAGTTATTTTATTCATGTTTTTAAAAATGAAATTTTCATACAAATATTATTTGTTGAAATAAAAAATCACAGATTTGATTGTCAAATTCAATTGTCATTTTAGATTTGAATAGGTATTCGAATTTAAATTTGAATTCGAGTAGTTGAATCAAATATAAATAATAAGATATTTAAAATTCAATTTGAATTAAGCCTTGTACTCTCACATCTCGAGGACCATCTCTTTTTTTGCCTTGCAGGTCAGGTTGCGTTGCAGTTGTCACGTAAAATGACTCGCGCGGAGGGCATACAAATTCTGTTCTATAACAACATGAAATGACAAGTTGAAAAGTGAAAACAGTAATGGAGAAAACAAATTAGTTTACTTAAGACATTGTCTCTTGATTTCTGAAGAACAAAACAAAATTAAAACTTAATAGTAACAGTAATATTGTAGATCAAATAAAGGGATGACTATAATACATAAAACATGTATCTCAAAATAGGTAATTCCATCAAGACATTTTTATCAAATAACTTCACAAGCTACCTGCTGCATATGTACACAAAATACCAAAACAAATTAAAAAAAAATGCATGAACCATGATATATTCATTACAAGATGTACACTTCCAATTATCTTATGCTTGTATTGCACTTGAAGTCTTGAAAAAATCGAATTAGATTAGCCGGTGTTTAACCAGATTTCCCGTCTGTTATTATAATAGAAGTCGACTGGGAGCTAGCTAGGCTGTGGGGTTGGCGCCGGCCCTGCAACCCCAACCCCAATAATTATATAATCAGAAATATTAAACACCATTTTATGTAGCATAAACAAACCAACAAAAAATATTATTTTAATCTTTATTTCTAAAGTCAAGATCGTAATCAATAATTTATTAGTAATTAAATGAGCTTAGGATACTAATAATCAATTAATCATGCTTATTAACAAAATAATAATATTCATTCGGCTGGTGCAGTACTATCATTATTAAATGTATGCATGAGACCGTTTACTCACTATATAAAGAGAAAGTCTTCCCTCATGTTATTGTCTTGGTTTACAATAACAGAAAACAGAAAATGAATTGCCTTTTACTAGCTCATCAGCAATCTAGTTTCTGCATTAATGTCACCATTGTATTCTACACTTGCATTTGCATCCCTTTCCTCCAACTCAAGAAGGCTCTCATTAGCATAGATTTGCTTCGCATACAACAATCAAGATCAATGCGACGATGCTGATCACGAGGCATTGATGCATTCACCTTCCGACTCTGTGGCCAGATACGAGGATTTGAAGACTAACAAAGCAAATTATTGCAACAAGTTAGTCGATGCGGAGGAGGAATTAGAGGAGGAGGAGGAGATATGCTCTGTTTGCTTGGTTGAGTTTGACAGGGAAAATGTAGTGAATAAGCTATCTAGATGTGGCCATGTATTTCATGAAAACTGCATTCAGAGATGGCTGGACAAAAATCATTTCACTTGCCCACTTTGTAGGTCATTTATTTTTTTGTAATCGACATTACATATAGGAAATTAATGATTTTTTTTTGTGTTGCAAATTTTCATTAATTCTTGTTAGATTCATTTAATTATATTTTAATTATCTAGTTTTTTTTTTTCCTTCTAAAATTTATATGTAGAGAGTCATTAAGTTTGAAGAGAAAAGTCTTGTGAAATTTAATTTAAAATATTATCAATATCAAATTTTTTGACAAATGGCTAGCAACTGCAATGTTATAATTATGTTTTGTAGAAAAACTCTTGAATGAATGACACATTACTCGTCCTTTCTTGAGCTCAAAGATGGAAGGAGAGATCATTAACTTCACAAGTAAGAACAATGTTAATAATATATTCATACGTTGCGTGAGAGGAGAAAATTATATACATTATCTTAGTTAAATAAAAAGTCAATGGATGACTTGCCTTTTATGATGTCCGTGCATTCCTAACGAACCAGTTTCATTTTCTTCTTTTTTTTCCCTATGTCATAGAATAATGAAAACTAGATTGGTCAATTAGGCTTATATTTTATGTGGTTAATCCATGGCTTTGGTCATTTTTGTACTTCCATTACTACGTATACAACTGTTGCAAGTCCTCCAGATGACAGCCCTCGATTCTGCAACAAAGTTTATATACCGGCAAAAATCTTGTCAATGCAGATGTTACATGGGCACTGTCTAACTCCCAGAACAAAGAAAGGCCATCGCCTTTGTAATTAGTATATGCCGCCACCAAAACTAGTAACCCTGCATATCACCAAATTTCTTTAAAGATAATGGAATGTAATAGCAATAGGGAGATTGCAATTCTTCTGTTTAAATAGCAATTTGGAATTGTAGCTTTTACCAAAAGGCCTAGTATATAAATCGCTTCAAGCTTCTAAAGTCCTCATAAGATAATGGAATTATATAGTTAGAGGGCGATTGTCTTCCACAGTAAATTAACAAAAATGTCACTGGTCCATTAATACTTAAAACAAACACGTATGCTACATTTTCTTCAACCATGTTCCTCAGGATCCTCAACGCAGAACAACGAAACTATCTCAACAGTATTTTTCCCGAACTGCTAGGGATTGACTAGGAAGCATGCTTGTCATCAAAGTCCATGCTCATGTGTATTACACCTGACAACAATTTAATAAAAGGGGCGGTTTCACTTTTCGACTCAAAAAAAAAAAAAGGAGGCATAACTCATCAAATATGTGGGGCATGGCGACCTTAACTACAGGCACAAGAACATTAGCAGCAGGCCATTCTCCATAAACATGAAATGTAGAATGGTATATGCGAGCACCAAGAACAGTGCCAAATAATTATCAAAAGCGGGGCTTTCGTTTCCGAGCTGTGTATTTTGTGTCTAGAGGCACAACATTTCCTCTGCTTCTCATATGTTCCTTCTTCTTTCAGTACCCATTCCCTTCCCTTGCCTCTCTTACTTATTTTTTGTCTCTTCCTGGGTCTATGCCTGTCTGAAATGCAGACCTGCAATATTTAGATAATGATAATAAGTATATTTACATACAGAAGTCAAATCCAAGTAGAGTTGAACAGCATTTAGTGTTTCTACTTTCTGCATATATCGGCCTTGAATATGAAAGAAAGATTTAAAACATAAAAATACGTACCCAAACAAGATTTTGTATATGTATAGATGAAAACTTACAGTCTGGTTTTCTTCATCTTCACTACTGTCATCATCAGAGCAACTCTCGCCATCTTCACCTTTTCCCTTGGGAACAGATGTGCTTATAGATGGTGGACCACAAGTAAGGACAAGGTATTCTTTTCTACTCTTAGTACTGTCATAAATTATCATCCAGTTAGTGCCCCAGTCAGGAAGGAGACGCAGCTATTAACATGTATTCAAACCTACTATTCAGGAAAGTAAAATAAAATAAATCCACTCCAATCTAACATATTACTCAATCTTATTTACTTTTCACTTTCGGCTATCCTTTTTCCATTGGTAATAGCAAGGATCAGACAAATAGGTGCTAAGACCTTGTTCCCATATAAAGCCATTTGGTTCCTTCAGAAAAGTGAGTGGACAACTTTTATTTACTATTTTTAATTTGAATGAATGGAGCAGATCAATTCATTTACATGTAGTATGTAAGTAATTATAGTAGTATATTTATGCATGCATGGTATATAGAGTATATGCATATACTTGTATATGCAGGTAGTTACCTATGTATGTCTGTATCTACAATTCTACATATGCTTACTTATTTAGTGTTTAATACTTGTTCCTCTTTACTATGGCTTAAGCTTTTGAGACAACTGGTAATCCCATCCCACATGGGATCAAATTCGTATCATAATCTTTTTTCAGTAATATGTCTATGCTGGGGTCTATCTTGAGTTTCATAGTCTACATGCAAGTAGAAATGAGGGAGATTGTTGTATTAACTTGGTACTTCTTAGAGAACATGTTATCCAATCAAAACAACCAGACAACAATAATTGGGTGAAGTTCAGAGACAACAGATTATCCAACAAATGACAACCAAAACAACTCTAATTGGGTGACGTGGTGGATACAAGAAAGGGGGTACCATCCTACATTGAGTTTTATAATATAATTCTCTCTAGTTATCATTCTCGTACTCTTTCTTATCTGAAAATGACTAATTGTACCACGAGAAGTATCAACTTTAATATGTAGGACATGAAGTACATTCTCTTGAGCAATGTAGACATTAATTCTAATGCCGTTGCCGATAGACAAATTTTTAGAATAAGCCTATTCCGTGTGTTTTTGCAAAAACCATTTAGGGAAATTTAAACTTTGCAATTTAAGTTTTTGATACCTGTGCGGGTAATCGACAACTACGCCACCAGAAAATCCAGCTCGCATAGCAGAGGTCAAAATTAATTCACGCTGGTGTATATTTTCAGGATACAGTTGGAACACTGCTCTAGCTCCTGTCGCCAAGCATCTATATAAAGATCCAAAGAAGGCCCTGCAGGAACCATGATAGAAGGAGAAGGGTGCATATTTCAATCTGATTAAATAATGGTTAAATGAAAAAAATAAAATTAAGAATAAATATGGAAAATCAATGTATGTTTCTAGGTGTGCCTGTGCTCTTTGGGGTGACCTTCAGGTCTCACATGTACTCAAACTTACTATTTTGTAACAAATTAAAACTATACATATGAATAGTACATACTTCAGTCTTAACCGTGGATTATGAGAGGATTTATCAGCATTGCATAACCACTGCATCATCAGGAGAAAATTAAACATAAAAAAGAAGGATATGGAGACCTTTGGTCACATCAAGCTGGTAAAAGAGCAATTTAAGCTTCAGCAAATTCCAAATGGAACACTTGGAGTAAGAAATTGATTCAAACTTCAACAAGTAGACCATAATCCGATACACAAGAAAAGTTCATTGGCATGGACCAAAGGTGAAATCAAAACACATCACATACATAAAAGATATATGAGACAAAGAAAACAAAATGGAAGCAAACCTGAACAGCAGATATACTGATGGCTCCATCAATAACATGATGACGAAGTCCTAGTCCCTGAAACAAATTCAGATACATAATAGATGCCCCTGTAACTGTCATTTGAAGATAAAGGAAACCGGTAATTCAAAATAAACCACGTGCATTGGGTAAGGAGTAGCTTGAGAAATGACAATGACATGAATAATCTCAGATAAAAAGTTAGGTAACGATAACTTAAATGCAGGACATGAAACTTCCGAAAGAAGTGATGCAAAAGTTCCTAGACATTAAATTGTGTTCAAAGTTGGGTTGTCATCAAAAGAACACAAAAACATCTGACACCAATAATGCACCATTTAGATATATACTTCGTTAGTAAAGCCTACACAAAAGAAAAGTTGGTTTTATTTCCTTTGAAGAAATATACTCAGCCATTACTATCCTTTTCATATATCTTCCTTGACCATAAGTATGAATCTTCAAAATGTCTATAACAAGAAGAGAAAGAAACAAAAATGGAAAAACATATGCATCCACTTCTTCAAACCTTTTTGAGGCATGGCTATGAAGTATACCTACATCAACTTACAATTGAGAAATGCACAGAGACAAGATTAGGTGGATACCTGACCCATGTCACCAAGTAATAGGTCACCCTCAACCTCTCGCTCCACTGCAACATCTAAACTTACGAAATTAAATGAATTAAGATCCAGAAAAATTAAACTTAAAGCCTTACAAAACGAAGCATTGTTTAGGATATAAATTAAATAATTAACTTACTAAGCATTGACTGTGAAATGTCTAGACCAATCCAGTGATGTCCATTTTCTGATAGGGTCTCTCCACTAAGTCCTGACCCACAACCTGTAAAAAGCCACAAATGGTGAAATTATAGTACTCACTACAGTTGAACTTTTTCTTAAAAATCCAGTACTCCAGCATAGAATCAATAAAAGTATCATCTACTTATTGTTCTCAAGCATTCATTAAAATGTTACCACAAACATATATCTTATGGAATCCAATACTCCATTGCTGCATTTTAAGATGGGAAAACGGGAAAAATCAATAGGCACCTTTAAGAGCAATAAATAGAGAATTCCTAGATTCCAGGACAGCAGATGAACATACATATTCATTAATATTTTTAGATAACGTATTATCAATCAGAACAAATTATATATAGAGAGACAGAGAGATACCAATGTCAAGTAGCAACTTGGGAACTCCATCATCAGTCAAAGCAAGAAGTTCCAGTGCTCTCTCCGAGAGTATCGACTTTTACAAGCACATTAACAATAAGGTTGTCAGATTTGACAGGGAAAAAGCTCAACTTAATCTTAAACATAAAATAAATAGAAAAATAAACACCCACTCTTCAATTTTTATTTATTAATTTTCTCTAAAGATGACTTCGCTTGACTAAAGACTAAAGACTAATCAATATTAAAATAGATAGACAATAAAACAAGAAAAAGAAACTGAAGCTGCAGCCAAAGAAAATACGAAACCGAAATCAACAAAAAAAAAAACACCTGAATTTCAATTATACGGGAAGAGGACGTGTATTTCCGAGCCTCAGTGTCATCATAGAAAATCTCAGGCGGCGCCTGCAGCTCAGGCCTCGACGACATCTCTATCTCTAGGAAAAATAAAAAAATCAGAGTCAGAAGGACCGTGAGAGAGAGTGAGAGAGTGAGAGAGAGATAAGGACTGGCTTTGAGAGCTCGCCGCAAAAGCTTGCTGTAGGTGAAGAGAGGAAGAAGATTTTTGGAAATACCCTTCTTTCCTTATTTTAATATTAATAAATAAATAAACCCTACTCGCTTTGACGTTCTCAAGACTAACGGAACGGGACCAAAAACAAAAGTTGTTTTACATTTTGGTCATTTAGTTTCCTCATTATTTATTTTTGTTTCAATTGTTTAGGTTGGCTTTGGTAATATTTTTGGGATGATAAGAGCACAAGTTAATTTTTTATATTTGGTAAAAAAAATAAATTTGAAGTGTTTCAGTTATGAGCTTTTAAAAGCTAATAGTGGTTTCTAAAATATTTTAATAAATATTTTTAAAAGCTGACTTCTGGTCTTAAAATTTTTTAAAATTAATATAACACTAAATTTTAATAAAAAATTATAACATTATCAAACAAATCTAATTTTAGGGCTTCTACTTATTGAGATGAGTTTTTTATATTATTTAACTCAATATTACCACTGTGACATTTTAAAAATAACTTTAAGAGAGCCAAAAAGAGTACTAATACCTCTCAAAAAGTCTAATATTACCAAACCAACCTTTAATTTATTATAATTAAAAAAATTTAATTTGTAAAATATTACAATTGAAATTTATAATTATTTGTATTTTATAATTACGAAATATTGCTATTAGAATTGAATTTCTATAACATCAAAGTCACCACATAAGTTAATCGAATAAGACAGTCGTCACAGCTTGTATAACAATTATAAAAATAAAAAAAAGCTATATTTTTTCGTAATACTTGTTGGAGAGTGCTTATACTTATAAAAAGCATAAAGTCAATTTTTCTTATGTTTGGTAAAAAAAAAGTTGAGGTGCTTTTAAAAGTACTTCAAATTGTATTTTTAAAAGTTGGCTTATGATCTCAAAATTTTAAAATATTAATATTACCTTAAATTTTAATAAAAAAGCCACTACATTATCAAACAAGTTTAATTTTGTGGTTTCTACTTATTAGGAGTGGTTTTTTATATTATTTTATCCAATACTATCACTCGTTACTTTTTAAAAATAATTCTAAAAGAGCCAAAAAGAGCATAGTACCTAATAACAGCATTACCAAAATAACCCTTAATTTATTACAATTACAATTTTAATTTGTAAAATATTACAATTGAATTTTTATAATTATTTTTATTTTTTAATTACAAAATATTATAAATGGAATTGAATTTCTATAACATCAAAGTCACCTCCTAGTTAACGAATAAGACTCGTAGTTAATGAATAAGAAGTCGTCATAGCTTAGAGCAATTTTAAAATAAAATAAAAAAACTATATATATATATATTTTTTTATAAAAAATAAGAAAATTGTATTCAAAATTAAAGAAACAAAAAGAAACAAAAACATATTCATCTAGTTCGGCTTGCCTCAAATCTAGGTCTGCCCAACTCTAATTTCTGTGAATAATAAGGAAATCGATCATATACTGGTTTTGCTCAAAATGCTTGATTTTGTCTTCTGCATCCTCACCTGTGGGCAAAGCGACACCACAGAAAAATGATATTAGAGATCTAGTGTTTGATCGGGCTGCCTCAGATTTTGCAGTCAATTTTTAGTATCCTTTTGGATTTAAATTAATGGGTTGCTCACTTTTTTGTTTTGAGGTGCATGCAATTTGTTTGATGCCCTCATGAGGACCTTATTTGAGGATCATTACGATTTGTTTTGTTTTGTCTTTTGGCATTTGGCATTTGTTTCATTAAAAGCTACATATCATGCAGGCACCAAAATTTCTGAGTTTTTATCTATTGGAATAACTGTCTAAATTAAGAGTTAATTTGTTAAATTATAAGCAAATTGACAAAATTTAACTACAGAATTACATCAAATTTACTAGTGGACAAATTACACACTAATTAGTCAAATGGCCAACTATACATAAATTGGCAATCAATCTCAATCACCAAATCAATGGTAATTAGCATTTTCATCATCATCTCAAATCAATTCCAATTATCTTAAAATTGGACAAATTACATCTAATTATTTATTCTCAACAATTACAATCAGAAAACTCTTTGCAATCAAGTCCCGTGCTAGTAGAGATCATTCAATACCTTTCTCAACAACTGCCCATAATGTCATCTTAAAGGAACAAATAACATTTCATTCGATATCAAGCTCCATTGCCTTCAAATTGAATCAAATTCCTAAGGAGATCAAATCAAAGTAATTTTTATTCTTTTTATTGCAAAGAATATCATATAGAGTTTGCAACCATTTATTTTACAAATATAAGAATTTTTATTTGTACACAATTTTGTCCATTTACACTTCAGGCTTAAAATTTATAGGCATAAACTGTCTAATGTAGACCAACTCTGCTCGCATCTCTCTCATTCCTTTAAATCTCTACATTAACTTTCCAGATCCAAAACTGCTACAACCAAGAAAGTCATCACTGACAATAACGCCACCTTTAGTGCCGCCATCATGGAAAACATTGGTGATAAACTTTTTTGACGTGCTCGTCACCCGTCAAGCCAAAACTCGGGTGGATGTTACTCCCTTCATTAGCTTGGATGTTCTTGCTGGCAAGAATAGCGACAACCCTATAAAGGTCAAGAACTCTTCTCTAGTATAGTCTTCTAAGGTGGTGAATGTCTTTACTGCTGATGAAAGAATTGCAAGAATAGAGCGTGCAGTTGAAAAGTTAACCAAGAGAGTAGAGAAAAAAGACTTCCAAATTGTTGATCTCGTTAACAGGCTCGATGGACAATCCAGAGGAATCAAGACCACACTTTCTTGGTTTTGCTCAAGTCCTTACTCCCTACTACTAAGAACAAGGATAGTGCAATCGAGACTAGAGGAACCTATCAACAAATCTTCTCTTCTCTTGCATCATTCTCACTGTAATAGCTACATGATATCATCACTAGCACTATTCAAGCACAATATGGAGGGCCAAATCAAAGCTCACTTATTTACTTAAAGCTAAACACTAAACGCATCGATAACATGAGGATGCCAGATGGTTACCAACCTCCTAAATTTAACTAACCCAAAACAGTACGTTGCCTATTTTGTGAAAACTTGTGAGAATGCAAGAACATGTGGTGATCTTTTGGCCAAACAGTTTCTAGTGTCCCTCAAAGGCACGACTTTTTAATTGGTATATAGATTTGGAAGTTGATTTAATTAAGAGTTGGAAGTAGCTTGTGAGAGAATTACTTATCCGCTTCTACAACAACAAGCACTAAGTTAGCTTAATGGAGCTCACCAATACCAAACAATGGAAGGATGAGCCAGTGATAAACTATATCAATTGGTTGCGCTTCTCTTTCTTTAGATTGCAAGGAACGAATTTCTAAATTCTCTGTTATTGAGATGTGCATCCAAGGCATGGACTGGGGGCTTATGTATATCCTAAAAAGGATAAAGCCATAATCTTTTGAAGAATTGGCAACCTATGCTCACAATATGGAAACGAGCATATCTTGTTAGTGAAACTACAATCCTCGTGTACCCGACTCAAGGAAGAATAAGGTAAACGATTTCTGACCAAAAGCTCTACAAATGACTAGATAGTGGTTAACGCTACTCTGGTTAGGATCTCTAGGAGATCTAACCCGAAAGAAAAAGAGTTTGGCTAGTAATAACAATGCAAAAGGAACCATGCAAATTTCAAAGAAAGAGAAGAAAATAAATACTCATTTCCTGAAGCAACTATCCTTGACATGTTAGAACAAATACTAAAAAGCAACCTCATTAAGCTCCTAGAGTCTAAGAGACCCAAAGAAGTGGGAAAAACTAACAATCCAAAATACTACAAGTACCATCGCATTGTTAGTCACTCGATGGAGAAGTGTTTTGTGTTGAAAAATCTAATCATGAAGTTAGCAAAGGAACATAATATAGATCTTGATATTGATGACGTGATAAAGACCAATCATGCTAGTGTCTATGTGGGGCTTACCTCTATTTCATTATGCAATTAAGAGCTAATATAGTAAGGAAGAAAGCTAGACTTATCCAGTTCAGCATTTGGGAACCTGTAATGGTACAATACATGATCGTCACTATAAAGCTAAAACTTCTAAATGATGATGAAGAAATATTAGAGGATGATGAAGGTGGACTTTTGTTATATACCATACAGAGGCATGAATGGCCAGAGGAATGGGTGACCAAACCTCTGTAACCCTGATTTCAAAACAAGAAAACAAATAGAACTTTGACTAGACCAAAGAAAATAAAGTAAATTTTATGAAATATATGTTAACTATAAAAGTTTATTTACTGAAATAATTAACAATTTACTAAAAATTTCGATAGAGGTTTCCTATAAAGTGGAACATGCCTAAATATACCAATACATAAATCTGTTTTTGTACAACAGCAACAACAGTAACCACAACAAAGCAGTTTTTGTACAACAGCAACAACAATAACCACAACAAAGTAACATGGAGCTCCACTCTAATTCTCATTATAATAACAAATAATTAGACTGTTATACTATATAAGACCAGACAGCCTAATGTGACTGTAAACTTTCATCCACTTAACTTCAAGATTGAGACTCCGAAGATTTACCTTGCAACTAAACACTCGGCAAAGTCCATTATCCATAATAGCTATCCTTAAGATCCTGTTACTAAAAAGAATTTCATAAGAGATGGGTGAGTCCTATGGACTCAATGAGGAGAAAATCATACCCAAATAGTACTAGCATCACTCAAAGAACGTATGTCATCATTTAATTTCAAGTAAGAGTATTCATATCTTAAATTAATAGCACACTCACGTAATTGTTAGTCTCATAAAGCCACGAGTTACATGTTTCATAATATAATATATATATATATATATTTATATCAAGTCATATACCCAAAATTCACAATTCCAAGCAACGCAATCAGAACATACAAGCAAATAAAGGGCCAATAAGTAACCTAGTATTACAACACAGTATCACCCTCCATCTGGCATTTACGCTTTCGCACAACAGATTAATCTCCATACATAACCATCCCATTAGAGCTGGGCACTTAAATTTAAAAAAAAAAAAAAAATACATTTCTCAGAATCAGAAAATCTTAGAATTTCAAATCAGAATATCCTAGATGAACTTGGATTTCACTTTCAAAATAAAAATCATTTCTCAAAAAATTTTACTTTGTTGGTCCTTATCAACCACAAGCAATATCAAACAAATATAATACAAATAAATCACTGAAATACTGAACTTGCTCATTTTCTATATAGCACACTTATTCAAATACACAAATAATTACACATAATAATCTAGCCCCAAAGGTAATAGTTAATCACTCACCTTTGACAGATTTCATTTGTCATTTACATTGCGTTCACAAGTGTTATTAATTTAACCACACTTTCCGAAGCTGCAATTACATTTCCCAAGTATTACTTGGTTTATTAATTCATTAGTTATAACCTTTTGTTTATGAAAATCTATAAGTTACTATGTTTCAAGTATTTATTTAAAGTTAACTCTTCTTTAGTTATTTTTAGAACGATCTTGGAGATATATTTGGCTTCCGCTTATATACTTAACCAAATTTAACAAAACTAAGTTTAAACATTATCTTTAAGAAGTTATCTATCTTTCTTATTTAGAAACTTTTCCTAAAATTAGTCTTGAATTCACTTGATTCTTTACATGAACAAAAATAGGGCACTCAACGATTTCTGGTTGCCAATCTTTGATTCGATGCTTATAAAGTTCTTATACTTAAGAATTAAATTATGAGACTTTCCAGTCTAGTTAATCAATATTTTAGGAACATTTTATCTTCAACACTCTACTCTTAAATCAATCTTTAAGACCTTCTAAAGTCAAGTCACACCAAAATAGATTCAGTTAGGATCTGAAAATCACAACCATGACTTATAACACCTCCAAAATACACATAACATGGAATTAAAACATATAAAGCTCCATATTGGTTCTTTAATATATTAGGAACAATTCTTCTTTAGAGGTACTTGGCTAATTCAATCATAACCCCCATTAAAGTCATCCAGGACTAACTAAAGCTCACCTAAAATCCTGCATGAACCTAGCTGCAATCCAACAACTCTAAAGATAAGTATACTTCGAATCAAGTTACAAAACTTCCTAGATATCATCTCTAAACTATAAGCTATACTTTCTCTTTAGAACTCCTAACCTAATTCATTTACGAATTAGAACCGTAAAAGAAGAAAAATCAAAATGCAAGAGCTTTGCGAAAGTTCCCAAAACAAGGAAAAAGAAATTGATAACATGATTGAAAGAATGTCGAAATTAGTACAAGATCCTTCCCTAGATTGTGTTTAAGCAAGAAAAAGCAAGTAACTAATTGTTCTCTCCCTCTCCAACTAGCCATTTACCCATATGTTTTGGATAAGCTTACATGGCACATTTGTGCATAACAAAGGGCTAAAGCATGATTATGTAATTAAAGTGGATCAATTAGAAAGTTCAGATATTAGTTTTTGTCTTATCCACAACCCACAAAAGAATACCAAAGAAAGAAATTCATGTTCTAATGAGGTGTATTTTAAACTGGAAGAAATTGGAAAACCTTAACATTACCAAGTTTAACTACGAAAGAAATATTAGTTAAGATCCACAATACTTTGATATAATGAACTCACCATTGAATTGTGACGCTATAGTATGAAGAGTGAACTGAGAAATTTTAGTGAAGACAAAATAATTGGTTTATATTGTTCTAGTAATAGTGCCATTGATGCTTTTATCAGCTCAAAGGCAACCTATAATACAAAATTTAGAAACAAACGGTCATTGCCATTAGAAGTGAAAGTAAAACCCAGATTTGTTTTATTTAACTAGACTCATGCAAATTACCTCATTTACAAAGGACCAGATCTTAGTAAGATGTTAATTGAGCCAAGTCAATTGAAATTCAATAGAAAAAATTAAACCCAAAAATATTATCCCTGCAGAAGTAATAATGTAGAACAAGAAAAGCCAAAACGAAATAGGATAAGAGAGCTTAACTTTTGGCATTGAGAAAAGACAACCCAAGAAGGATAATATTAAGGACCAAGGCACCAGTGACATGATGTAGTGACTAGGAAGTAGCTCTTGCCATCGTAATCGAAGATTTAGGCGCACGAATCTTTGTAGTTTTTTAGACTATCAGAAATATAGGTCTCCTGCAACTAGAAACAAGAGGAAAATTCTAGAGCTAAGAAGCAAAAAGGTGGCAGGGAAACAATCCAAAACAAAAAAAAGAAGAAGAAGAGATTCAGTCAAGGCAAAACAAGAAACAAGAAAGGAATAAAAAGTAAAGAAAATATGACACAAGAATTTAAAAAGTATAGTCAAAGTCAAAATATAAATTTGTTACATATATATATATATATATATGCACATGTCTATTCATATTATTTGTTTATTTAATTTGTTTGTGTATATAGTTATTTTTCACAAGTAAAAGTTATATATTAATGGTTGGATAAAATTTATGATCTATAATTATTCTTGTTATTACGTCTAATATTCATGACGTTACAATACTAGATTATAAGAGTTATGACAACTTTGGTGCCACATTGGAAGCTAAGAAGCAACAAACTTCTCATCTAAAACCTAAAAGATGCCAACTGAAGAAGAATAATTATTCTAAGAGAAAAAGGAGAAAGGGAAAGAAACAAAATCCCTAAAGCCCAAACTCGTGGTTGATGAATTTCATGAACAAGAAGCATGAACATCCATAATATTGAAAGAATACTTACTCAAGAAGTACTTCAAGAATGAGCATGTAGAGACATTACATATGGTCACTTGTTATGAGATCTATGATAAAGAAGAGTTCAAAAATAAGATGAGTGAAAAGCCACCTATAAAAAAAATATTCAACAAACTATAGAAGTTTTCGGGTCCCATAAGCACTACTGAATTATGGCAATTCCCAAGTCAAGCTTCGAAAGAACTTATTGAAGCCTTACAAGAGCCACAATCTTACATGTCTTAGTTCACATTAACAGCGAAAAATGATGAGACCTTTTCGCGTTGCCTAATTACAATTCCTTTTACATATGAGGATTTGCTATTAGTCTTAAAATCACATAATAGGTCTCTGTTTATAGCGAAAAACATACGAGAGAAAAGAGTTAACCAAATTCTTACAAGTTTTGTGGTGGGTACTCGAGAAGAAAAAAGTCCTAACTAAATATGTAGAAGTTATTAAAGATATGTATGAAGGAGTAATGACTAAGGTGCGGACCATAGATGGTATGACTGAAGAGTTCCCGATCACGATAGGTGTTCACCAAGGTTTATCCTTAAGTCCTTACCTATTTGCTTTAGTCATGAATGAACTTACCTATAATATTCAAGATAGGGCTCCATGGTACATGTTGTTTGCCGATGATATCGTGCTGGTTGACGAAACTAGGGAAGGTTTAAATTCTAAACTAGAAGTGTGGAGGAACGCGTTAGAATCTGAAGGCCTTATATTGAGTATGACAAAAACTGAATGTATGAAGTGAGATTTCAGTGAAACTAGAGGAGGTCCGAATGAAATAATTTTAGACAGTCAGATAATTCCTACAAAGGATGTGTTTAAGTATTTAGGGTCATTTATACAAAAAAGATGGTGCAATTAAGCATGATGTAAACCGTAGGATCAAGGCAGGGTGGGTGAAGTGGTGGAGTGCTTCGTGAGTTTTATGTGATCCTAAAATCTCGAATAAATTGCAAGGAAAATTTATAAGTCGGCAGTAAGACCTGCTATGTTTTATGGTACCGAATGTTAGGGCAGTTAAGAAGCAACATTCGTATAAGATGGGAGTAGCTGAAATGAGAATGTTGAGATTGATGACATGACATATAAGAAAGGATAGAATAAGGAATGAGGAGATTCATAAGAAGGTGGAAGTAGCACATATTGAGGAGAAAATGAGGGAGAATCGCATACGTTGGTTTGAACATATCCAATATCGGCCTAATGGACGCAGTAGTTAAGCAAGGTGACTTGGTTCAAGTGACAAGTGTTAGACGGGGTAAGGGGAGACCAAACCTTACATGAGGGGCAGTCATTGAGAAAGATATGGCTGTGCTAGGGACTAATGAAAATGTTGTCTTAGATCGGTGCAAATGGAAGGAAAATGATTCATATAGCTAACCCCAACTAGTTTAGAATTTTAAGGCTTAGTTGAGTTGAGTAGAATAAAAAACAACAATGAAATAGCTTAGCATTCCGATCAAGTATCTTTCTCAATGTCAGATAGTGATTCAACTTTTCAACCAAAGTGTGCGGCATGCCGTTGGTATGATATGTGTAGAGCTTATAATCAACAAGCTGAGATCAAATGTGTTGTTTCACGTGATCAACACAAAGACGACATAAAAATTGATATTAGGTCAATCATAGATGCATGAAAAGGGGATTGTCACTTCAACTCTTATTTTGCAGATGCAAAATTCTACTTGAAGGAGGAGTGATCGAAGATGCATTTTCCTTGGAACATCTAACTGTAGGTCATACTAAAATAGAAAAAAGGGGACTAATCCTAATAGAAGTACTAAAATCTTTTCCAAGCAAAGGAGGTCCACCTAGAAAGGATCAAATCAACAAAGTTCCACTTGCTGAGAAGACTCATAAGAAAGAGGTAGTGCCAGTATCTTCAAGCCCCCTGATGCTGCATTATGTTATGATATATAGGGACAAGAAAGGCTAGTTTTTTTTTTTTTTTCTTGAATGCTTAAACCCTAAAGAGATGATAAAAGATGAAGATATTTTGGAGCTATAAAGAAGTCACATTGCTGAGAATTTCATTCCGTCATTCCAAGCAACACAAACTAGATACAACCCAAAAGATTACAAGCTATTAGCTAAGGCAAGTTACAAATTTACAAAACCTGAGATGTTTGGAAAATTAAATGCAACACTCACTAGAGAGAAATTGCATGGCTTCAATGATACACATACAAAGTTAAGAGAAAAATGGTATGATATACCATCTATAAAGACTGACATGACAACAAATGGGCATAACAAGGTTGAGGTTGTTGATGACTTCAAGCTAAAAGAAGAGAAGCCATAAATCGAGAGACCTTATGTTGCACCATATGAAAGACGAAATACTTTCCAAGTGTGAAAGTCAGTCTTTGATCGCTTAGGGGTGGCAAGCAAAACTTTTAAGTATGGGCAATCAAAATAGGAAAGAAAAGTATAGCATCTCTAGTTGAAGGATGATAAAAAAAGTATGCAACTTTGTTCCATTACAAATGCAACATATCAATTAACTAGATACTCATATGAATTGTCCACTTAAAGTGAGAAAGCGCACAATCATACGTACCACCACATCACAATCAAGCCAAGTGGAGATTTTGACCACAAGTTATCTTATTGCAGTCAAGGAAGACACTAGCTCAGAGTTGCTTGATATTGAGATCGAGAGGCTACACTAGCTTTAGAAGACGGTGCTAAGAATACAATGAATGAACCTGAAGATGCATGGGCCATCCAAAAGTAGCAATATTATCTTAGCCGTAAGATTAGGGACAATACTGATCAAACAAGTGCAAAGAAGGTTTCGTCCTAAACTCATCCCATGAATAGAAGTCGAACTTAACAAATTGATTAAGGCAAATTTCATAAAAGAGGTCAAGTATCCAATGTGGATTGCCAACATTATACTAGTGAGAAAGAAGAATGGGTAAATTCATGTATATTTTGACTTTCAAGACATCAACAATGCATATCTAGAAGGTGACTTTCTACTTCCAATCATTGAGGTGACAATCGACATTAAGACAAGGCATAAGGCATTAACATTCATGGATGGTTCTTCTGACTATAACCAAATTTGTATGGCTCTTGAAGATTAAGAGTTAATCGCACTTCGAAACACCAAAAGGAATATATTGTTACAAAGTCATGCAATTTTGTTTGAAGAACACCGGTGCAACTTATCAGAGAGCAATGCAAAAAATCTTTAATGACATGCTTCACGAGAATATGTAGTTTTATGTAGGCAATTTGATTGTCAGGACTAAAATTAGAAGAAATCATTTGCAAGATCTCTGAGTGGTATTCGGAAATACCTAATGAAAAACCCTTTCAAGTGTCCTTCAGAGTAATGAGGAAGAACAGTTGAGCATAACTATGACTGTATTTGTTAGTAGCTATTTGACTAAGTCAGTTGTAAATGCTAGCAAGAATAGGTATAACAATACTGAAACGGATCCTTTTTGCCATCAAACTAGCTACCTTAAAGGTTTCTTATAGAATAAAGTTTCCACGAATGCTAGGCAAGACAAACAATTAGAGCTAAGTTGGTAGGAAGCCTACCAGATGCACTTCATCTTTATCAGAACTATCAACCCACATAATGCCAAAAACTTCATCCTCGACTGGAGATCTGAAACAAAATTGATCATAAATATGAAAGAACATGTGGTTTATAATTGTCATGATTAATGCTAGGTTTGTTGTAACCAAAAGGATCATAAAGCAACTCCCCATCAAACGAAAAATTAATCCATGGATGTATTGTCACCTGATGTTGACTTGTAGATAATGATTCTTGATCTTACTGCCCGAGGAAGTAATAAACAAGGAAAATATTTCTACAACTCGAAGGAAGCACTAGTCTTTAATCCCCATCAAGACCATTTATTTCATCCAAGCAAAGGGTAACACTATCATCAAATTCTCCAACAATAGAAAGGCCACCCAAACACAGTAAATATCATAGTGAGATTGACATATCACCACGAGTAATCTATATAATATTAGTAGTTGGACACCACGATTCACAAAAAAGTGTTAACCTTGTAAGAACTATTGTCGTACACAAAGAGTGGAGCTAATACAGCCTCATACAAACCTGCATTGTTTAAGACCCTTTAATTTTGTCCAAGCATAAGTTTGGCTTATTCCTAATAACCAGAAAATGACATAAAGCAACCATGTGTCTCTAAGCCTTCCCAACATACTTGACACACCAATATAAGTTGGCCAATTGAAGTTGGAATACTAATGACTCTTTCTTGAGTATGACAGGGTATACAAAAGCTTGCATACTTTTCTATTGGTTCCTTTCAAGATTGATTTGGAGGTACAAGATATCACAATGTCATTTTCCTTTCTTGTAAGTGAGAGGGATTATTGGAAGTGTGTGATGACTCTTTTGCACAGTTTTCAATAATAGCGATATGATGAGGACAACAAGTGGCCTCGCACTCAAACAAAATCCTGCCGAATTAAGAGTATGTTGCATTTAAGCCCTTTATCATGTATGACTATTTCTAAGAAAAATGGGTACTCCTCATGCTCATCCTATTCCACTCTACTAAACAGCGTGAGGTACTTAGACCTTTTCAAAACTTGTCCATATTTGCATATAAAAAATAGGAAGAACAAGAAATTTAGGGGGCAAATAAAATGATGCATGGATGCTTATATATGCAATGTCACTACTAAGCACAAAATTGTTGAACAAAATCTGATGCCAAGGTTGAAAGCCAAGTTTCCTTTATTCCATTTGATGCTTCAGTTTTATTGAACCATATGTGCAAACATGTTCAATTCAATTAAATATTACTGCATTTTTTTAATTTGTAATTTTTTTTAATGTAGTGTTTTGCATTTGTACTTCAAATTATAGCTATCAATGAAATTTTCATTGACATTAATTTTTATTTGAAAGGAGTTTTTTTTTTCCTTTTGTTTTCTTTTGATATGGTACACCTAATTACAATAAGTTAATAACACCTTTCCCAACATCCAATACATGAGTACTTCAAATACATAGAACTGAGCAATGATGTAATAATTTAATATGTATTCTTAATTATCTTCAAATCAATCCGCCTCCAAGTTCACCATTAGCTCGTACTCCATTACATAATCCTTCTTTGGCTCCACTTACAAGCCCAAATTGCCATACTTTCAAAGTTGTTTTTAATGTTTATCAAAAAAATGCAAAACAGTAAGTTATTAGGAGACCTTAGTGAGATGAGAGATATTGAAATAGAGGATGTTGATAGAATAACTTCTAATTTTTCTTCATTAATATAAGTGGCACTGATGTTTATATATAGGGACGGTTTTTCCTCTTATTGGCCTAGTTTTGGACATGAATCTCAACCATATGGTTATAGTTCAAATTATAACTCACAATTAGGATATGGTTATGGTCATACATCTGAATATGACTAATCATAGTCTTCTTATACTTATAATGTAAATGATGTGAATGAAACAATATCATTGTCACACATTAGTTATCATTCCAAACATAAGTGATGGAGACTAAGAGGTTTCAAAGAGAATATGAGGCATATTGTATATGTCCCATATAAGTTGAAATGATTATTACACCCATGTTGAGCGTCATTACCAATTTTCTCTTGGATAACATTTATGTTTTGGATATGCACCAGTCAGGCATTTCACAGCGAGTTGGATGTAGCAAAGTTATGTACATGTAGTTTTTTTAATTTGTTAGTATGTTGAGAGATCATTAGGTCTTGTAATATAATGAGTACTTTGTAATTGATAGTGCTTTTTAGCTAATAATAATTTTATTTATATGTATTTCAAACATTTTATATTGAGTTATGTCACTTTATATGTACGTATTTTAATTATTTTACATTTACAAATCACTTATAAAAAATTATTTTATAATATTTCCATATGTTTCTAAAATTGTACATTATTTCTATAATGTTTTTGATAAGTATCTGATACATTTCTATTTCCAAACTGACTGATACAATGCCGGGATATGACATTTTAGTACTTATAAAAAAAAACTAATACAATATTATAGACTGAAAAAATATATTAACAAGCTAACATAAAGTCCTATTATAATAATCATCATAAAACATGACAATGTCTAAAACTAATATCATGATATTGCAATTATCTATTCATAAAAAACTTGAAAGTTCATAACTAATAATGAAAAATTTATTTAAAAAAATAGTTAAAACTTAGTAGCTTCTAGCAATAGCTTTCATTTTATTTTTTTTAAAAAAAAAAAAAAAAAAAAATTAAAAATAGTACATTCCATTCCAATATGATAACATTCCAAGACTCTAAGTGCAATCCTATAACATAAATATAATAGTTTGGCCTTCTTGGCAAATATTATGATAAAAATATGCTAAAATAATGCATTATTTTAGTTGCAAAATACATCAATCATCAATACAAAAAAAAAAAAAATAAAAAACATAGTTATAATTTCAATGCATCAAAGTCTATATAAAAAAAATCAACATCATAAGTTTTTAAAACAAAGTAGAAGTCATAAAATCAAACAAGTGTTTAATAAATTATACATTGTTTAAGCTTTTCCATCTCTTCAATATCAATTGAAAGAGTAGAAGCTCTCATCCAACTTTGAGTGCAAACTAGTGCTTCAACTAATCTTAGTGTTAATGAGTTACAAAACACATTAAGTATACAACCATCAATACTAAAAGCTGATTCTGAGACCACAATAGATATCATAAAAGCCAAAATATCACTATCATCCAAAAAAGAGCTAGATATTTTGAAGAATTTAACTTCCACCAAGGTTAATATATCAAAGCTTTCATCCTTTCATTCTTAAAGTCTCTCCCTAAATACTTTTCCAGCTCTAATTTATTTTCAAATCCTTGCACCTTTACTTTTCTCTCCCTAAATTTTGATGTAATGGAAGGGCTTTAACTAACATTATTTTTGTCAACTTCCATATCATTGTTAGTTCAAAAACTAGTTTTTTGATAACTACAAGCTCCACTATCCAATTTATAAAACTACAAAAAAATCATATAAAGTGTATTTCATTTTTTTTTCCTCATTTCAAAGTTTTAAAGCATCATAGGATTCATCACTAACAAAATCAACAAGCTCTAATTTAATGTTTTCAATATTTCTTCAATACTGGTCATGTTTAACCTTCATCCTTAATGCAATTGATTCAATACTCAGATCCTTACTTTTACACAATCTAATATTTTTAAGCCAATTTCATAAACCTCTTGAGAATACTAATTGCTAGTGACATATAAAGAACTAGAGACACATAATGTTGTAACACATAAAATTTTCAAGAAAGGTAATAAAGAAAGTATATACTCTCAATCATCCTTTATTGGTAGTCCTTTCATTTTCTTTTTCTTATCTGTTAGCTCATCAATAGATTTTTTATCTCATTCTTCTAACGATCAAAAGCACTCTGAAATTCCATGGCTGCCTCTAGCATCAAATAAGTGAAATTTCATCTAGTTTCCACATCAAGGCATACAATTACTTTTTATTTTCTAAAATTCAATACATGCTTTAAATCTTAGTAATTTAGTAGGAGAAAAACTTACATGTCTTACTACAAATTGAATACAAAAAATTAAGTCATTTAAATATTTAAGCCTATATTTTACTGTTAAACACAATATATGAGTACAACACCTCATATGAAAAAACTCATTCTTTAAAAATACCCCCTCTAATTATTGAGTTTTCTTTTCAAGTATTATATGCCAACATCATTAAGCTCACATTATCACCAATAATAATCATAACTTTGTCAATACTCCATATAATTAAACATTTCTCAACATCATTCCCAATCACCTCACCCAAATGACTAGAACCCGCATGTAACACCTTATAAAATAAACCTACAAAGACTCAGCCAGTAAGTGAACAAAGGAGGGATAACAGAGGTAGTGAGAAAGTTAACTTGTACTATTGATGAATTTCAACTTGTATTAGCTTGATTGTGGAAGTCTTCACATGGCTTTAGGTGATTGGTTACCAAAGGCTTCCATGTGCAACCTTTCTATGGTCTAGGAAGCTCCATGTGGAAGCCTACATAAGTTTCATTGGAAGACAAGAGCTTCATATGTTGTAAAGTATTGAAAGTAATTATGAAGGAAATTGAGCTCTTAGGTGTGTAGGTTATCATGATTATGGTTGGAGATGGATTGCAAAGTATTTATCGGTCACTTATTGGTGGGAGTAAGCAAGCCATTAGAAGTTCTTAAGGCCTAACATGTAGCCTTAGCAACTATGGTGGCAAAATGACACAACGGAATTATAAAAGAACCTAAGCTAGCATAAAACTAAGCTTAGAAAAGATTAGTACAAGACTAAATCTTTAAGGAAGAATTGGAATCTACCAGCAAAATATTAAAACACCCTTACGTATAAACTTTTATGATAAAAATTACCTTTTACAAACTAGCAAAGCCTATCTCTTATAAAAGGTTAGGAGATATCCTAAGAGACTAAGGATACTTGCTCAGCAAGTAAAGATTTTTAATAAAAGACTAACTTCTAATTAATAGGAAATATTTTTTAAAATGTAACTTCTAATAAAATACTAACTTTTAATAAAGTACTAAAGTGATAACTCCTATTAAATATAAAATACTAAAACCTAAGCTTATGACTTGCTTTTTTTCTTCTTCTTACTTCTGTTTTGATGCTCTAGGAATTCTTCTGCCTTAAGTTATGCATCAGTCTCCTCCATTTGGAAAGAACTTATCCTCGAGTTAATGTCAAGATAAAGAGGTTCCTCTTCAACATGAAACTCGTATAAATTAACCATATTGAATGTCCTTGAAATCCCCATTTCTTTGACATTCTCCCTTAATACCTCGCTTTTTCTAGGATTCATGTAATTACGAAGTAAATTAAGAAGCTTAGCACCTGGAACAAGATCTATATGGTGCTAGATATCTCTTATTGGAGGTAACTAATTAGGTAAATCAGATAATATTAGGTTTGAAAAGTCATCCAATAATGGTTGCACCTCTCTAGGCACTTCACTGTCGTCTTCTTCTTTGGCCAATAGTAATTCCTTAACCACACAGCAAGGACTTCCTTTGCTTCTTTTGCTGTCATTTCAAATTCTCCCTTGGTTTTGGCAATAGATACCAAAGTTTTAACCTCTACTTTAGAAGTTTCAGGTAGTTCTTGAGTCTCTATTGTCAGCCTCATAGCAATCTTGTGACCATTCCATGTGAATATGTAGACATTATCTCTTCCTTTTTGCATAGCATCCACATTATATTGCCAAGATCTATCCAATAATACATGGCTAGCATCCATAACAACAACATCACATAAAACTTTGTCTTTATAATACTTCCAAATGGAAAATTGGTACCAAACAAGTTTTGGTTACCCTTACAGAAGGTCCTTTCTTGATCCGGCCAATGGAATATGGTTGCGGATGAATTTCTGTAAGTAGCTTCATATGGTTTACCAACTGTTTAGCAATTATATTCTCCCCACTAACATTACCAACTATCACTTTGCACACTTTTCCTCCAATAGTGCAAAAAAATTTAAGATTTTCCTTCTTTGGGGGTTCTTCTTTTCTAAGAGTATACAACAACCTCCTAACAATATATACATACTCTTTTCCTGTTTCAGCAGTAACTTCAGCCCCATAATATGCATTAATATCCTCCTTTAAATTCCCTTCATTCTTTACTAGATTTACCCTCCTTCTCTCGTGACAGCTATTAGACAGATATCCAGGTTGTCTACACCTAAAACAAACCCTCATATTTGGTGGAGCATAGGGATTAAAATTTTTAAGAGCTTCTTTTCCACTAGTAGTTACTACTACCCTTTTTCCCCTTATATTAAGAGCTTCTCAGACTTGCCTTAGTTGATCTAATTACATATTTCTTATATTATTAGTTACTGGTTGTACATGCTATTGGTAAGTTCTAGCTTTCTCAGCTTTCCTTGAAGAACTCTCCAATGATTTAGCCTTTAAAGCAATAAGCTTCATCAACTCTCCAATAAGCTTGCAGGCTTATCTTCTCCTTGATTGAGGGCTTCAATCCACTAATAAACATTGCTACCTTCTAATTTTCATGTTTCTAGTAGTTTGTTCTAGCTAACAACCTATTAAATTTACTCATATAATCTATCACTATTTTGCTGCCTTGGGTACAGTTTTGATATATTTGGAAGAGGTGCTGGTCATAATTTGGTGGCAGAAACCTCTCGATTAAAGGTTGTTTCTTCTTCCTTTGTCTCACCGGACTCTTCCCTTTCTGTCTATCCCTTTGCAAATTGTACCTCCATACAGTTGTCCCACTTTGAAGCTTGAAGGTTACTGTTTTGATTAGTTTCTCTGTTAATACTTCCATCATTGTACAGTTAATCAAGAAAATCTTCAATATTTAAATTTCCATTGAAGCTTGAAATCTCAACTTTCACTTTATAATCTTCAAATTCTCTATTCCTGCTTCCTTGTTGTTGCCATAATATCCATACCCTCCAACCTCTTCATCTGAATCTCATCCTTGGAAATCTAGTTAGACAAGTGCTGGAATTTGTTGGACAAGTGCTTGGTTTTGCCGGTTTTGCATATGTCTTTGAGGCACACGCCTATTAATAGGTTGCTCCATTGGCGAGGCCACTCCCCTTCCTTGCTCCCTATTAATTACTGTTGCTCCTCCTCCATTAAAATCAACCTTAAACTGTTCTAAAGTCCCCAAAATCTGGTTTATTTGCCCTTGAATAGTCTCAATTGCTTTTTTTTGTGCATCTCGGGTTTCAGTAATTGCTTGCCAAATATCCTCCAACCCACGGTCCTTGTTTTCATTGGCCATTTAGTCAAGAAAGTTACTCTGATACCAACTAACACATCGAAATTATTAAAGAACCTAAGCTAGCATAAAACTAAGCTTAAAAAAGATTAGCACAAGAATAAATCTTTAAGGAATAAACTGGAATCCACTAGCAGAATATCAAAACACCCTTAGGTATAAACTTTTATGATAAAACAACCTTTTACAAACTAGCAAAGCCTGTCTTTTATAAAAGACTAGAAGAAATCCTAAGAGACTAAGGATACTTGCTTAGCAAGTAAAGATTCGTGAAAAAAGACTAACTCATAATTAATAAGAAATATTAAAAAAAATGTAACTTCTAATAAAATACTAACTCTTAATAAAATACTAAAGTGATAACTTCTATTAAATAGAAAATACTAAAGCCTAAGCCTACGACTTGCTCTTTTCTCCTTCTTGCTTCTGTTTTAATGCTCTAGGAATTCCTCTGCCTTAAGTTATGTATTAGAAAGAGAATTTACTTGAAAGCTTATCGTGATTTTTGAAATTGATATATTAAGATTAGATGGCTCAGTTAGCATACTGAGTTAGGTAAATTAGGTATGTATTTGAGAAATTGAAGAAAGGGAAGTTTTGAATGTAGTTCTTGATAATTAGTTCTTAATAATGTGACAAAAATATAGTTCTTTTTTATGTGACAATAGATTTTTTGATAGATAATTAGAATGATTGAAATAGAAAAGAAATAAAGATAATGATACATTTGAGGTGGTTTTGTGTTTTTGTTTTCTAAAAAAACTTAATTTTTGTGTAGTGGTAATGCAATATATATTTTATTAGTTTTGTTTTCCTTCCAATGAGTGCATTCATTTTCACATTCTACAATGACATTATTGTCCTTAAATAAAACAAATTTATCACTTTACCTAGAATAATATGTTGACCATGTTTCCAATTTTGTAAAGGAAAAAATAATTTAAAATAAATTGGTAAAATAAAACTACTTTATTCTATAAATTTGTATAAATTAATTACTCTTACCTTTTTCTTCTTCTAAAAGCCCATTCTCCAAGTAGATTGTAAACTATACTTATCTTTTGCAAGCCAAAAAAAAGATAATACAAGTATTACACATTTAAAAAGAAAAAATATGTAATTGATACCCAAAAATATATACATAAACATAAAAAAAAAAATTCACACTTTGTCTTCCATATATGAATTTATTGCATAATTGAACATGTTTCAATTCATCTTCAAATAATTCATCGAAATTGATTATGTTTTGTATTTTTCACTTTGAAGAAATCTAAAACAAAAAACAAAAAGGAATGTACACAATATAATAACATAGTTAATTCATACTAATTTATAGTTAAATTATTTTTTTTAGAAAGAGACTCAACCATAATTATTTTTTTTCAAGTAGTAGAGTCATATCATTTTTCTTTTTTTCTAGGTTTTCGGGGTTTCTTTATAGGCATTGTTTTGAGATTAATCCCTCGGACTCTGTTGCGTTAAGAAGCCTTCCTAATAATTGCATACTTCAAGGTTCGAATTTGTGTTCTTACTTTGAGAATGCAACTTCTTATCACTACACCAAACCTTTGTTGGTATGTCATAAATGCTTCTTAATAAGTGCCCTAATCAAATTTAGACAAACTCTTTTTATTAGAAAATTATTACACAATTAAATTAAATAAAAGGATAATTTTATTTATTTATTTTAATTAATTTTGAAAAGGTTAAAGATTAATATACATTTATTATTACAATCAAACACAACGAGCTTGTTTAGCGCTTTGTATAGGATTATACAATATATTAGATTGAATAATTATTTTATCGTTATATTATTATCTTATCCTTCCCCTCCTCACTATATAACTTTAAACTGTTATGTATAGTATAAGGGAAGGCCAACAGTATAAGTCTATACTATCATATTGTTGTTAAACGTTATATAAGAGCCAATTGAATAGTCTTATATTATCTTGCTATCCTTATACGATGTACAAAACGAGCCCAATTAACCTTAATATTTCTAAGCTCCATAAGATTATCTATATAGAGCACTTAATCCCCATATACTTAACACCTTACTAAACACACCTAGTCATTAGTGTTAATTATATTTTTATGTTAATATTAGTTAATATTGAATATTTTTAATTTTTATTTAATAAGTTCCTAAAAATTATAATATATTTTAGTTTTTCTCAAATTATGAAATTTTTTTTTTTTTAAATACTGTGAATTAAAAAAAATATATTTAGAGTATAGTTTCCATGATTATATATTGTTGTTTTAACTTTTAATGAAATTTTATTTATTTTCTTAAATACACTATGAGTTACTATTACATAAAATACTTTTTAATTTTTATTTTGCTTTAAATATTCTATTTTTTATTTTATTACTTTCATAATTTTTGTGCTATTTTAATATTAATATAATTGAATTATTTTATGACTATTGATTTTTTTTTTTATCATAATTCTTTTCAATATTAATAAATCTATAATTTTTCAATAACTTTTTATCAATAATAATTAATATTGGATTTCTCACTTTTTTAATTTAATAAGTTACAAATAATTTCTTGGCATTTACATTAATTGTTGATGAGCATATATGTAGATATCATAAATACAATTTACGTATTTTACATGTGCCACGAAAGCTAGTACTTTCAAATAAGTATAATCATTTAAATTAATTAAAAATATATATAAAACTTATTTTCTCTCTTTTAATAACCTTCCACTATTATACCCACTTGTATAAATTAAATAAATTTTTATTAATTTAAATTAATTAGAAAATTAAAAAATTAATTTCTTAATAACTGCCTATTTCACTCTCACTCACAGCATAACTTATCATTTATCTTTTAAATAGTACTCAAAAACATAACATTACTACTTTCTACTCAAAAAATTATTTGGCATGTGCATAAATACATCATATGGCTAGTATAAATATATATGATCATAACTATTTTTATTTTTATTTTAAAAATTATACTAATTATCATAAAACAAAATCTTTTTATAAAGATTTTAAAATTTTTTTCTCATAATGTTGACTTCAATATTTTTTTCTTTGTAAAAAAGAAAAAAAAAACATTTTAGTGGCAAGTGAAATGAAGTCACTGACTTATATTTTTGTCTTTATGATTACCAAAAAAGAAAAAAGAAAAAGACTTTTCAGTGATTAAAGAGGATAGGAGGAGACAATTAGGAGAATTTGAAAATTTTATATTTTGGCCCATTGTTCTATTATCTTATCCTTCATAATACCATAACTCATCTAAAAATAGAATAATCATACTTCAACATGATTAAACCCCATTTTGAATCTTTTTGTCT